>JAWLRI010000563.1:673449-791904 GCA_034781795.1 Crypturellus tataupa
TTTTTTTTTTTTTTTTTTTTTTTTTTTTTTTTTTTTTTCCTGCCCCTCCAATGTAAGGTGGCCAGCGTTAGCACTGCATCTGTTACAGTTCAGAGCATGCCCTTCTTTTAGGAGAAAAGTGAGACCCAAAGGAAAAGGAGAGTTATTGTTGAGATAGCAACCTTAATGCCATCTGGGATAAAGCGGTGCTTTCTCTGGTGCGGAGCTCCCTTCCCATAGTCTCTTCCTAGCCTCTGGTGAGCCTGGATATGGCAAAATGCTTCCCGGGCCTCTATGCGAGGGATGTAGCTACAGCATCACTGCAGTGAAGTACCAAGGGGTCTGTGCGCAAGCAAAGACTGCGCCGCGGGGAGAAGCTGGCAAGTGTGTATGTGCTTCTGAGCTGCCTGTAGGAAGATGCATATTGCCCAGAAGACAGAGATGGGATTCTGCTCCAAAGGCAACTGGCAAATCTGGTAGTTGGGCTGGGATGCTCTTTGCTGGGGTGGGATTGCCGGGGTGGGAACAAGAGGGAAATGGAGCCAGGGATTGTGCTGATGGAGATGCTTGATCACTCAGTCCCTGTGCTGAATTTAAATACCCTCTGCAGCACAGTGGCCATTCATTCTCCTCCTTCCCAGAGATCAGGATGCAGAGGCAAACCGGAGCGACTGCAGGGATTAAAAGCCCAGGATGGAGAGATGGTATTGGAACTGAGCTATATAAAATACCTCCTTCTGCTGCCTACCTTTGGTTTGTGTTATATACAAGGAAATAAACTAATTTTTGCCCTTTTTTTGTTTAGTAGCCACTTGTAGAGTGCTGGTCCCCAGAAATGCATTGGTGGGCCCTGATGGATATACCCTCTTGCCATAGGGAAATGAAGTCAAGTTTCTTAGCTGGAACTGTCCAGTACCTCACAAGCACTTCTCCCTGTGCTCACATCCAAAGAACCCCCTGGCTTGGCAACAGTGTTTGACTAGAAAGGTGCCAGTGGGTCAGGGTGACTCCTGCACAACAGGTGGCACATGGAAAAACAGCCTGACCCGACTGTCAGCAAAACAGCTTGGGACACAAGTGGGAGGGCTTGGCAACAGTCACTGCAGGAGGCACTGGCATTCGCACCTACCTTGTGGCAGATAACTTATCTACATCCCACTAAATCCGCTTCCAAAGCTGTTCTAATAGGCGGTGTTAGTAAGTGAGGTGCATTGCAAACACCGTGGCGTTTGGAGGCTTGTGCTCGAGGCAGTTCCAGTTAACCTGCTGCACAGCAGAACGGTGATGGGCACAAGGCCTGCGGGACGTGGAACTGGAGAGGAGACGGAGCGGGAGCTGGGGCTGGCTCTTAGGGGCTTTTAGGGGGCTCTGAACTGGTCAAATCACAAGTGATTGGCCAAGTCTAATGGTAACAGGGAACTGTATTTGTAGTATCTTCATTTTTCTGTTGGGTTTCTGCTGCTGCTGCCTCTCGCAGCAATACACCGCACAGCCGAGGGCCCTCGTTGGGTGCTGCGTTCAGAGCTGGTGTTCGCAGGGTGCCAAGGAACCTCAGTGTGGGCGCAGTGGCCTCCCCCAGCCCCACACACGCAGGTGCATCTGCGCAGAGCCTCCACAAGCCCTTAAAAAGCCCTAGAGTGGTGCAAAGACGGGAGGAAATGAGATCTCCTCCCAGACTTTGAGAGCCTGTTTAAAAGTTATGCTACATGGGCTGATGGGGAGCTCTCACCAGCAGGCTTTTACTTGAAGTACTGGCTTGCATTTGATCTGTGAGGCCGCTCATGGCTATTATTAAAAATTTGGCCCAGAGACCATTTGCCAAAAGAGGAAAAAAAAGGAGGGGTGGGGGGGAATGTTTGGGAGGGCAGTTGGTGTCTGCGGCTCCCGAGGGCAGAAAGCACGTTGGCTTTGAGGGTGCCCGGGAGGCCCCCAGCCTCCTTACCCGCCCTCCTGCCCATTTTCCACCGCAGAGAGCAGGCACAAGGGGACCCTTTTCCACAGGGGCGCATCCCCGGGCGCTGATTAACGCGATGCGATGTTCCCACAGGGGCACCGGCGTGCCGGCCACGTAATTAGGCAGCGGATAATGAATGTCCCAGGGCCGGGGGAGGGGGGACCATTGAGGCGCGGGGGCCGCCTCGCCGCCGGACAAGCCGCTTTCTCAGCGGTGAAGCCGAGTGGAAGGAGCGCGGCAGAAGTGGCCCTGCTTAATTGCGCCGCGGCAGCCGGGGGCGCGAGGGCTGCGGTGGGAGAGGTGGGCAAGCGCCTCTGCTCCTGCATCTCGGGGCCAGCCTTTTTGTTGTGTCTTTGCCTGTGTTTGACCTTGTGGCAGGAGAAGCCTTAAGTGCGCACATCTCTGCCTTTGTATGTGTGCGCCCTTTTTGTTTCAAATCGTTAGGGAAAGCCAGCACTTAATAAGCATAAGAGTCTGTCTTCTCAGTAACCCAGAGGCAAAGATGCTGGTGCTGCTTAGTGGCCTTTGAAATGTGGGAAATGCGCTGGGCACACAATGGGCTTATTCTCTCTTAGGGGGCTTTACAGTTAAGCTGCCATTGTCTGGCTAACATTAGCAAGAAAGATACTCCCCTTGTCCCGACCCCTTTGGAGAGGCTGAGAAAACAACCAATTGGTTTAAAATGCACCGGCCAAATCTTCTTGGATCACGTGAGAATAAAACCAACAAGTAGCTGAAAGGCCACCTGATCAGCTGGAAGGCAATGCATCCCCTGTCAAATGCCTTAGCAGGAATTCATTCCTCTACTCAAACTGTTTTGTAGATTATTTATTTGTTTGCTCATGCAAAATCCTTTTAAATTTTGTGTTTGAGCACACCACATACTAAGTTTAGGCAGCACAGCCGGGTATAAGCAGCTGGTACAATTCATCATGAGCTTGTTCCACTAGTTACAAAAATAAAGAGGTATCGTCAGTTGTGCGTTAGGTGCAAGTAGGCAGAAAACAGCTGTCAGCAATAGGAAGTTTGGTGGGTGTGCAGTTGGGTTAACTGCTGAGCAAGAGGCCACTGGAAGTTGGAGTGTACCAGAAGGAGCAACTAATCAGCTAGAAGATGGAGCAGTTCATATACGCACTCGTATTCCAGCCTGCTGCATCCGTTATGGCTCTGAAGTCGTAATCTGCCCTTTTGTAAATAAGTGCATTCCCAGGCAGACTCGTGGAGCACCCTACTGAATTGACGGGCTCTTTTGTGCGTCCCTTACTGAATGGCAAATGGATGCAAGTTATACTAGACTATTGCTTAAGCACATTTTCTAATCAACTTAGAGTATAATGTGCCCTGCATCTCACTGCTGCACACTTTGACTCCATACCAGGTAGTGTGTACACAACTCTTAGGCCTTCGTAGTGTACACAGTGTCAAAAACCAGATTTCACTGGAAATCTTTTAATGTTCCAGCGTAGCAGTAGAGACGTGACCAAACAAAAATAGTCCTTTCTGGCAGGGAGAACAGCTTTCTGCAGGAGAAGTTAAGTCCCCTGACACCCCACAGGGCTCCGCAGTGGTGCCGGGGTCGCGTGCCCGCGCGTTGCCCCGGCTCACACTGCGCCCGCTTGTGCGGCGCCGCCACCTCCCCGGCGCGATGCACGTAGCCTCCCCGGAGCCTCGCGGCGCCCATCGCATCACGTGTCCTCCGCTTCCCCTCGCCGTGTCACATGCACCAACACGGCCTGCAGCCTCCGTGTGTGACACGGAGGAGGGAAGTAGAGGACATGTGATAAGAGGATTATCGTGCTTCTAAAATCGATGGTCAGCATTGTATTAGTGTCAGCGAGTCTGAAATTAAAGTGAGGAAGAAAGCACGTAGCCCAATTGTTACTTCTGAAAACTGGAGGTTAAAAAAAAACAAAAACAAACAAAAAAAAAACACTCCATGCTGAAAGCAGCTTAAAATACTTTCCTTGTGTCTATGTGGCTTGCTGGTACAAGGCATTTTGGCTTTAGTGCGAATTAAGGCTAGGACTTCCATCGCTAGCAAAATGGTCTCTGTAGGAATATGAAGTCAGTATCATTACTGACTGCAGATGTGTAAATTATATCTAAATTAATAAATGCCCTTCCTATAAACAGTGATGTAAAAATATTTGATTACCTTACCTGCAGCTTCAGGCCACATCCTGTATTATGGAGCTTGTTCAGCAGTTACCAAGAGGAATGAGAACTCATGCAGGGCTTATGAGACCTGTTTGTTTTGAAGAAGTAGGACATCTCTTTGTGATCTCTCTTTCCCCTCTGCCTAATGTGATAACTGGGCAAATTGCATCAGACTAATTTAAAGAACTCTTTCTTCAGCATGCACTGCACATCTGCTGGAGGATTTTCCAGTACAAGCCATTCAGTCACCCAGAGTTCAGTGATGTGACCTTTCTCAGGGCAACCCACAAAGAGATTGGCACTTTCAGAATTATGTGATGTTGACAACATCTGGAGTTCAGTTGTCTCCAGCAACTGAACAGATGTTTTGCTTCTACTGGTCACAGTTTCTCCCCATGTTCGGGGTTCTAATCTCTCTTTAAAGCTGGATGCAGCCAAGAAATGAGTGTACATTTGCTTGGAAACTATCCAAAAGGATTCGCCATCTGAACTTCACAATATTGTGTTGCCCTACTTACTCTGGCAGATTCTGAAATCCATCCAACTCTCTAGTTAGGATGGAGTTTCTTTTACAACTTTTCTAATGGCGCAAGTGATGTGAGGATCATCCTGGTAGAAGCATGATCCTGTAGGTTCAAGGAACAAGAGAAGGAAAAAGATACTATTTGTCCCTTCTTGCTATAATAGCAAGGAAAGAGAAATGCAGCTAGCTATGTTGCCATGATACTCTAAATGTGGATTATATTTTTGGTTCCTTGTGGCTTTTACAGAATATACCAAAGGAAAGGCTGAAGTTGTTAATAATACCAAAAGTAAGAGTAATGGTGCAGAGTAGCCCCAAGGAGCATTTTAGACACCTCTGTTCACCAGTAACTTGATTTTTCACAGTTCATACTGTAGCTTGTGTAGACAGACCCCTTCAGACAGAATGCAGAATAGGAACAATATTAAGAGCTGGGTAACAGTTTGCATTTACCTTTCATTTGTTGTGCAAGCTGTTTGCCCTTAGCTCCCCTGGCAGGGCAAGGGGATCAAACTACCGACTTGAGGCCCCTCTCCTCAGAGCGGAGGAGTCCCCCAGCCGGCACAATAAGCTGGACTGGGGCAGGACGCGCAGCCCGAGTGCTCCCATGCCCCCGCGCTCCCCGGCAGCCGGGACGAGCCGCGCGGCCCAGCGGGAGCAGGGGACAGAGCCCAGCAGCACGCGGCTCTCCGTGCTGCTCCTCACAGCGGCCCTCGCTGCTACCGTCCTGGCTCCAAGCTCCGCGCGCTTCCACACCCCGGACAAATGCGGCCACATGCGGAGCTCTTCCTCACCCCACAAGCAAGGGGGAAACAAGCGGGAATGCAAGGGGAATACAGCAGAGTGCCTTGAGATAAGCAATTTAGGAACCGGTCCTTGGGGAGGGTAGCAAGGGGTGGCAGAGGCAAGCGTGGGGCTCATCTCTGCACCCCTTGGCTAGAGCAGGCAGCTGAGCTGCCAGTGTTAAGGGAACACTAAAGAGTTAAAAAAAAAAGCTTTTCAGAAAGGGAGGGTGGTGAGAGAAGGGGGGAAAAGGGGAGGAGTAATTTTGAGTCCCATCCGGCACAACCCTCCCAGAGCCTCCAGAGATCTGTAAGCCCTTGGGAAAGACAGGGCCATGTACAGCATGCTTATTTGCTTAAAGATCTATTTTAATTTAGATTTTGGATTCAAAACAGATAACGATTTATCCTAAAATAGGTGCATGGTGACAGAATATAACTTGTCACACCACCAGAACTGCAAGGAATGGCCATAATTCAATCCTCAGACTCAGCTTAAAATTCAGCCTGATAGCAGGGGAATTTTACAGTCATATTCAGAGACAAGCAGAAGGTTGCTGTGAGTCACTAAGAGATTTGAGACCAAGTACCAAAATAGCCTAGACAAGCACCTGTTTATATGTCATACCTACCTACCTCTTACGGGTTCCTGACAAGCAAGCATTTCTCTGACTTAATTTTGTCTTACTACCCAAAGATCTGATGCACCCCTAGTGTATTTATTTTGTTAATGAAATGCTTACTCTATATCAACTCTGTGGGGGGTTGCCAGGACATATAAAAAAGTTCAGCCATAAACTGCATCCCTTATTATTGCAATGTATTGCTAGGTCTAGTATTGCTTCCAGAAAGCAGGAGGGGGAGAACAGAACTTAACATGTCCCTGACCTGTCCAGAGGGACAAAACAGAGAGCTTTTATTTTATTTGTTTCTACAGTGACTCAGTCTGTAGTAACTGGGTTAAAGTCCACTTAGAAACGAAGAGAACAAAAGGCCTCCTGTTAGTGCTGGACATTTTCCCTCTTCAGATATCACCAGAAGGATTAAAAAAAAAAAAAGCCCTCTAACAGAATGCAGGAAACCACAAGCTTATGGGAATGTAGCAGCACTTTGGAAAGAAAAACACTGCCTCAGACTTTCATCTGCAGGGTCTTTTTCTTCATTTTTCCTTACCTTCTTTTCATCTACTTACAGCTAAAAGCATTAGCCCGGCCAACACAGATCCCAGAGAAAACACTGGCTGGGAGAGCAGAAGGTTGCAGGAGGTAATTACCCGGTCCCAGACGGGGGAAGAAAACTGGACTGTGCAAATCAGAAGGGGGGCCTGCAGTGCAATGTAAGGGCTCTGGTCCAACTGGATCTTGCTGCTCCGGGTACCATAGCTGCTTGCCAGGCTGAGGGTCTATGGTGGTCACAGCCCTATATGCCACAGGCTGTGCTATAGAAAAAATAGGGCATATTGCAATTTTTATTTGGCACGTCTGATCTCTTATGTAGCTTAATAACATCTAAGTAGCAATTGGATTACATAATAGTCTGAAGGATACAAAAGTGTCTGAAATGCTTTCTCCCTTTCATTCTGAACACTGTCGAGTCATGCCTGTATTATCATTCTAAAGCAAACATCTTCCAGCAAGCATTCACTAAGTTTCATTAATATTCTCTCCAACTTTTTCCTAAGGCGATTGACCTGAAAGTAACAGGAAAAAAAAAGTTTAAAAAGTTTAAATTATGATTTGTATGTGAAGATGAGCACTTTACTGAATTTTCCAAAACTTTTCCTTCCCTTAAAAAAAAAAAAAATAATAAAGTTTGGAAGTGTGCAGCTAAAGTGTAACGGGAAAGAGGAGTTACGTGTTAAAATATTACCCTGCGATGAATATCTGTAGTTACTGTTTGCAGTCCCAGTTTGTGCAAACGGATGTGTTACCTATTTTTTGTTAATGAGTTTTCTGTTGACCTAGTTTGGCCAAGCAGCTTGGTGAATGGCCTAATGAGCAATGTGTTGGGTGCAAGGGAGGAATGGGAAGGCTTGGCCAGGCGTGGACCACATAAGCCAGCAGTTAGTCTAATTTAGACTGCCCTAGAACCATAATCTCAAGTGGTAAGCTGCTGAGCAACTTCACCCAGACCGCACAGCACATAAGTAGTTACTTTATTTAGTTAGATGACTGATTCCAACCTGAGTTAAAGGAGTTTAAGTCCTCTGTGCGTTCAGAATAAACAGGTAAACAGACATGGCTAGTTCATGGAGGAGTGATGGCACGGTGTGGAAAACTCACTTTTTGAAACAAACTTCTGTAGTTAGTTCTGTATTCTTGCATTCTTTGTATTCTAAGTGATTTTTTTTATTAATCCTTTTATATTCTAGGTGAATCAGTTGCTTTTAGTATTTGATACATACACAATGTCTCCTTTTTAGTTCATTGGGCCAGTTTCTGCTTTGGCTAATGATGATAATCAGAAGTGAGGCGGCTTGTTTTCCGTCATGTGAAATAAGTTATTCCAGATGCTAGTGGAAAAATTATCTGATGTAAATCCTTTAAATTTGGCTTACTTATCAGCATTTTCATCTTAAAAAAAGAGAAAAAGCTAATTTTGTTTTCTTCTGCCTCTCTTCATGTGTCATGTGCTCCAGCCCTTAACTATTTTAGGGGCCTTCCTCTGGACTTCGCTCCAGTTTGTCAATACCGTTCTTGTGCTGTACAGCGTAAAGCTGGGCACGGGACTGCAGCATTCATTAACCACGACACAGTTGCACACTGTTTTCCCCTCAGCGTGCTCAAGCATAGTCACATTTGCAAGCATGCCTTAAAACACTGTCCGCAGCTAGAAAATTAAGCCTGACTAGCCTGGCTGTTTTAAGACCCAGCGGAGACCACTTGCACTGAAAATCCCAGTGTGTTGCAAGGTGTGCTGGCTGACACGCTGCTGAGCGCGCCGCGTAGGTGAGGAGGAGGGTGGCCATTCCTGCCAGAGTGATTTTAAGTTCACATCTCGGCAGTTAGCTCTTGGCTGGTTTAATTTGAAGCGTTACGGTTACATTTAGCATCACACCAGCAAGCGCCCGCTCTTCTCTTGTGGATGTGCCAGCTCGGAGCACTTTTGGGAGCCAGGGCAATTTATGTCATGATGCACTTTGAACCCCTCCTTGGGCATCCTCCTTCCAGAGGGCAATGGGAACGGGAACGTGCTGCTGGGCCGTACGGGAGAAGCTTGTGCTGCTGCCGGCCTTCAGCAGATGCTGGGAGCGCGCCAGTCGCCACAGCATCCCCGTGGTGACACTCTAAAAGCGTTGCAGTGCCACCC
This sequence comes from Crypturellus tataupa, assembly GCA_034781795.1. Lineage (NCBI taxonomy): Eukaryota > Metazoa > Chordata > Aves > Tinamiformes > Tinamidae > Crypturellus > Crypturellus tataupa. The sequence goes on from JAWLRI010000563.1 coordinate 682,154, forward strand.
AGAAAAAGGCCCGTTTGTTGCTTTTTGAGGTCCAAACTCTTGCTGGTAGCCAGCTTTGCCAAGCAGCCTTCAGAGGGAATAGGAAACGGAGAACATTCCCTGAAATTTGTTTCAGGTTCAGAGTTTCTGGCTCCACCTCCGAGAGCCTCGAGAGAGCAGCATTTTTCCGCTAGCCCATCTGGAAAGGCGCTCTGGAAAACTTCAGCCTGGCCCACGCCCACCTCAGCCCCTGAACTTTGTAATTTTTCAGCTGCCAGAATCACTAACTGCCTGGTTTTATGTAACTCCAAATATCTGCAGTAGAGCTGGAGAGCTCACACATGGAGGAAGTTTTGTGGCTTTTAAGCTATGCCCAAAAGTTTGCCTTAATTTTTTAGGGGGAGGGGAAGGAGGAGGAGGAATGCAACCAGGGGAAACATAGGACTTTTGAAAAGACACCAGAACTTTTCAAAATAGACCAGAAATTCTGTCTGCCGCAAGGATATAGGTGTGGGTTAGCTTTTGAAATTCCCCTCTTTTTGGGAGGGGCACTAAACACATTTTCTTTTTTTTTTTTTCTGTTATATTTGAGAAGTGTAAATACATCACTGATAGTTTTGAGAAGTTTTCAGCTCTTTGTGTCTGTTCCTTGTGGCCACGGGGGGCCAAAACTGACTTGTAACAGCAATTGCCAGTATCTGTAGAGCCAAAAGGGACCAGCGGTTTCCCCAGCCCCAGTTAACAGCTTCCCAGATGAATATGCTGTGCCTGGGTTTCTGCAGCCAAGCAAAGCAAATGGACATGCAGCTTTTACACACTTGAAGCTTTTTCCTGCAGTATTGTAGAAAAATGGCAAACACTCCAAGAAGTCACAGAGGAGCCAGGGAGGCTGTCATTTCCAGGGCCCATAACCCCTTTTTCCCCCTCCCCTTCCAAATTGTTTGCAAAATCTCAGTCAGTTTCTGTGCTTGCCAATTTAAAATAAGTGTGTTTTGGTGGTTTGTGAGTGTGGGGGGGGGGGTGAAATAGAGATGGAAGAATAAGGGAAACAGGCTTAGCTGTGTGATAACAAGGCAGCAAACAGACCTCTGAAGCCAGGGCCAGGCCTGCAGTGAACCTGTAATCACAAGTGACCTAGCAATAACAAATCAGTGCATGCCTCTGCCTGTGGGAGAGGGATGAGCCGAGGTGAAAGAGATAGATACATTCCCAGAAAAGTAAAGAAAACAGGAAAAGCACAAAAAAAAAAAAAAAAAAAAAAAAAAAAAAAACTGAAGGAAATAAAAAGGAGGAGCAGCATGCACGCCGTGGGTGTGCTGGTGCATGTGTGTCCTAAGCAGCTGAAGCTGAAACTTTCTTCCCATTTCCTACAAAATGCAGAATTACATGCTACTGCCAAATGCTGAAACGGGAGCAAAGCTCAGCATCAGTTCCCCTCAAAACACCATTAAAACTGCATGGAAGCAACAACCCTTTAGCAGAGCACCCAGGCGCTGGCCTTATCTGTAGCCCGCTCGTGCCAGAGGGCTGTAGCCAGAGCAGTCAGGGTGGGAGCCATCACAGTCATAGGAGATAAAACTAAATGGAGAGCAAAATGGAAGCTTACAGAAATAAGCTGTCAGTAAGGTTAGTTTTAAAGGGATGTGGTTAAAGATAAATATCAAGCAGTGCATAGCAGAGCTATATGAATGAACTGCAATATTTCCAGTGACAGAAGTAAGAGTCCTTAGTCAAGCCAGATTGTAGATGCGGAGGCATGATGTCTGTGTTGACAGAACGGTGTCAGTCTTCTTCCAGGTTGCTAGACTACCTTCTTGGATGTGAATAAAATACAGCTTTTGTTTGGGACAGTTACATCTCTCATGGAGATGGGGAGAGTCTGAAAAGGCAAGGAAAAGGTGGATGTGCTCATGAATGTGTGCAGCCGTGACTGCCAGGACTCTCTGTTGGTGGGGGATACAAACATGTCTGTGCAAACAGGATCACTGCTTGACAGTGGGACTGTCTCCGAAGCTCCTGTGGGACTTGTTGGTGCACAGCCCATGTGCTGCAGGCCGAAATGGTGGTGGAGGGCCTTCTGTATTTAAAGGACTATCTGCTGCAGCTTCATTTGGTGTGGCCGGAGCTCCTGACTGCTCCAGGCTGATTCCTGAAAAGGAAGGGACGGGGGTGTGGATGCAGAGCGCTCCCAGCTGCAGAGCGGTCTGTGTGCCAGGGGATGATTGGAGGCTTCATGGAGAGCCCTCCACGGGCACTGAGAATCTTGTTAGTAGCTGGCAAGGAAGCAAGCTAATTTACCAGTGGTTCCAAAGTCCTACTTCTTTAATCAGGTGTCTTCACAATGTTCCTTTGGAGTTAAAGCAGTTTGGGGTCTGAACAAACACTGTTACTGCAGCAGTCCTGCTCATTTCCCATCTCTTCTCCTGGCTCTGAGGGGCTTGATGAGGAATCAAGCTCTCTGGGATATCTCTGCAGCAATCTGGGATGTCACCAGAACCCCTCACCCAGCACCTGTAACCGGGCAGAAGTTCCAGAGCCTCTTCTGCTCAGGGGGCGAGAGCCCAGGCTCAAAGAGCTGTGATGGAGGTAGCAACAGCACTGGGGTTTACAGCCAAGGTCAGAGGCAGGAGAGCAGCCCATGTTTGGAGGAGGCTGTTAAACGGTTGTCAAGTTCAACACAGTGGAGAACACTGGTGCACATGGGTGCGCCTGTGTTTTTTTTCTTGGGACTGATTTAAGAGACCGAGTAACCAAAGTCTAAGCAAACACCGAACCTTGCACTTTCTAACGTGTGTCCTGATCAAAGCTGCCAAGAAACATTGCTTATGTGGGAACGAGATGTGGTGCCCTATGTTGTCATGTTAACGCTCTTTTCTCTCAGATTCAATTTGGGCAGAGCGCTGACACAGGGCTCCTTCCCTCTCCATCCTGCCCAGGCCAGCTGGCTGAAGGCTCCACAGCTTGGCAGATACTCCTTGGCCTGTGTGCCTATCACTCGTGTCCTCCCTCTCTTGAAATCCTTCTTTTTTTTTTCACTTGAACTACTGTTGAAAGAGCAGAGATATTGGTGCAGAGGATGGTGAGGGGAACAAGAGGAGTAGGCCAAGTCCGCTTTGGAGCACACATCTAGAGCTACTCCAAGGAGGGTGGCTGCAGAAACACAAGTTACAAGGACAGCCTGGTTGTATCGTGACGCTTCCCTGGCGCCGAGGACAGCGCCAAGTTGTGCTTGAGTGGACCCTCAAGTGGCGTCAAAGAGCCCAGGGTCGCCGCTGTGCCCAGCACTGGGATGACTTGGTGCCTGTGAGAGAACGGCAATGTGGGTCACCATGAGGCACCGCTTCTTCCCCGTGCCCTCGAGGAGGGACACGAGCCTCTGTCAGCAGTGTCGGGAGAGCGTCTGCCGTGATTCCTGCCGGGTGCAGCAGAGGGCACTCGGTGCCCCGTGGCAGCGCCCAACCGCTTCTGAAACGCGGTAGCTGCCAAGTGGATGGAGCCCAAATCGGGAATGCTTCAGGATGCTCGGCCCCAGCTCGGAGGATGTGCGCGTATTTTTCTAAGCTGCACAAATTGACACAGCAAATAGCCCCAGCAGAGAAGGAAAAGGTAAAACGCTGTGACCTCATTTCAACAACAACAAGAAAAAACCCTCATCCATCACACAGAGAAGTAATTAAAAAGTGTGGTGATTAAAAACATGCCAGCAAATATCTTCAAATCCCAAGCCATTCATGCCCAAAAGGAGCAGTGCCTGTGCACGTTTGGAGGGAAAGTTAGTGCTGGGCGTTTTCCTCTTTCAACCTGTGCAGCCTCTGCTGCCAGCCAGCTCCTCTGGCTGCCTCCGCAGAGGGAACGGGTAATTCCAGGCCTGAGTGTTCACGAGTAGGAAAAAGGAGAAGTTCCCTTTCTCTGGCTGATAAAAGTAATGAAGAGAAGTCACAGTGTGCTTGACTGTAGTGGGAATGAAGTTTCTGTTTCCCCACCTCTCATCATAGAAATCAACACTTTTTAACTAGTACATGTAGCATCTTAAGTTAAGAGAAGATATTTCAAAATGGTAGATACTTGTGTGATTTAGCAATTGCCCTCAGGAAGATATTCCATAAATTTCCTTTTTTATTCTCCCCTGCTTACATTTATTCTTTTCCCATTTCTCTTTCTGCTAGAGATGAAAGAGCAGGTCTAGGCCTCTTAACTTTTGGGGTAGTAAGATATGTATTCAGATTTTGTATTAGATTTCTTAATCACAATAATGGGTTAAATCAAAGCACATTCAAAACCAAACATTCCTATGTTCTAAGAAAGCTTGGTTCCAGATCCAAACATCATATCTAAATTAAATTCTTGTTTCCTCACTCCTAGCCAGAAACCATGGTGAGATAAGTGAGATCAGCTGGGGAAGGAAAGGAGGCTCAAATTTACAGGAGAAAAGTTCTCAATGTAATAGAATATCTTTGGCTGCCCTGGTGAAGGAGAAGAAAGAGAACCATTTTACAACTGGCTACGCACACTAATACTAACCTTTTTCTTCTCAGTGAGTAGACATTTGCTGTAAACAGAATATTGGCATGGTCTGGCACAACAAACCTGTTTTCTGTCTGGTCTCTTCTACTGGGAAGATCACTTTTTGATGATAGTCTAAGTGCTTTAGCTGTCTTACGTGCAGTTATCAGCAATGACTGTGTTGTATGAGAACAGTTAGGAAGACCTGGATGTCTCAGGAGATTGTAGAAACCAGATTGTATTGCAGGGTACCGGGGCAGGCCAAACAAATGGCCACATGGATTGAGTAGGTTATAGGGGTAATCAAGAACGAATCAGCTACATATTGGACCTCATTTAATCACAGCTGTGAAAATTAAATTCCAATTTATTTGCGTTAAAAAGAAAAGAAAGGGAAAAGCCAGAGCCAGAGAAGGAAATGCACCATGCCTCAGACTGGGGAAGAAGGGAATGTATAGGTGATGCCGGGGTGAAGCCTCGGGGTATGCGTGCCCTGAGATTCCCTGCATCCCTATAGCTCCCACAACACATTCTCAGGTTCCCAACACGTCTCTCCTGGATGAAAGGTGACAGGAATGCACCTTTAGCCCTAGGGGCTCTATGTTAGTGGCTTTGTTCACATTAGATGAACAGTGAGACTGAGACGTAGAGTCGCATGGTGGGCCCGAGTCCCAGGACTGTTTCAGGAGAGCTGTTCTGACTTAGGCTGGTGTGCAAAGAGGAATTAGAGTAGTGAATCCATGCCAATACTGAGTGCAGAACTGAGGAGTTTGGAGGATCTGGCAAGATTATGCGTTGTTGATTTGCATTGATTTTTATTTGTATTGGAAGAGATGTGTTTTTGCATTGTAGTGGGCAAAAGCTTGAAAACGTTTTCACTTCCCTTGCACTGTTTCAGCTGGGATCTCTTCTTTCTTTATTTAAATGCAACTTCTCGTTGTCCGGATAGAACAAAAACAGATGCAACAAGTCGGGCCCGCGCCTGCCCCTTCGCAGGACTCCGGGGGCAGACACTGTCCCCTGCATGTCACCTCGGGTTCCCCTGAGCCGGGTCCCTGGCTCTCCCAAAGCCGTCTGAGGTTTCCAGCAGGAAGGCTGACCTGACCCAGAGACAGACCCTGGGCCGGCTCCGCGTCCGACGTGCCTGGCGCTGACCTCCCTGCCCTCGGCCTCTGCCCTTCCCTCTGACCTGGCGGGATTATCCCTGCTGCCTGCTCCCAGAGAGGGCCCCTCAGCTGCGGCTTCCATGTGGAGGGCCGCAAAATCCCCCTCCGTGCCTCGCTTTTGTTGAGGGCAGTAATCAATACCTGAAGCACCGGAGGAAAAGCGCGTTAACCCCCTGCACGCTACCCTCTGCCAGGCCTCCCTCGGAGCCTGCCCACAGCTCGTTCAGCTGCCTCGGTTGAACCTCACTACAGCGCTGATTAACATACACCTTCTGCCTCTTGCTTGGTTTAAGCAAAGGCCGCGGGAATGTATCTTGGTGACAGCCCGCTCTTGAGTGGAAGCTTCCCACTCCTCTCGTCTGCTCCATCCCTTCCATCGCTGTGCTTTCCAGCAAGCAAAGCTCCTCTCCTTCCTTGGGATATCTGTCCTGCCTTATTTTCTAGTTTAAGCTGGAGAGCAGGACGGGATGTAGGATTTTCGCTGGAGTTTATCCAGCTGTGCTCATCTCTTGAAAAGCTGACTGTAAATATGGTCAAGAGCCGCTTCCCTGGTTACTGCGCTGCAGGGCGCGAGCGCAGGGGCGGCACGGGGGTTGCTTTGCTTTCCTCTGACCCATGAAGTCGGAGCTGCAGGCAGAATACCAGGCTTGATGGACATCATCTGCTTTGCCAAATTCTTCCTTCCCTCTCCCTGAGAGCCTGAGCCCCGGCAGCGCTTTCAGAGCGTGCCGGCAGGGGAGTGAGGAGCTAGGCCCCCAGATTGCATTGGGGCTCTTTTTTATGGTTGTACTGGTTGGTTATAATGAGAAAATACTCCAAATTCCTAACGAAGAACTCCTTTCTCCCTTTCATTATTAGTGTGTCAGACAGGCTAAACCAGCGCAGGAGCACTGAGAGACAGCTGGCCCGTGGCTCGGGCAGCAGTGCCAGGCTCGGAGGTGGGGACTCCGAGCCCGCAGCCTCGGTTTGGGCTTTGGCATTCTGTGAAAACCTCTAAATCGCTTGATTATGTCCAGGCAAAAAAAGAGGATCAGTGATGCATTCCCAAATGTTGTTTGAAAGTTCAGCTAGTTAATGTGAGGAGAAAGATCCAGACATGAAAAATACTAAAATGTACAAAATTATGAAGGTATCAGACGTCTGAGTACAGGTGCTTTTAGGCATGGCTGCAGGTGTTTTAAACATGTGCTTTGCTTTCGGATTCCCGTTCCTCATCTCTTGCAGAAATTTAGCATACATTGCAGCCAGGCTTCAAATCCAAGGTACTTTGACTCGTCACTGAGGGATTAGAATCACAGAATGGTTGAGGCTGGAAGGGACCTCTAGAGATCATCTCGTCCATCCCCCCTGCACAAGCAGGGACACCGAGACCACGTGTTAGCCGCGAGGTGTTTGTCTGGAGGAGATGGTGAGCAAGGCACATTCTCTCACCTCTTATCATTGCACTTTGGAGCAAGGAAAAAGGAATTAGGAATCCCTTATTTTCAGCTCTGGGATTTCGTAGCTATCTGAAGAACAGCATTGAGTTCTACCTCATGCAAGAGTAGGAGGATCTTTGAGGAATGAGCTGGTGCTGTTTGGGAAGCTTAAAGTACCTGCAGCAACCTGAAAGAACAGACCTTGAATTGCATCCGAACCTCTGCGTACGGATGTGCTGATTCCTTTTCTCACAGGTATGTTAAGTATCAGACTGAGCAAACTCCATTCATGGGCAGAATAAGCAGAGCACCCACTTTGGGAGAGCTGCTTCCTTGTTGTGTGATTATGGAATAATTGGTCCAAGAAAAGGCAAGGAGACAGATTTATTCATTTTTTTTGCTAAGGCATTCATTGTTCCTCCCCCAGAACTAAGGAAGGCAGAGTCTATCACTCTTCACCTATGCAGTAAGAGACTTACTAGGTGAAACCATCTCAGGAAAGAATAGAGCAAGCAGCTCACCACACCCGCAGCATTTTTCCAGGATCACTAAAATGTCAGAGGGATGAAGAGAAAAAACTTTGCTAGTTTTTATTTTCATGGACAAGATTTGAGAACTGTGATTCCAATACCAGGAGGCTGGACCTGTTTTATGCCTGTATTGACTCGCTGTGACCATGGGTGAATGATTCTATTCATTAATGTTCGAAAAATGTTTTTAAGAATCTTGCAAAGACAGCAGCATTCTTACTGTTGTTCTCTGTTAGTCTTTAGGCAATATTGATAGTGGCCCTCTAGCCGCTGGTGTTAAATGCTTTTACATTCTCTTTAATTTACCCACTGATCATCTCTGTTATCCGTGCTGCATTCTGAATACACTTATCAGAATACTTAATCTAAGCTGTTTCTCATTTTCTGGTTTGATGTCATTCTTCTCTATTTGTCATGTGTGGTGGCAAATCTGTGGTCACAGATTCCTAAACAGATCATAGCTGTATCAAGGAGGAGTAGAAGATTCTTGCTTTAAACTGCAAAATAAGTCAAATGGAGAAGGAAAATGGCAGGAGTTTAGCACCCTTTGATTTTATGCTTAAAATTGTGTTTTAAACCTATGTCCTGCTGATAACAAAAAAGTAACATGAAGCCAGGTGAGACTAACAAGGAAAGGAAACTGGCCTGAATAGGTGGTTAAAGTGAAGAGAAAGGGTATTCTAAGGCCCTTAGCTAGGGCCCTACTTATGGCCTTTACTTCACAAGGGAGAATGTATCAAGTAAAATCTTATTGGTAGGCCATAAAGTGTAATGAATTGATACTTAGAAAAAAATTTAATATTTTCCAGCTGCAAAAAACATTCTGTATGCAATGGCAAACAGAGTGATGATTGAGGCATGCTCCAACGGAGACATCCTGTCAGGCCCTCAAACTCTCCAAGCTGGGAAGATTTATCTTGGATTATGTCTGAGTTGACTTCGCTTTGCTTCTTCCTCAGGGCCTTTTCTTGCTTCTTAATTGTGATTTAGAACACTGTTTTAGCTCACGGGACCTCTGAGAAGCATGTTTTCTGCTTTCTTGGGAGATTGTTGCTAAATTTCTTAGAGAATTGATTTGGTCAAGATGAAGCTGACAATAAAAGGGCTCATTCTTAGGACGGGTATGCTATGTCTGCAACTGGGATGGTATTGAAGAGCAGAATGAAGAATAGGACAAGAAATCTGGAGACCCAAGACTTCTTTATATCCTGTTATTACTAGTTTCTATGTCCTGTTTTATGGTGATAACCTTAGATTTGCCCGTACACTACATCCTATATACTTCTCATTTCTATTCTTATTTTCTTTGGTTCTCTAATCATGATTTTCACAGAGAGGGTGTTTTTCTTTATTTTTTCAAATATTTTTGAAAAATTTATTAGCCACATAGTATTCCATGTAGTAAGTAAATATGGTTTAACAACAAAATCTTTTGCAGGAAGATTCAGGGACAGAGTATTAAATAACATATTAACTTATTTATATAAGATAATGTTTTTCAAAACATTAAAAACTTCTAAGTATTCTTTCCTTGTAAGTCTGTATTTTATGCTTTAATATCAAAGAAACTTTCTTTGAGTGTTCTACAAATGAAAAACATTAGCTGTGTGACTGTGGGGAAGGAGCAGATAATGAACATAGTCCATAGTGCTACCTGTGACATTCCTAGTCATAGATAATGAAGTCCTTGGGAATCCAAGGTACTTATCATATCTCTAGATGACCTGAAGACCATGGTTTATATTGCAGTATTTTCATTGTTTCTTGAAATAGTTTTGAGACATTTGCACATGTCTTGATTTGAAAAGGTGCTGCTAAAGGCTGAAGGCCAGACCACCCCTACAAACGTATGAGATTCTCATGGAAAATAAGTCCTACCTCTCTCTCTTTTGTTGCTTATTTGGCCCCTGTCAACACAGTATCTGAGCATCTCCCTAAAAATAGAAACAGCAATAACAATCGCTCTGCCTCTCTCTTCCTTCCCAGCCTGTAAGCAAAATAGCCTGATTCGTTCAAAGGATTTTTCCCCTGTGAGTTCTAAGTGTTTAGCTGTGGTTTTGCAAGTTTATCTACTGTTCCATTACTCCATGAAGGGGGGGAGAAGGGGGCGCAGAGGGGGAAGATGCCATTTCCATTATTTCTGTAGAAATCTCAAAGCCACAGTGTTATGTGCTCCATCTACTGATTCCCATCCAGGGTTTAACCAACACTATTCCCCGAGCTGCACATTCCTTGCTTGGTTGCAGTGAGGGCTGGGATGTTTTGGCTGGCATGGGCGTTGTGTAAGCCCTTCATGGTGCGAAAGGAAAACTGCTGCATAGGTTTATTCCAGCTCTGTTCACAGCATGGGTGTGTGGAGTTGATATCTGCCAGTAGAATATGATTGAGAAATCATTATAGTCCCTTATTAAGGGCCTATGTGCTTGATAAAGTAATATTATATTAAACAAGCGTCACATTTCTCTGTTTTGTCTGTCTTCCTGGCCCTCATCACCTTGATATAAAGCACACTGCTTCACTAATCAGCTTGATTTTGCATTTGAACTTCTGTCTTCTCCTTTGAGATAACAGAGCTGTGTACAGATCCTTGCTTTTCCTATTAATGATTGGCTAGAAAGCACTCTAAAGGAATGCAAAGGAGGTGGGTTTTTTTGGTGTTGTTTTTTAAGGAACTGAAAATTATGGCCAGTGTTGTCCCTTCTCTGAAGGGAGTTCTGGAGGTCCATCCTGTTCCCCTGTCAGATTTCTTGTATTGATCTCCCTGAAAAGATCTGAGGGCTTAAACCAAAGTCCTGCAGAGTCAGTTGAGCGGCAGGGAGTGACTCGTTTTTGTTAAACGAGGTTTTGCATGGAAGGTCTAATGAAGCTTCTCTAAATCTGCCGCCCGGGCGCAGTGAGTACAGAAGTTAAAGCTTTAGGTCGTAAAGATGCAGCTCACGCTGTGTCCAGGTCCTCACTTGGACGTTCGTATTTCCTTGGCTGCAGACACCAGAATGGAACCGTGTTCCTTAAGAGTGACGGTCTAGACCAGCTTTTTTTGGCTGTCATAGTTGTTTGTATAACCTACGTCAGGGATAAATCTAGAGAGACCTTGATGTTTTATGGCATTGTGACAGAATCAGTTCTTTCAATACAGCAGGAGAATGGCCAGCTGGTCTACAATTTCCCCGCCTCCGCCAGCATCACCTCTATCTTTTTCATCTTCAACTAAGTGTCAGGTTCTTTCTGCAAGTTGTATTGGAGCTGAGGAATTCAGGTGGCTGGGAAATAGTGCTAGCGAGTTGTAAAGTGGAGGCAGCATAGACATAGGTGTCATAAATGCCCTCCTAGCATCCCGGGGTGCTGTGTCTCGCACAATTATACATATCTAGTGGCACGGGGAAGATAAGTGAGCCATGAGGGCCTCTGTGATTGTAAAAGTATTGCTGTTAATCATGACTCTTTGGGATTGACTCAAGAGCAGGAGTATGAGACAAATCTAGGGCTTTTATGTTCACCTACAGCAGATAGTTCAGCCGAGAAAGCAGCATTTCATGATCAAAAGAGTTAAGGGCTGCTGAAAAGTCCTGTAATCTGAGCATTATATCATGCTCATTTCCTCACGGTTAGATATAAGTTTCCATAATAGAAATTATTTCTTTTTCAGAATTGTTATGTTTTTTTTTTCAAGTTAAACAATGTATGAACGATAAAAAAAAAAAAGGCAATTAAAAGTAGTACGCAATTCTAAAAACAGGGGGCAAGTGCTTGCCTGAATGGATCATCACAGTATATTTTATAAACTATCTAAGTTTTCATTACAAATCCCATGATGCCCCAAGTTCCCTTATTCCACTAAAAACATAACGTTCTGTTCTGCTCTCCGGACAAGGATCTCCCAGCTGATAATGGTTCTAATGAGCTACCAGTGTTTAGATGGAAACTTTGAAAAGTGCTTACTTTTCATGTAAGATAGTTCTGCCAATATATCATTTTTTCTGTCATTCTTTACTGAAAACAGCCTAGGTTTGGAAACAGAACATCTGCTTCTTTTTGTCTCTATCTCTTGTTTAACCTGCAAGAATTATCTAATCATACAGTTCCTGGTTTAGGGGATGATTCGCTTTCTTGTTTGCAAACTCCAGCATGTGCAAACAGTCCAGCAAGAGTCTGCCTGCTCATATATACAAAAATATCTCACTACTCATCTCTCTGCTTTCATAAGTCCCTTTTGTATTCCCATCTATTTGAGACCTATTTTAACATCAGTCTCCCTGCAGTGAGAACATCTGGAAGACTTAGAAGTGTAGGTCAATGGCTTTAATTTTCTTTATTTTGGCCCATTCCTCACTGACCTTGTTCCAACTCTCTTTGCCCATGTGCACTCCTTTTTATTACTGCAACAGCCCTCCCCTTCCTCCACCTGCCTTTCTCTCTGTCCATCTAATTCTAGATACAGCCTTCAAGAATACTCTCCCTACAGAGCAAGTTCTGCTTGGTTAAGTACCCTGAATAGGGGAGTAGGAACCGCAAGCATCTGAATTATAATTCTACCTTTTGACACGGAGTTGTTGAGAGACGCTTTAACTTTCATCTTCCGACTGCTTTGCTGAGTGGCTAAGCAAGAAAATAATTCCTAGTTAAGTGTTTGCAAAGGTTCTGCAAGCCTAAATACATATTGGCCTCTGAGTTAGCAGCACTGAAAGTACAGGCAGCTGTGCAGGTGTCAAGGAGTTTAACCACAGTCATCGTCTATTTTTTCAGTGTTTAATTCTTTTAGCTTTGTTTACAGAAATTAATCTTTTAACTTGATAACTAAATAGTTTTACAGATTAGAGTCTGTGAAAGACACAATAGCAGATTGCTCCAAAATATAATTATGTCTCAATATAATTATGGCTAAGAAATTTACTTCATGCATTAGTAAAAGAGGAAAGTCAGAATACCTTGCCCTTCTCTACTTGGAATTAGAGTGTCCAGAAACCTGAAACTTTAGGCTTTGATGCTACATTGGATCTATATACATAATTTTGCCTGAATCCATAACACATGACCTGGTTATAGAAAGTATTTTCTAGCCACAGATGCCAAAAAAAAAAAAAAAATATTACAAAGAAGGGCACAAGTGCTCTTATCCTCATCTTAGAGTTGAAAATCTGTAATACAGCAGAAGGTGGTATTAACTTGAAGGGTTTTTCTGGCTCCCTTCTGCCCACTGGGACAGAATGGGAGCTGTGACAGTGGTCACCACATCCTTCACTTTAAAATATGGAGAGAGGATGATAACAGTCCTTTAAGTAAGCCTGTTTATCATTGCTGCTTAAATCAAGAGAAACACTGCTGCATGACTGAAGATCCAGTCAGTTTTGTAATTCTTCCATGTTTAATTAGTTCAGTTGTTTCTAGCAACGTCGATAAGAGCATTTTTAGCATCTAAGTCCAAATATTGCTGCTGACTGCACATCCTTTCATGACAGTGGAGGTGCATGCAAGCAGGAGATGGCAGAAATGGTACCACTTTGTGTCTCCTTAGGATTTATATATGGTGCAGGAGTGAAGGGTTAAGCAAACCCCTCCCCTTATACCTGGTATATAAAGCTGTCAGGTAATCAAAGGAGAGGAATGTACTCCACTGTGTACATGAGCAAACACTCCGTGCCAGCCGGCTGGCTGAGCCTCGGCGTTCCCAGCACTACCTCCCAGCGCTACAAAGCCCGTCTTTGTTCTCTCAGCTCTGCTTTAAATATCTGCTGACTATTCCACACCACGGCCATGCCAGACGCCCGGCTTCGCTGGGAGCGCTGTGCAGCAGCCGCGTGGGCATGGGCTGCCCGAGTGCGGGTACCTCCGCCTTCGTCGTTTCTCGGGCAAGTCCTCAGCTAACTCTGCTGTCTCCTGATTAATTCCTGCAGTGCCTTGTGCAGACACTTGGAGAGATCCAAAGCCAGAAGGAATCACTTCTGAGGGCAGAAACCTGAGCGAGCCTCACATGGCAACTGCGCTCTGTGAGTGTGCAGCGGGATGGGTGTAGTCTTGGTCCAGCCGAGGAAGGGCAAATGAATCAGAGTGCTCTTGCGACAGCTATTTTTGTTCAAACTTGTTGCACCTATGCCACTGTTGGCTGGCACTTGACTGAGCTTGCTGGCTAAGTGAGATTGGGTTCAACAAAAAATTAGATGAAAGATTTCCTATGAACATGCCCACAGGAAGGCAGGAAGTGATGCCAGTGACTCAGAAGTTGGTTAGGTTCCTTTTTGCTTTGGATTTCAAGTGCTTCACTGAAAAGATACTAACAGAGCAATACAGAACTGCTCCTCTATCAGACGAGCTGTAGAACCACAGTCTCCTCTGCTCATACTCATTAAAGATCATGGTGGGCACTTGCTTTTTTATGTGACTTCTAGTAATATTTTAGTTAGGAAGGTGATGGTCTAGTACAAGACACTTGGTGTTGCCATAACTTCCATATTGATCCCACATTTCACACAAAAGATGCATTTGGATGCCAGGAAGAGAGTCTTTCTGATGCCCATGAAGAGGTACAGTACAAACATGGTATCATCTTTTTGGTCCCTTCGCAAGGAGTTCTTGTATTTCTCTGGCTCAGCATAGAGTTAATATTGTTTCCTGCAATGTTTCAGGATTCCTGTGCATAGAGATGAGGATAGGAAATAAAAAATGGGCTTTCTGAGTTAAGAAAAGATTTTATGCAATCTTATTTCAATGGTGCTGCCCATTTTTGATGATTAACTTAAAAAAACATAAGCTGTTGAGCTTTCCATTCTGTTTCTTGTTTTCCTTTCTAAGTCTCCCTGGCACCCAGCACTGGTGTGCTGGAGACAGCCATGCAGGAGGTGCTTGCAGTGTCTTCTAAAATAAACAAACCTGGTTTCATTCAAATTTCTTCATTTCACATGCAAATGTTTCTTGAGAGGCTCAATAAGAAACCCTTTTAAAAGTAAAAACTATTAAGGGCCACTTGGAGGTGAATTGTAATGTTTTTGCTTAATCATTAAATAAAATCCATGAAAGCTGAAATCACTGAATGCGAGGTTTACAGCACTGGAGAAGCTTGTGCAAGGCCATATCCTCCATTAGAACGCTTTGACTTAAATAGTGCCGTTCAGTGCCCACACTGTATAATTCATTGTGCATCAGAGCCCTGTCAGGGAGTCCCAAGGGCTGCTTCGGCTCAGCCACTGCAGTCACTTTTGTGTGACTAAATATGAATAGTAGTGAATTGGTCTAGGGTAGCGTATCAATACATAGTGAGGAGGTGTAATTATCATTTCATGGTATACAGAAGTCTGTACCAGAGTCAGGAGTCGAATCCGCGTGTCACGCAATCCAGCCTGCTGCCTGGCTCTCATTTTGAGTACCACTCATCCCAGGTGGAGTCCCAGACAGGTTCACAAATGAGAGCCTGCCCCTAAAGCCACCTCGTGCTTTAGCCTCATGGCAGGGGCAATGAACAGTGCTCTGGCCCATATTAAAAAAGAAAAAAAAAAAAAGAAAATGCTAGGGAACACTTTTAATGTTCCCTTGGAGTCAGACAGAAACCAGGTTAATGGTTACTGTTTTGCTAAATGTGAGTTATTTAGCCTTTTCATGATCCTTTTAAGTGGCGCTGCCTCTCTCCCTGCCCCGTGCCTGTCCCGCAGCAGAGATGTCCCTGTGGCAGAGTGTGCCCATCCAGCTGGTCCTCCCTCATTTCCCCACCTGTGCACATCACTAGCTGCTCCCTCTCCCCTTCCTGAGCCAAAGTCCTTGCAGATGCCCCATGCTCACTCTTGTGTAGCTGGCTGTGTACGTGCTCTAGTAGCAGAGGGGCACCCACCTCTGCCAGGGAGGTAAGAGCTCGCATTTACTGCACCTCTCTTCTTCCTCCCTATTTTCAGTGTGTTTACATGGCAATTTTGACTATTTTAGCACAGCAAGATGGAGTCTCACTTCTCCAGGTGTATCACTCACTGGAAGTGGATAACTTTGGATTAGCTCTCTGGGATTCCAGAATATCAGATTTTGGAGGTATCAAGTTAAGGCCACACTACCTGATGTTACAGGCCAACTGCCTGTGTTCTTTCATGTAGGCTGGCTGGAAAAACGGTAAAGTCAGAACGGGAAGGACTCAGGAAATGCTCCAGCCGTAAAATGCTCCAAATGTAGAATTACTTGTTTCTCATAAGAAGCAAGTTGTTCTCAGGGAGAGGCCTGCAGCTGGCATGAAGCAGGGGGAATCTACAAAGATCTGTTCCGAGACGAAGCAGTTACACTAGGTAAAAAGAAGGCTGTGAGTTAAAGATCTAGCTGTGTATTGTTAGGCATGACAGAATTTCATTTGGGAGAAATGAAATAGGTTTGTTCACTCTCAAAATATTCGTGGTGCTTAACTACAGAGTAGGGAGTTCTGCCACGAATGCAGAGCCAGTACAAGTGGGAAGGTTGAGATTTTCGATTCAAGGTGATTCCAGCTGACCAAGGAGTGATCATTTAAAAGAGGATGGAGGCCTGAGCTCCTAGCTTGTCGTCTCACTGCTAGCGGTGCCTCTGCACTCCTGAATCCCACATCATGTGTGCAGGTCCTGTTTTCTCCAGACAGGTTGCCCTTCATTTGGGTTAGCTTCCCTCCTGGTTCTGCTGTGGCCACAAACAGTTACTGGCTGCTGTTTGCAACAAACCATAATCCTGATGCAGTGTAACTGTATCTGCTCAGCTTCTGTGGGCTTCCTCATCTACTGCCTCACTCCAAGCCAGAACCCTCTTTGCTTTCAGTCTCTGTAACAGATAACTGATGCCCTCTAACTACCCCTCTCAGCTTCCAAACTTCCTAGCACTGAACCTATTTGGCTGTATGTCAGCTACCAAATCTTTGGGCCTGATCCTTCAATCCCCTGAGTTTCCACATAGGCCAACCATTGCATAACGTGGCCACAGCCAGCTTCTCTATTCTTTACACTTTCTCCTAACACCAGCTGAGTGCAGATCTATTATAAAGTGGCAAATTTGAATTGTGGGTTAGAATAAGAACAAATATAACAAAAATATCCAGTGTGTCTGTGCATCACCTTAGGGCAGTCCCAACAAAGATCCCTGAAGAAAAACTCTTTGGATACCACAAAGTAGGAGGATCTTTACCTTCTTTCCTGTGTCAAATATATGTCTGCTATTATGTAGATGGTGTTGGGGAGGTATATTGTGTTAAGTTTTATTTTCTCTGAGAGCATCACTATACTGCTCTGAGGAATAAAAAGATTTCAAGTGGCCTTTCTCCACTTTGTTGGCAAGTCAGCCCTGGTATCTCCCAGGATAAGGGGAGTGTGTGATACACTGAGCAGATGAGCTTTGAAGGATGTGAGGAAAACTACCAAATCAGGATCAATAGCTTGCCTTTTTTTTTTTTTTTTCCTGCTTAGCATGTAAACATTTCTCCTGATAAATACTACAACTTCCCCATTTGGCTATTCCTTTTTGCTCATTTCTAAAGAACATACAAAATCTCCCCTCTGTCTGTTGAAATAACACTGACTTGGATGACTGATTTTGGTTACACTAGTTCGGATGAGTCTTGCAACATTGCAAAGACTTCTAAGATCAAGAGTGACTGAGGTTTGATGGAGTAGCAGCCAACTCCTTTGGCTGGATATTCATGGATGCTTATCAGGAAGTCCATCCGTGTATGTTTGCTTGGGAAGTGCTGTGTATTTGCTTGGGAAATCAAACGAATATTAGGTGTAGCATTATCAAGTACAAGGTTTCTGCTGATTACATTTGCATTTGCCTGAAACATATTGAATTAGATTACCTGCTGCAGTCAGAAGGACTAGAGTTTTGCACATGGGGAACCACCAGTGATGTATATGTACGGTGCAGTCTGGGCTGTGCTGGGTGAGTGTTCTTGATGTGTTTTTAGTGTTTGGAGGGGCTCCTGTAGAATATCACTTCCACTAACAATCTCTCTTTAGATGTTTTGCTCTACAAGGTGTGCATATGCAGAAAAAAGGAGGAGGCAGTGCAGAAACATATTCGTATTTTTCTTATTTTAAACAAGAATGCTTTTCATTTAAACAGAAGTAGGAAGCAGCATCGGTTAACAAACAAATAGGTATATAGCTTCTCTTTTCTAGAGGAGCAGATACTTTTTTCCTGCAACGTTTTCTAAGTATATATTGCTCATAAGAGTGCTGAGTCAAACACCAGCTGTCTGTAGGAACAGCAGAGCTGAAGGTCAAGGAGCAGTTTCTGCAGGTGTCTTCCCTCAGGGAACTTTTTATGCCCGCTGCTTGGTTCAACCTACCTTATTACGTACGAGATTTGCTCTTCTGAAGAATGTTAATGATCCTCCAGGATCATATCATGCTGGCGAAGGATCCAGAGCACATGTGAGTGACAAAAGAAAACCTTCATCTACTGCCACGTGTTGGATGGTGCTGATCCGCTATGGTGTCTGATCCTTTGCCAAACTGTTAGTGGTATAACTGCCCTCTGGCATTAATAGATAAGCCAACGAGGAATATATATTTTATTTTCCTTTTGTCTCCATTTTTAAATAGAACTGATCCTGATGAAAAGCACTCTCCTCTTCACAAAACCAGAGGAGTAGGAACCATGTGAACGCAGCCGCGCTGCCGTGCCTCTGCAGGGGCTGGTGCTCGCCAGGCCTGGCCTGGGGCAGGCACGGCTTGGGGGCTGCTCTGCTGGCGCTGGCAACAAGAGGAGGGAGGCAAAGACTGTGCTGTTGGATTGGGCAGAGGGGCTGCACCCCAGCCTTCGGCAGACTGGTTGCAGTTACAAGAAAAGGTACATAAGATGGCCACGTGGCATTTCTCTTAATCTTCTCTCACTAACGAAGAATCAAAACCTACTGTAAGATCAGCCTGATGTTAACATAGACTATGTCAGACATGTGAGCAATCCTGGCATTAATAACTGCTATCTCTTGTAGGGAATAATCTGTCATAGGGGAGTTCTCCTGAAATCCATTGAGTTTCGACCAAGACTAATTTTGTTTTTGCCTTTGAGTCAGCTCTTACAGTCACACAGCATCTCTCTATTCTATGTATGGAACACTTTTTGCTCGGAAGCAGATCCTTCAGGATCTGTCAGTGAGTGTTTCTAACGTCGTCTACTTTACCTGTTCTTGCAAAAGACTCTACTGCTAGCAACTCAGTACCTCCCACACACAACATTATTTTTGACATTTTTATTTCATCATCCCTGGAATAGTATCGTAGTGAGCCTGTTTTTCTGGAGTAAAGAGGTAGTGCTGACCTCCTGACACAGAAACCCACCCCATAGTTAGAGCGCAGCATATAACAGGGTGCCGCCGTGGCCCCTGGGAGAGCCCAAGGCACTAATTCCCTAGAGGAGCTTTGCTGACATCCTGGACCGTGAGAGCGCAGCTGGGGCAGTTTAAGAGCAGCAGACAGGTTCCAAGGGGGAAGTAAGGCTTTTATTATTCACACTACAGGCACCTATTGTTTTGCTTCTTGTTTTTCTCGAGATAATTTAGACGTGTCTCGTGGGCAGGAAAGTGAACGACTGGGAGTGCCGGCTCTGGGCAGCCGCAGCACTCCCAGCTCTGCTGCACACTTCCTCCTCGCAGCTCTTGCTGCTGCTCCGCACCAGCACGGCAGCCCTTGCAGCTGGCTCTCCCAGCCCGGCACCTCCGCCCCGGCGCCCACATTCCGCGCGTTACCCTGTGTAATCCCGCACCGCCGAACCACCCCTGGGTTAGCTGGGAACGGCCTGGCTGGGCTCTGCCTTAAAATGAAACAGCAAATAGAGCCTAATGGCCCAAAGTTCTGTAGTGATCTTGTGAAATGGCCGGGTGACCCTTCTGACTCGTTTCAGCTGTCATCTTGGTCAGAACTGAATGTCTAAGCGCAGCCTCACTCATTTGTTGACTCTTCACAGTTTTAGAAGGATACTAATAACAAAACCAGAACGTTTAATACTTGTTGGCTGAATGAAAAACAACAGGTCCGGTTGTCTGATCTATTTAAGTCATGTGAAAGTATAAAGTGGCCTTAGAGCAGATATCAGGCAGAGAATTCCTTCTGCTTTGGATGATTTTTCACTGATGAGAACAACCAGCTGCCCATTCTTTCCCCTGTAGTAAGCTGTGCAGAAGGGAACAGTTTGAAATAAATCTGTGTGCACTTTATCTCCTGCTAGATTAAAGCTTGTTTTGCCTAGTGCTATTGTGAGTAAGAGCTGGGCAACTCAGGGCCACATATCTACAACTAGTTTCTCTCCTTTCTCTTTCAAGCTACTATCAGAGAGAATAAACATGCCCATTTTACAGTTTTAAAAATGACTGAATCATTTCCCTTATCACAGCATTCATGACAGTTCCACCAAGATCCTGAAACTGGTGTGATGCTATTATAAAAATGCTGGAACCAGCTTCTTCACTGGTATGATCCAAAGGGGCGAATTTGGGCTATAGCATGCATTATGTTTTAGATGATCTAATCACTGTATAGATCCAATTGCTAGAAATCCCTTTTACAGCCCTCAAGGTGACATCTTTTTTTTTCCATGTTCCAGACTGCCCAGAGCAGATCGTTTGCAGATTGTGAAACACGTGCACTCAGTTTTCCATGCTAAATAAAGACAATCTAATTGCAAAAATAAACTCTCCTGGCAGTGGAGGTGGGGGACATCTGGTGTTTACTTTGGGGTCACAGATAGACTAAGAAGTTTTAGTTTGCTAAAAAGTAAGTCCAGATTAATATCTGTGGCACTCTAAATATAACTGCAGTAGGAGGCTGCTCTGCAACATCACCAAGTACAGGCCCTTAGTCATATCTTGCTTCTTCCTATGCAAAACCACTGTGAAAATATTTGTATTTGGTACTTTCCTAAGAAGCAAGTGTCATTCATGCAAACTGCTCAGTGTAACGGCATGTGTCAATCTGTTTCTTCTTTCAGCTGGTAGTTGTGATCAACCCCTCTGTGGAATAGGGCTCTCTGGGGCTAGTGGTCAATAGTTGAGTCATCCTATAGTACAAAAATGTCTGCTCTTTGGAGGGGTAAAATGACAGCTATTTTTATGCATCCAGACCTTGTCCATTATAGGCAAATTGCTGGTTGTTGCTAGTGGACAGCAGCAATAGGTATAGATGAGCCAGTGGTGAAAGGCATTTCTGTTTAAATGCCTGTTGGAACAAGTGGTTTCAGCTTTACTTCAAAACCAAATGCAGAAACCTGCAAGGCTGCAGCAAAATCGTGTGTGGTGCCAGATAATAAAACCCCAAGCTAAGGTTTGTAGCCACAAAATATGGCCAATATCTCAGGATATGTTATCAGTAGTGGAAGGTTATGACTGCCCTCCACACTGTTCTGCCTGTGCAAGTTGCCACGTGGGCTGTGCTCGTACGTCACTGTGACCATGATGTGGGCCACAAGAGGGAACTTTGGTTATTTGCTTGTGTTTTTCTTCTGATGAGACTATTCTTATATCAGATTGTTTTCTTGCTTCAGCTCATATCACAGCTCCACAGGTAAACCATGGATGGGGAAGCACAGCACCAGTGAGAGGGAACATTGCGGCAGGAATTCCTTCAGAAACAACCTACATACAACAGCAGTGCATGGTATAGGTCCCACAGGGTGCAACGAAAGGCCTGACTCGCTGCCACCTGCCATCTTGTGCATCCATTTTCCAGTTCTCAAAGCGCTGCAAACTGCTGGCAAATCTAAAATGCAGGGCTTTTCGTCACATATGTGATGGAGTCACAGTATTTGAATGAAAACAGGAGCACTCACAAAAGACACATTAATGTATCAACTTTTATCCTCCTTACCTGCCCCCGCTCACTCCCCCCAAAAAAGTAGCACATAAAAGAATGAATGAAAATTTTAACTCCTCAAAGTACTCAAGTTTCATCCCCTCTCATAAGTGCTAGTTGTGAAGGTGGATTTTAGTTTTTAAAGACCAATAATGTGCCAGAGCTAATTGCACTGGAGATTCATGCACAATATGTTGAATTCTCAGGACTGTTGTTGCTGGCTGTAAGCAAAACCAGTGTCAGTGTTGCTAATATTACAGCTATACATCTAAGTAATTGTATTTATTACTCAATTACTGGACAACCCTGAACAAAGAAATGACCAAATGCTCTTTACCAAAGAGAATTCTTCTAAAATGACTAAGAGTTCAGTTTACATCACTTCTTCTATCCTTTTCACATCACTGCTGGTAAGCGATGCTTTTAGCAACTTGCATACCAGTATCTTGTTCATGAATTTATTCATGGCACGTTGAAAGAGCGTGTTACGTTTTTACTCCTAGCTGAATAATTCAGAATCTAAAAGTGCTTATCTCCCTTTGACGTTACCTTGCTAATGAAGGGCCAGATAGAGGTGCAGGAGTTGAGGTGGCAATTTATTACCTCTGTTTTTCTCTGGCTACAGGATGCAGTCAGTGCCTGGAGTAGCTCTTCCTGCGGTGTTTTGGCCAGTTCTGGTTTGTACGCCCAAAGCAATGTTGTTTGGGTTTTTTTCCCTCTTTTCCTCTGCAAAGACTTCGTACTTTTTTTTCAGCCCATGCTGTGCATATACTGTCTGTGGGTAGTGTCTACTCACACCTGGGGGAAATAACACAGCAAAGTGCCTTTAATTGCTTTTGGAACAGAACAAGGAATTGTTTAGACTAGATTTACTTTTCTGATTTGTGCTTAGAGACAGAGCTGACCTCTGCCAGAACTACAAAGAGCACCCAGCTGAGGCTGTTAACATCTCTTAGGAAACAGTTTAGGAACGAGCCTAATTCACTGCCCAGTGCTGTAGTGATTACAGTAAATCCGACAGTAAAGACGACTTGTGCTGACTTCAGCACAGGATTTGCAGACAGCAGTTCTGATTCCTACAGGATCTCAGAGCCCAAAGAATGTAAAACATGAAGGCTTCACTATTGGAATCCACTCAGTCCTAATAGCCATTTTTTCTAGCAGTTTTCGTGCTCTAACTAGTGTGTTTTTCCTTGGAAACAGGATATGTGCAAATGCTTTGCTTGAGAGATGCATGAGGAAGGAAAAGTTCTGTGTAACCTTTAATGGAAGTAGCAAAACCTTTCAGTCTTGTTTTAGGAGCTGTAATCTCGCCTAGTTAAGTCAAGCCCCACTGGAAATGGGGCACCAGTCTGCTCCAGTCACTGTGCTTTGTCAGTTAAGTGTCTTTTTTCCTTTGCTGCTTGTATCACTTTGTGCCCTTGCACGTTGTGGGACGCATCCTGGCTCAATTTCTGCTTTGTTTTATTGGGCATCGTGGTCTCCCGGTCCTGCAGATCCTCTCTGTTGCGCTGTTTCCCCACTGCTGCAGAATCGGGGCACCCTTATTCCCACTCCTCATCCTTTCCCTTGCTGGAGATGTATGTCGATAAACAGAGAAACATTGCTTTTATTTTCATCCCTCTTTCTCCAGTGAAAAATTGTTCGCCATTTTAAGTTATGCATGTTTTTCATATTACTGGTGACGAGCATGTGAGCAAACTGCAAAGTAGGTACCTCAGTTACTGTTCTGTGGCTTTTGTGGGTTGGTTTGGTCTTGCTCCAGTTCATATACATATATATCACAACTGCTAGTACATTAGCTGACAGGCTCAGCCTCGAGCCTATGCACTTAATGTACCAGATCTCTCTTTCCCTTTCAGGGATGGCTCTGAAAGACAGAGCACAGCCCTGTGAGCGATGCAGCTCCCTGAGCCTGCAGAACCAGAGAGCGCCTCGCAAAGGCTGCCAGGCTGGCACCCTTTTCCTGCACATGTGACACATGAGAACAGCAATTAGGAGAAAGAAAAAAAAAAGAGAGAGAGAAAAAAGCCAGAACTTGAAATTTATAAATAAGTGAATGTGCAAATCCTATCAAATGTTAACCGATCTTAAAGATAAATGAAAATGACTTCTGTTTTTTGCCTTCTTCCTAGCCTCCTGCTTCAGAAAAGTGCTCTCTCTTTTTGTCTACTGGGTGTTAAGTACAAGCGAAGTAAAGTCTGTAAGCAAAGGCAGCCCAACTTTATTTGAAGCAGAGAAGCACACTCTGTTTCTGCTCTTTTTGGCTGCTATTCTGGTCCACACTTCCTCAGCACTAGGCTGTTCCCCTGTGCTAGTGCTGAGAAGATCAGACTTCTCTGGACTCGCAGACCCCAGATCTCTGCTGTCTTTCCCCTTGTCTAGTGACTTTATGCTTGTGAAGAGGCAACATTTCATGCTCATTCACTTTTGTAAATGTCTTGGCAGCATATTGCACTCTACAATCTGGAGAATAGATTATTCTGAACATCGCAAAATGCTTTGGCATTTGTGGGCATGACTGTCTATCTACAGTTTTGTCAGTGACATCGTTTACTTTCATTTAAGGTATCCTTTAAACAGCTTTAGTGTGACTGAACGTAGGGCCTCAGCTACAATGAAAATAGTCTTTGTTTGCCATTTGATTTGTCATTTTAAGTGTGGAAGATGGAGAATTTGAGATCCAAGATGGAGAATTGGAGGAACTTACTGGAAGTAAGAAATTGAAGAGCCAATTAAATGTTCAAATCAACAGAGCAAAAACTGCAACTGCAAGAACAACTTAATTGTATAATCTTGTTTTTATAATAATGATAAGGAATTTAGAAAACATTATAGCATCTCCATTTTAAATGTAGCATCTCTATGAAAGGTAGCCTGTTCCCACATGGTTAATCTACTTACAAGTTGGTCTAGAAGAGTCCACGATAATCTAGGCATACTTTACAAAGAATTTATAATGCTTTTTTAGCTAATTACAACATTACCGTGCAGTTCCCTTGCAGATAGAGTTAAATTATGGGAAAAGTTTCCCATGTCTAACTAAGGAACATATTTAGCCCATTTCGGCAACATAAAGGAAATGAATGTACAGCAGAGGTCAGTGCCCTAACTGTTCTGTGCCAGAAATGCTTTGTACATTCTTCTGAGGTGGTATTTATACTGAAGTATGCATTATCTGTAGCATGTTTATAAATATGTCTGCTAACTCGCTACAGCATTTCTCCCTCTAGCAGCTCTTATAATAACATATAGCCCAGGGTTTTATTTATCCTTCTCCCAGCCTCATTGTTCTTCTTTTCTTTATAATTTGTTTAATTGCCTCACACTGGCAACTTCACATTTGTTCTTTTTTCTTTCTCTTTTTTGTTCTTTCCTTTTTTTCCTCTCACAAATTATTGCAAGTCATTGTGCACTAAATATAGTTCTGATTTCTGCTTTCCAGATGCTGAGAGCTTGGCATACATCCTTATAGCATTCCAGCCTAATTCTCTCCCTCCCTCCCTCTTTCTCTCTTTCTCTCTCTCTCTCTCTGTCACACACATACAACTATTCAAAGAAAATTTACTGAGTTCAGTGCTGCAAGAAAATATTGATAGGTGTCTTCATAGAGTGGAGATTAAATTTTAGTTAAATTTACATTGTAGTTCTATAGGCTTTTATGCTCATTTGCTCTACTCTCTATCTGTAATGGTCCAATACATGCTTCTTGTTGACTTAAAATATTTCATAAAAGATTTCACCCATACACTCTGCATTTTACTTGTTTAACTCTCAGGTTTTCCAGTGTGATCCAACCAGGCAGTTTTTACTTCTAACACAAAATCTGGAGGTTCCACAGTGAAAGTCTATGTACAGTGGAAAAGCCAATATATGTTTCATCCACAGCTGCAGATTCAGTGTGAAGGTGATTAGAAACTTACAGTGATTATCCAAAACAACACTAATTTTCAGGAAAATTAACATGCTACTCTATTTCTTTTGTGAGCTTGGGTTGGCATTTTCATAAGGTGTGCCACCAGGCAAGTGACTGTTTTGGAAATGATTGAATAATTTTGTATACAGGATATGTAATTGTAATATTCTTAGCTTACAATGTTATTTGTGCAAGATTTTTGTGCAAGAAGCAAAGAACGAATTTGTAGTTTTGTTTTCCTCAAGAATTAATAGTGCTTTGCATCAAGGCAGTATTTTTTAATTGGAAGGATTCCATTTTAAGATACATATTTATGTTGGAATTTGGCAGAACCACTGTATCTGAATCCCTTATCCACTACCGAAATGCAGCTGTGGTGCAACATGGCAGCTGTTTAGGGTGGGAAGCAAGGAGAATGTTATGTCTAATTCAAACCACCGTGGGAAATGATTGGCATGACATATTTTCCTTGAAGATGGGGCTGTGCTGCCTAGCGCAGCAGGGCTCCCACCCTTAACCGGGGTCTTGACATGCTACTGTAGTGTGAATGCCAACAATGATTGGTTGCGAGACTTGGTTTTCGTCCTGGGATTAAGTTTCTCTGCAATCTTTCTGTAAGCTGTCTCCAGATCCATGCTGCCCGTGCCCCGTCTCCCTCAGGGCAGCCCTCACATCCCGCACGGCGCTGCCCGAGAGGACTGACCCCTGCTCCGCCACTAACCCCCTTGGTGCAGTAGCTGCTCCTGGGAATGGGAATGGTTCAGTAGCTGCTGCGGAGCCAGAGGGGGCTCTGGCTTTGTGCCACTGATTAATTTCAATAATTACTTAATGTCAGAATGTACAAAGTCTATAAAACACCAGGCCAGCTGCGAGGCCGGATTACATCTGGTTTGTGGGAATGGACTGGCAACTGCTGTGGGCGCTCTGCTGAGCCCATGGAAGGGAGCTGCTCAGCTTTCCAGCCCTTGGGATCCCAGAAGCAGCAGGGGTCCCAGGTGCTGCTGCCAGGTCTGTCCCACGGCAGCTTGTAAATAGGTATCTGCACCAGGCCCTGGCTTGCCGCGCTTGCGGTTCCTCAGCTCCTAGAGAGGTGATGGCAATGAGAGATCTGAGGTCTCTCGTGGCACAAGGAGCGATTTCTGCGGCCCCTGCAACAGCGAAGGTTTAAAGCAGGGACGGCACAGGGCGCGTTCCACGGCACAAGCCCCGCGACGGCTGCTCCGGGGAGGCGCGGGACGGCCGTTCCCAGAGGCGCACAAGGGGCCGCCTTGTCCCCGGGCCTATCGCTTGGTTTCTGATTCAGCCGCCGCTGCTGCCCCGCCACCGGATCACAGCTGGCCCAAGGATATGCTTTCCAGTGCATTTAGTGCCTGGAAGAGTCCCAGGTTTCAGGAACACATGGTGAGGAGGAGGGGACAGCTGCGAGATAGGGAAGGGAGCTGATTTTTGTCTTCCCTCAACATGAGCTTTTCATTACTCGGTTGTGCTCGTGGTAGTTGAGGGTGTAAAATTAATTTGAAGCCTGTCCGGGCCTGGGAGGAGGGCAGAGAGAGGCAAGGAGGGTCAAACAGGGTCCTTGAGCTGCCACGTGTCCCCTGCCAGCAGGAATGAGGCACGGCCTGCCCGTTTCCAGGCCCCTTAAGTAAATGTGAAATATTGTCACCCACCAGGCCCTTTACTGGGCAGCAGGGAGAGTTTCATCCCCGCTCCCTTCTGCAGAGCTGCCCCAAGCAGTGCAGCTGCTCGTGCTGTCGGCGGGTGCGCGGCTCCGCTGCCCGGCTGCAGCAGTGCACGGCGCTTTGCCAGCGAAATCTGCAGCTCCCTCCCCACCCGTGCGCTTTGTAGGCTTAAACAAGACATAGTGCTTGAGAAACGGGATCTGACAATCAAGGACAGTATTAAGGCAACTTTTTTCTCTTCTCCCCTTATAAGGCCCTTCTTCTATACAGTGACAAAGAAGTTAAACGCTGAGAAAGACCTACGGTGTCTTCGAGCCCGTCTCCTGCTGGTGCAGTGCTCCTTGCTATTGCACATTTTTGTTGTTAGGTCAGTGTGGGTTTAAATGACCTCTGCAGCGTGATTTACATGTTCGCTTGAAATATTATGCTCAGCTTAATACTTCCCAACTTCCAGAAGGTTTTCCTGATATAATCATCTAAATGATTTCTTTAAAAATTAATCTGGTTTCTCTGCTTTAACCTATGCTGTTTTGCAGCATGGTTCATTCTACTGAAAAAACAACTCCATTTTCCCTTAAAGAGGCTAGTGGGACAGCCAGTCTGCTATTTGACCTGGCTGCGTTCAGCTCTAATTTCTCTTCTCCACCCTTCCCCTTGTCTCAGAGGGAGGAGGGGCAGTCTTCATATTTTCCCTTTAAGCTGAGCTATGAAAAAATAATTGTTGCCAAAATCTTTCACCTTGGCCATATACCCTCACAGATGTTTTCTCCAGCATAAACAAAGCAGCAAAGAATGTCGGAGCATGGGGGAGGCGAGGTAGTGAAGACGGGGAGAGAGCACGTTGCAGAGTTGCAGCTTGAGCCGCTCGCCTGCAGCCTGCCTTTCAGTAAGTCACAGAGCTGCTCCCCCTGCTCAAGGAGCAGAGCCAGCTGTAAAATCATCGGGAGCTTGATACAACATGCGCATTCAGCCATGCAGCCTCAGCCTATGTAATGCACACGTCACCGTAACATATGTGCAAATTAAGGATAGTGACAAATCTGGCTGATAAGACCAAGTTTTCAGCTGTTCTTCAGCCATCTCCCCACTCTTGCTTTTGTCAGAGAGATGGCGCCAGCCATTACTGTTGGGAGAAGATGAGGAATTGCAGGTATAAGTATGTTGTAGAGTATGCTTTCCAAATGGCAAAATCTAGGTTCACACCCCCGTGCTGAGGTTGTACTCTTTAACAGAGTTCAAAACTTAGGAATTTTGGCAAGGGCTCTGGCAGCTCCATAAAATCTATTGACTACAACTTTCTTTAATGAATCAGAAACACTCGTGTTCACCTTTACACATCCTTTAGGTACCACAACCTTATGGCCTGGGAGAATTAGGTGCAGCAAATGAAACCCTGAATTTTACTGGGGTACAACATCACTTTTGTCCATGCTGCGTTTTTTTGGTTTTTGGGGGGGTTTTGTGGTTGTTGTTGTTATTGTTGTTTTTCTTTTTTCTTAAATAAAATGTCTGGATAAGACAAGTTGGTTCAGGAAAATTATTTGGAGGGAAGGAAAGCATTAGGAATCCTTAGGACTGACACATTATGAAAAAAGAATGAGAGTATATTCCCAACGCAAGTATTTCTAACTTTTGCTATTGACTAAATGCAAGGCGTAATGATGAATCCAGTAAGATCCTGATGAGATTTTGACAACAGGAGACAGTGGCAATGCTGAGGCTGTTCACCAAAGCCTGAGTGTTGTCTCAGATTACTTGTTTGGGCCAGTGAAAAAGTTTTTACTGTAAACAAAGTCAGTTTTTGATTAAGAGTCTTGAAAGGCTTGCTGCAGCTGAAAGGGCTCAAGAAGCTGGGCTATACTTTAGCAATACGAGGCTTGGGAGAGAATCTAAAAATCTCTAGCACTGTCACAGGCAAATCACAAGGAACATCTTGGTCATATTTGAATATATCCCAAAGGATCAATCCGTGAGCCTCCTGCATATGCTAGTGGGTTGAGAGGAACTGAAACAAAGGGGACCCTGGTTGGAAAGATTTGCATATTAAGGAAAAGAATGTGGAATGTACGTATTATGTGTAGTAAGAGCGTGGAACTAATGGCTTATGACAGGGATACAACTATGGAATTAATGTGTCTTGGCAGCCAGGCATTAATATGGAACGGACAGTTTTGGAGGCAGCAGAACAGGAGAGCGTGAGACTATAGTCACAGCTAGTCCCTTGAGTAGGCGTTGTACTGGGAGAAGTTTTCCTGCACACGTGTATGCAATGCTCAACGCAATTTATCCTTACAGCATTATTAGGAAGTTGATAAAGATCTTGGTAGGGTGTGAGAAGCTTTTACTCTTTACTGAATTGTCACGAAGAATCCTCCTTTTGAGCGCGCATCCTGCTGTTTTGTGCGGTTATGATTTAACTGCCATCATAGTTTCATTGTTTAGGGTTCCAGTAAATACTCTTAGGCTTCTTTATGGAGAAAATGGAGAGGAATATATTCATAGATATCACGTATGTATTGTACTCTAGATAAGTATATATGAATGTGTTTAGCAGAGCACAAGACCTACTGCCCTAAGAACCCTTGTTCTTCCCAACTTAGGGCACAAAGTTGGTTTGTGCTTCATAGACATCCCAGGAAACATTAGCAGTACAAACATCCCTTTTTTCCAGCAAAAAAATTCCGAGAAATATCTCCCATATAAAACATCATGGAATTTCCCCAAATTATCTCATTTTTTAAATATTTTTCTGAGCCTATATAAAGTCTCACGTTAACATTCAGACTCTCACCAAAGCATTTTCAGCTGCTCGATATTTATTCAAGCTGGCAAATAAGCGAAAATAATAGCTGAACTGTTATTTGGAGGCATTTGGATATCCTTTTCAGGACTTCTCACGCTGGCAAACACTGTGACTAGGGCTGTGTTGAAAGAAGAGATGATCTCTAGTGCATTGGTAGCTTCAGGTGACATGCTATGGTCATCAGATTGCGCTGCATTTGCCCATTGTGAGATTGAGCTATCCAGGTGGCAAGTTTTAGAGAACATGTTTTGTCCAGAGACGTGCGTTCACATCTCCCCTTAACTTGCTTTTGCTAATGTAGGAGTTCTCACCTGGGGCCAGTGCTCTGCTAGTCTCCCTGTGTTTAACTAGTACATACATCTCAGCTCCTGTATTTCCCCGACCCCTCTATGCAGAAAAGAGGAAGGTATTGGAGATGGGAGAGTGGTTAAAGGAATGGCAGAGGTGGGGATGTTGCAAGCTAGGTCTGCATGGTGGGGAGAAACAGGTGTGCCGGGAATGAGCCAGCAAAGGGTGGTAGATGAGTGAAGCAAGGCAGCACTGTGCAAGGAGCATTTTTGTGGAAAGGATTTTGCCTGGTCTATCCCTATGGCTACTGTGTCTGTCAGCCTGAATATCGATGTCTTCAGTAAACTATTAAGTACTTGGTTGACTCCAGTATGTTCCCTGCAGCTGCAAGAACTCAGGCTCTGCTGGTGTTTTTACTATGGGAAGCAGCTGAATATAATTGTCTTAGAAGGAGGCAATCCAAAGTTAAGGTATGTGTCAACCTGTAGCTTGGCCCAAGCTGCCCTCTTTGAGCAATGCCTCTGCTTGCTGGTGACACACACTAGCCCTGTTGCCCTCCCAGCTGCTGCAGAGCAGTGTCACAGGAACGTGGCAGGAGACTTAACATCTCTTCTTTGCTGAAGCCTCAGTTGCACAAGGGAATTGAGGAACATCACTGTTCCATAGCTTTTATGACTTTGTAAGCAGTATTTCACAATATCTCTGCCCTTCAGTCACTCTTTGGGAGGAGATGTTACACATAGGTCCACACCTAGGTGTAGTGGAGTGGAGGCTTCCACTCATAACTTGATTTGCTCCATACAAACCATTTCAACCATTCCAGGCTAGATGGATGTTACCACCCATGGCTGTTTGTGCTGTGGTCCTTCCAAAGCATTGCCTGTCAGCGATAATGACATAGATGATGCACTTGCAACATCATACAAATATTGGTTAGAAGGGATCTCTGGAGATCTCTGATCCAACATCCTGCTCAAAGCAGAGCTGTTGCCAGCACTTCAGTGTGACTTTATTTAGCCAAAACATGACAAGTCCAAGGATGCAGACTCCACTGCCTCAGTGGATAACCCATTCCAGTGCTGTGAAAAAGTTGTTTCTCTTGTCCAATGTAAAGCTTAATCTGAGATCCTGTACAGTTATACTGACATATCCTAATAGCTCAAAGCAGTTATGAGAGATGCCAGATCCTGCGAAGGTCACATCTCTGTCACAGAGCTCTGCCACGTTGCTCAGTTAGTGCTTTGAGCAGTCATTATAGCTACATATCATGTACTGGGCAGAGATGAGGCACAGAAAACTAAAGGCTGGAGTTGAAAACTGATGAGTACTATCCAGAGAGTATCAATAGTGGCCTGTTCTCATGGGCTTTTTATGTATCTATTGAGCGTAGAGAGACATTATCCAAAAGACTTACTATAGGACCAAGGATAATGCAGACGGTTGTCTTTTCTTTGGTCCCCCTGCCTTGGGCCTTATGCCTTGTGTTGATCAAGGGAATTCCTGAGAAGTTGTGATGTGAAGGTGTCAGGAAATGGAGAGTGTGCTACTTTCCCACTGTGTTACTTCAGCTTGGCAGCAGTTTTTATGAGGAGCTTGTTCCAGGGTTGGGGGGTTTATGGCTGGGAGTGGTGGGTTAAAGTTTAGCCACCCCTTACACTGCAGAACAGCATAGAGCAGCGCTGCATAGCCCTAGGTCTGTGCTACTAAAGGTTTGCAGTATCTTACACCAAAGCAGGAATTTGTCTTTTACCTTCCTGTGATTTCATATGCAGGCATTGATTGAAGATTTCCCTTGCAGTTCTAGTTTTCTTTACTAGAAGGAGAAACTGTCTTCAGAGGTCGTAATAGCAACTGGAATATTTTGTCTTGTTGTCACCTTTCCAACTTCCCTGTCAGAGACTATTAACTGTCATCATAAAATTTATGAAAAATGAATCATTTCTTGATTTCTGAAATAAAGTGCTCTACCCACCTTACTTTTTTTTTGTTTGTTTGTTTATTTTTGTTTTACCAGAAAGCTTTCCCTTTTGGGAGTCTTAGGACTAAGATCACTTTCCTTTTGTTTCCAAAGCCTGCTTCTGATGGAGCAACTTGAGGAATGTGTTCAAGATGATCCCTGTTTGAATCATCACCACCGCTTCCTGCTTCGCCCTCCACCCTCCTTGGAGTTCTCCCAGGCACATACCTGACCTGAAGCTAATTAGTTTGAGAGAACTAGAAAGTTTGCTGGCCGTGGCGTGGCTGTAGGCCCGGCAGAGTTCTCTGTGCCTGGTACTGTAGCTGTTGTGCAATCTGGCCTGATGGACAGGAGGTTATGCTGTTGCTTGGGATCTTTTCCACAAACGTTCTGCAAATGTGCAGGAGCACGTTTTGAAGCTCAGAGATTTGACTCTTTTGAGTCCGTGGTGGCAGAAAGGACCTTGAGAGCCAAAGAGAATCAAGAACATTTTTATTTCCAAAAATGTTTTTAAAAAACTTCACTTGTTTTGTCCTGCTTTTACAAAAGTCCTGATTATTTCCTGAGTTGTACTCAGGGCTCTTGTCTGTACAACACAGCAGAGGCTTTGCCACGTCCCCAGAAGCAGCGTAGATGTTAGAGCAGCAGGACGTTACTATGCTGGGCTCGTCTCTATCAGAATGAGTGGCTAGTTTTGCAACATCAGCTCTTACAGGCAGCTCTACTGCTCAGTGCTGATGATTTCTTCCAACTGCTTGTACCCAAAGGACACGGAGTTTTGCTTGTTATACAGGCCAAGCAATCAAATGTGTTCGGTGCAAGGGAGTGCAAATAACTAGCATTAAAATCATTGTACTAGTGCTTTTAATTATGTTTTCCAGGCATTCTTCAGGGTTTGCAGATTTCTAAGGAGTTTGCAAACGATAACTGAAAATAAAAAATATTGTCAGGAAATGGAAATTCCCAATGCATGGGTCACCTACTCCCCTGGAAAATGGCACCTGTTTTAGGTATTTTTTGCAAATGTATAGAGACCTGAACAGCAGGGGAGAAATGATCAGGTGTGGATCAGTATTGTGCAGCTAATCTCAGCCTGCTAGGGATACAGGGGAATCATCTGATAGCAATTTAGGCACCATTATAAATGAGTTGTTACTGTCAGGTTCTTCAAGAATGGATGGTTGCATCACAAAAAACAGCTTTATATTTTGGATTAAATGGATTGATGATGGTATTTCAACAGGAAAAAGAAAGATAACTAACAGGAGCTCTGCTAGCCTCTCACCTTTGGAACTGATCCATTGGTTGTGACTGTGGAGGAGGATGTTTGAACTGGCCCCATGTCTTTTTTAGATGGTATTCAACTTAACTTTTTATTAACCTTAGTTCTATTTAAAAGTGAGGGCTTCAAAAGTTAGTTGCTTTCAAAAGTCTCCAGTTCTAGACATGTTTTTCTTCCTCTTGTTATCTTTTGAAGCTATTGTTTATTCAACAAAAAAAGTTCATGAACAAATTCTACCTTCAAGATCTATAAATGTGATTGGTGTTTTAAAACTCCTGGAAGCAATGGCTTTGTTTATCTCCAGAAGCTGAAAAATAAGCTGATTTTGCTATTTTTAATCTATCCGGAAATATGCAAAGAGAGCTTAATTGCAAACAGACCAAACCTTACATAGGAAATGGGTATATCTCTAGGGGGCACCTAAAAAGTGAATGTCTGAAATTAACTTCATATACTCTTCTCCTTTGCTCCCTGCAGCATGTACTCCTGGAGTGAGAGGCAATGCTCTATGCGAGCCTCATATTCCCTAATTCCTGTTCATTATAACACTCTGGCTATCTTAATATTCAATTAACAGATGTTTCCAGCATCTATGAACTTGAGGTGTCTATGTGCTTACAATGAAAGCATTAAAGGCAACAGTGGAAATTAGAAAAATAATGGCTCCATTGCTAGGATCCTAATTTGAACACAACAGAAGAGTGAAGCAGGAGTCTCATGATTCCATAATTTCACCCACACTTTTCTCCCAGCTGGCGAATAACGGTAAAACTTCTCATCACAGAGGCAGTTCATGTCGCCTCCCCAGTGATTCTGGTGGCGGGATTGGTCTCCTCAGCTTGCAAATATTACTGTCTGATGGGTAGCATATATCCTGTGTTGGGTGAACAAAGATGCATTTACCTTAACTGAGCACCTCCACACCCAGGAAGAAAGGGGATGCCGTTGGGTTTGGATATCAGCTATCCCATGGGCTTGCAGCTACAGCCCTTGTCCCCTTTCCCTTGGAGCTAATTGCTGCTGACTTCCACCCTGCCTGCCGGGCTACCCGAGGAGCTGCTCCCGGGTGTCCCCTGCTTTCCCGCAGCCTGGAAGCCCCTGGCGTGCCCCTTGCTACGTGCAGACAGTGCCCTGCTCTCCAGGCCACGCTGGTTCTCAAGCCCGGGTCCCAGCCTACGTATTCCGCGGTCTAATTGCCATAACATTCTGGGTAAAATCCTCAGTGTCGAACGGCCTGCTGGCAGGAGTGCACACAGGGGACCCAAGATCTGTGGATTTATTGCTTGTAAACTAAAAAGTGTATTAAAAAAAGCAGAGATAAAAATAGATGAGGAGCTCGGGGACCGGAAAGGCAGCCAGTGGAGATTAGATGCACTGCTGGTTGACTCATCCAGTTTGTTTTATTGTAGCATGGGTCCAATAACGGCTGTATTATTTCAGCTTATGTGCAGCGAGCAGACATTTGTTTTGCATTGAAGCTTTTTCACATAAATGTGCTCCATTTTTCATTTCTCCTTGCATTTCCCAGAGTTTCAGCTCATGGCTGCAAACATGAGAGTTAGTGGCTCCAAAAGAATATTAGCCAACTTCTCAGCTGGTATAAATCAGCAACACCCCCTGGTATTTAATAGAGCTCTGCAGCTTTATACCAGTTGACTCTGCCCCAACTTTTCTTTTAAAACACGTCCCACCTTATACAGGACCGCGTTTGCCTCAGCAGTGGAGTCTGAGATCAGCGAGAGGTGCCAGGCTGGTGGCCTCCCAGAGCAGGTCCGGGTCCAGCGCACGTCCCGGCAGCAGCAGCTCTCCTGCGTGTGGCCTGGTGCGCTCCCAGGGATGTCCTTGCGGGTCCCGCGGGAGCAGGCAGTGCCGGTCGCATACGAGGCTGGCAGCGGGGTGTGCGCTGCCCTCCCTCGGCTCCGTGCTGGCTCCAGGCCTCCCAGCCTGCTCAGGTCCCGCACGGCCGCCTTCTCTAAGGCCTTTGGTGGCTGCACGGACAGGGCTATGGGGAGGTGAGGGATGTGTTTCAGCCTTCGATAGCCATCCACAGGCTGCCTCGTGGCTCGGAGAGTGCCCTGCCAACATGGGCTGCAGTCAGAGGCAAGGCTGTCCTTCAGGAACGGGCTTGGGCGCTGTAACTCCAGGGAAGGCGGAGGACTGTGTTCCGATGCGCGCACGTGCGCTCGCCGCGCAGCGGCCCTGTGTTTGTTACGGGGCCATCGCGCCGTGGATGTCCTGCCGATGTCCTGCGCAGAGACTGGAGGCAGACTTCGGGTCCTGGGCAGCGTTTCTGACACGGGCTGTTCAAGTGGCTGCTTTGGATTTCGTGAGGCCAAGCTTGCTGATTTAGGGCGTCCCTTCCAGCCCCCTGTTCCTACGCATCTCATTGCTAGCCCTTGAGCAGGCCAACCTGGTGGCAAGTGAGGGCTCAACTGCTCCGTGTTTTCACCGGGATTTTGCTGTAGTTTTAGTTGAGATGTTTATTGGCGTGTTGCCTTCCTCGGTTTCCCTCCACAAATTACGTTTTGGAGTGCACCAAACTGTGCCTTCATTTCTTCGGAATCTGCTCCCTTCTGGGGCAGCAGGTTTTGTCATGGGCAGCATGCGAGCAGCCCCTATAGCTTGTAGCCGCTCCCACCATAGACATAAAGAGATCCTTAAAAGAAAAAAAGCCAATGAAAGACTTTCAAGACTCAGCCAAGTGTATAACCAAAGAGAATGCCCATGTTGATCCACAGTTAATTTCTATAAACGCATATGAATAAAGTTACTTTATAACTACCTCTTTTATCACCAAGTATTTTCCACAACACATAAAAATGTCTATTTGGTCTTTTTTTTTTTTTTTTTTTTCAATAAACCTGTCCAGTCCTACATTTCTCATGACAGTCACTTACAGGAATAAATGGTGAGGTAACAGTAGTTTTGTGTGGGATTGAGGTAAATTTGGGCCTGAAATAAGTGAAGACCTCCGTAAGAGGTAGAATTAGGAAATAAGTGTGTGGGAAAAATGGGCTGAGTGAGAAGGCAGCAGGGAAAAGGAAGCCACAGTACAAATTAAAGATTGCAAGTAACAGGGCTAGGTGCCAAGAGCCTCAGAGAAAGAAAAAAAGACCCTTGATTAGCTAAACTGTTTGCTTTGCTATTTAAAAACTGACCTCCTAGAGGAACTCTGCGCCTTGGCCTCTTGGGTGTTTGAGTACGTGCGGGTGAACCACTGCCACGCTGATGGCAACAGAAATAGCCCAGAAACAACCTCCTGCCCAGGGGCTCTCCGGGCAGACCAGGTGCAAGTGGCAAGGGCCCTGCCCACCTCAGCCTGGCAGCGACCTGCATTTTGTCCAGCTTGGCAACATCCGCTCTTCTTTTCTCCAAATTTCTGTAATAACCCCAGCTCCGTTAGCTCTGTGTGAATGCGCCCTGAGGGACCTGCTCTCTCCCCGAGCAGCTGTAATGAGGAGGCTTAGCGTGGCCTTGGGGGAGCCAGACAAGCCCATTTCTCACCCAAGTTCAGCATGACCAAGCCAGGGACACAAGCGTGCTTCCTGCTCACAGCAGAATGTTACAACCCCGGTTTCACAGATGAAGAAACAAAGAGGGTGTTGCAGGCCCCTAGAAGGCTTTGAGACATAGAGCTCAGTTCTGGGGCAGGGATCCGTATTCAGATCTGGGACTATGCCTCACTCTCAAGAACTCGGAATTTCTGTTTTTGTTTTTTTTTTTCTTTTAGAACTGCAATCACTTTGACATCTAATTGCAGGTTTATTTGTTTTTTAATAATTGAAAGCTTTGCTCTATACAAAATCATTTTCTGTGATGGATATCAGTCTCACCTTCAAAGTGCGCAGGGCTGCAGTGTGTGCAACACATGCATGTATTGAACTGTTTTAGTCTTCCTTTTTGGGTATATTAGGGAAGATGAGGAAGGTCAGATGGAGACAATTTGCAGGGTCCTTGAGTGCAAAGTTTCTGAACGTTTGAGATTTACTGTGCTTAAAGGTACATTCCAGCATCCTCTCTGAGGAAGGAGACAAAGATTTTAAGCTCAAGCAAAATAAAATCCCCTCAAGCAAGCTTAACTTAGGAATGTGAGCACCCAATACCAACAGCAGAGCGATGCCACTCAAAAAGGAAGCAGCAATATCAAATACTTTCTGTTCATATACAGCACTCTTCATGCAGGAATCTCAAAAGTCTCAGAGATGCCTGTGGATTCTCAGGACACCCCTCCGGGGAGCTGAGCGCTGCTGTTTTGTTTCAGACAAGCCGAATTGTCCTAGAGGCTTCTTGGATTGGAGAGTGGGAAGTGTTGATGCATGGGTTGAATTGCTTCTGCTGGTGAGGTGTGATGTTCTAGAGGCAGGAGAGCACCCGAGTTAGAGACAAAGCAGCCTGGAGCCAGAATGCAGGGAGCCTGGCATGCAGTCAAAGGGCCTAGGACATGCTACCCAGTGAGTAAAAGGAATTCGAACCCATATTATTGTTGTCAAAATACTGGCAGCCCCTTGTCAACTAACAGAAAGGAAAGGAACATGAGTAGTTTGGGAGCATGGGGAGGTTGCACGCACTGGAACAATTTCCATCATGTTTTTTATTTTTATTCTGCTGGCTTTTTTGAGCGTCGCAGCCTGCTGCGTTCCAACACAATCAGAATGAAGACATATGAAATTACAGTACTGTTGGTGTAGCAAGACCAAGAAAACAATAACATGAAATGGGAGTTTGTCACGTAACAAGAATATATTAAAATGATTCGGTATGGAATTTTCGTCCCGGATGCTTGAGAAGTATGTATATAA
Organism: Crypturellus tataupa; assembly: GCA_034781795.1. Taxonomy (NCBI): domain Eukaryota; kingdom Metazoa; phylum Chordata; class Aves; order Tinamiformes; family Tinamidae; genus Crypturellus; species Crypturellus tataupa. The sequence continues at coordinate 720,246 of JAWLRI010000563.1, forward strand.
ATGGATTGCTTTCCTGCGACTCAAGTGCAGCCACCTCTGGGCTGAAATGCAATTGTCTTATATGTGCCTCCAGTGCTTAAGCTGCTTGTGAAAGATTTGCTTTATTATGCATCTGGTTCCATCTGGCTGTTCGTAATAAAATAAGAGCTTTGCAGCACCTGATTCCGATTCTCGGACTGGAAAGGCAGTTGTTAAAGCCAGATGTCTTTACTGACTTTTCAAAGTCAAAATTTAGAAAAGTTTTGTTGTGACACAATTGCAAATAGTTAACGACGACAACCATGTTTGATGAGTTCTGAGGTGTTTGCCGTGTTGGCTGTGTCTCTAACATCAGTGCTGCAGTTGTCAGCGGGAGGCAGGTTATTCTGGTTTGAGTTTCCCTGGACTCTGTTTCTTTATTCTTTTTGAAGACCCCCATTACTCTGATGGCACCTTTAAAGATAGCAGAGAATTGAAAGACTGCAGGAATTAAAAGAATTTTCTTTGATTTTCTTCTGTCAAGCAAAATGTTAGTCATGTCATCCTTCCTTTGTGGGGTCTGCTTATACAACACAGCTAAAACCAGATCACAGCCTAATTCCACACTTTTTTACATAGTGCTAATTTATTTTGATGTTATTTCCTGCCCGCTCATTTGGTTGGGAATAATGGGAACTAGTGTGGTAGAGTTAAATCTCTATCTTACTGAAAACTTCTTACATTTATTTTTGCTGTACTGTGAGACTTTATTTAGCTCAGCGGGTACAATATGTAGTAACAGGAAGCTTGATATACACTGTCACTGGTTTAGTTGTAGCACATCTTTATGAGGTTGTCTCAGGAAAGTAGAAATAACAATCAAGAGAAGTTACATATTTTTTTTCTAGCCTGGGTGCTCTGTCCACACTCTATCAGAAGTCAATAATGAGATTGAGTTACTCTACTCGTATCAATAGGCTTATCTACTTTTTGTGGGGTCTCATCTCCCGCAGCATTTCTTAGCATCATAAGCAAAATTTTTAAACAAATCATCACATATAAAATCTAGCTCTGGATTTTGCATCATTGAGTTTTCATGAAATGCTCTAGGGATTAAGGCAGAACCTGCCAAATCCCTCCCAATCTGCAAATCATAAATTCGTAACTGAAAAAAGAAAAAGTTCGTATTCATGAGGAGAGAGGGGGTTTGCCAGGCCGTTTTGGCAATTGTCGTAAATGGTTTATGGTCAGTTTTAGCTAACATGGGCTTCTCATCAAAGAAAAAAAAAAGGACAGGAAACTTTTTACTTTGATGGAGAACTGCCAAATCCTTGCTCTCTGTTTGAATGCACTGACACTCTGCTTTTGTTAGTGTGCATTACATATAAATTACTGACCTCCAGTTTTGACCATATAGTTGCAAGCGAATGATCACGGTTCTTTTCTGGGGAGAACTTATTCTCGTGGGTGTTATTAAGAAACATCAGGGCTGCATCCTCCTTAGTCAGCCCGTTTTTGGAGTTGCTAAGATTTGCAGTTGAAGCATACTGGCCATCTTTTTATAGCAGAGCACCGAGGTTGACAAGTCACACAGGTTGCACGTGCATCTTGGAGCTCCTCTTCCCAGCAAACCTTGTGCCTCCTGCTTTTGTGTTCAGGTCAGCTCTTCTGAAGCCTCCCAGTATAGCTTGCTATGATAATGTCTCTTCCCAGCATGGTATTTCTGTTGTGAAAAGTTAACATTTCTGTGTGTTTAGCCCAGCTTTGTTTCTGCTCAGGGCTGCTCCAAAGCCTTTTATTGTGCTATTCTACTATTTTTTCTGCTGATCTTAACATCATCTGATCTGTGTAAATGCTAAAAACTGGATAAATCATCAAACATCTGCTGTATTTCTGGAGAAATGTCTCAGGTTTGATGAAACAAACACAATCACCAGAAATAGTGATTCTCAATTTGCACAAAATGTGTGCTCTGTTTTTTAAGGGGTTTCTGCCAGACCCTGCTGATACATCAAGAATAAGAAAATATTTGGCACCAGGCACTTCCCCAGAGATTTTTCCCCTTGTAGGTAGTGGAAAATGATCCCTCTGTACACATGTATTCAATTCTTTTAGGTCTGTTCATAAGCAAAGGTTTCGTCTCTTTTTTTAGTACACCCATTCTGATGGTTCCTCCGTATAGTTTATGGTAACGAATTTATTCACCTCCTTATTTAGCCTCTGCTTCAGGGCAGGGGGAACCCTGCCAGGGCTGTAGATCGTGGAGCAGTCCTCAATCCCTCCTTCAATGACTTGATCCCCTGACTTTCCAAAGGGAAAGGCCTCCTGAAAAGGCCAAAGACTGGCGCCTGCTGCTCTTGCACTGTGACAAGTGATATATTTTTGAGCATATTGTTTACCTATCTGACTAGTTTTCTAAACTCTTAAGGGTTTAGAAATTCCCTTTGTGAGAATGAACTCACCACTGTTAGCCTGGAGTTTTACCTGCCTCTTTTGAGGCTTCCTGGCCCAGCCTTGGTTACCTGGGACGCTCAGCAGAGCAGCCTTGCAAAGCAGACGAATGCAAACAAAACTCTGAAGTGACACAGCTGCTGTTTCATGGGACGGTGCTGTGTCAAATCTCCACAGCTCACACTTACCAGCAATGTCCCTGTGGAGCATGAGCACACAACTGCTGTTAAGAGGGAGAGAAGGAGAAAAAATAGTAAAAAAAAAAGAAAGACAAAATGCAAGAGGCTTAGGAGGCCCCTGGTTTCCTTAATGGAATTAGTCCTTCCTTTATGAATTCCAGGGTTGAATGCTGTAAATGTGATTCACGAACTCCCTCTCCTCAGCGAAGCAGAGGGATCTGCTAGACACATGTTCTGAGCAGAGCAGGGGAAGATATGACGTGACTCAAGAGCCTGGAAGGCTAAAAGGAGTAGAAGGGGGAGAGCTCTGTGGCCCTTGATCTTTGTAAGATTTACTGCCTTTGCCTCTTGCAAAGATCTCTTTTTTTCCTGGAAAATTGCTAGCTTCTAGCAATTTAAAGAAAAAAAAAAATTGGCTGGGGCAGTAAACAAGATCTTTGAAGGGGGAAGGAAGCCAAGAGAAAGTCAGGCCTATTAGTCACGCAGCTGCATTTCCTGTCACAAAGGACCCCAGTTGAGTAATCACTCAAAATATGCTTGTTATTTTTTCCTATTTTATTTCAGTTTTTAGCCTGCCAATATCTACTGTAAAAAAAAAAATTAAACAAGAAAAAGTCTTTTAGCCTTGGAGAGAAAAACAATGTAGAAACAGACACTGATTTACATTATTTTTCCTTTAATTTTCATAGCCTAAAAACACTTCAGTCATATAAGAGGAATGTGCGTAGTACAAAGTGAGTCTGGGACAGTCTTGGTGTTTTCAGGACATATAATTTCAGCAGGAGTGTGGGTGTCAAAGTTCCTGGGCTCTATTTCCAGCTGCTACCATTAATTCACTCCATAACCTTGATCAAGTCATGTATTAACTTATCTGTAATTTATTTTGGACATATGAAATGTAAAGAGAGCTTCTGCAAAATTGCTTTGTCAAGTTTCATTAATACCAATTGAAAATAATGTTGGGGTCTTCTGGCAAAAGCTTTGTAGAAGTATTTGTCTCAAGGAAAGTGGTCAAGACCTGAAAGAAATAGAATTACAGTATAAAGCAAGCATTCTTATAAGTAGATTTTAAAGGAATCCATACAAATATAGGTGAAAATAGGAGTAAAAATATACAATAGAAGAAGGAAAAACTTGTAGTATTGAAGGACCCCTAATTGAGTGACTATATGACTGCCCCACTTCCAGATGTTGGATCTAGATGTAGAAAGTAAAACTAAAAAATAAAATAAAAAACTTTTCCCAGAAAATTCTGCTTCATGATACCAAACTCAAAGCAATTGAAGAGTATTCTAACATAATGAGTATGGTGACCAGGCTACCTGTCAAGAATGACTGTGGCTATTAATGTGCTTCAGGGTGAATAACAGTTTGCAGCTTATATTCCTGACTGGATTACCTGGCTACTTGGGCCTATGAAAATGATTGCAAAGGGAAAAATCCTGTTTGCATGGCTATATACATAGAGAGTAGCTTATGCTACATAATTGCATGACTTCAAATCTGCACAAAAAATGAAGTTTACATTTGCATGTAAGTTCCTGATGATGTCATGTAATTCTGTGATTTGCACACACTTGACACCACAGATGTGTAATGTGCTCAAACCACAGCTTACGAGCAAATGTGATTTACACAGCAATGTTAATGACAGCTTTCTAAAGCTAGTTATAGGGTATAAACACAAACAAATGTGAGATTTACCCCAATTTGATTTAAGAGATACTTTGAATGGCTGCATACGTATAGCTTGTAAAGTGATTCAGAATTTTCATTTGTGCATATTTACACAGAATGGCAAGTAAGACTCTCATAATTCATGGTCCATACTCCAAGTTATGTTTCTCAATGTCATCCTTTTTCTTTCCAAGTGGCAGGAGAGGTAAGCTGTGCAGGTGAACCCGTGTACACTCACGGGACACTGGGCCATCTTCTCCCCTCAGAAGACTTGGCTGTTGCATGTCCTAGTCTACCAGGTCCCCACGTCGTGTAGTGGCTGGGCAATAACTAAAGTTTTCATGACTCACAGGCTTTCCCGTGCGGAGAGCTTACAAAGGCCATTTCCAAACATTATTGATATCTGCACAGTTTAGAAGGTTTAAACTGATATGTAAGAATGAATGGAAATATTTTACAAGAGCAACATAAACTTTGTCAGTTGCATTTTGTAAGTACCACAAGGTATGATACCCTTCCCTCTCCTAGTGCTAGAGGGATATAGAAGTGTAAGTCCCGCTACTCTCTAATGCATCAGACTGCATAATAAACCATTGCTTACAGATTTTTTTATACCTTTTCCCAAGTTTTCAGGCCAGTATTTTGACCGTAAACAATATTGCTGTACTTACCTACCAGTGTATCTGAGGGTTTTGCATAACTCTGTGTCCATAGTATCCAAATATCTCTGACCCTTTAATGTGCCTGGTCTCCTCACCCAGGGCGGATGTACATTAGTACAGTTAGTCTTTTCTAGGTGTGCCACTGAAGTCCTGAGAATAATGACTAACCGAGGGTGACCTTAGCAGTCTCTGACCTCTTGATTCACCTGCTGGCTGTAAAGAATTATGCTCTCAGTGGCATAGATGGGAAGCTGAGTCATAAAGAAATGAGGTTATGTGCCCATAAGCGCATAGCAAGAGACAGAATCAGAGTTCAGCCTTTACAGATCCTCAGTCTCTGGCTGTATATTTTGTATTAATCCCTTCTGTCTTCAATGGACTGACTGTGTTTGGTACAACAGCTATAGCAGTTGTTGCTTTTAATAGTGTAGTGATTCCACGCTGTGTGTGAGGGGGACTTAGAAAATAGTTGCTCTATTAAGAAGGTAAATTTTAGTTGATTGAAGAGTCTATGATGCAACTAAGAAACAAGAGTGGCTGGTAAGAAACTTTCAGATGTTCTTCATTGCCAGACATCACGTTGATGCAGGACTTGTGCCAGGAAGAGCAGGGACTTTGGCATTGTGATTTAGGGGTTGTGCACCCTTTGCTTGTCAGCACCGGGCAGGCCTGTTGGAGAGGGGCTTCTGGGTGCGTAAATAAAAAAACCTTATGAGCTTGCTCAGAGGCAGGGGAAAGAGCAAGAAGAGCCTTAGATGTGGGGCTGCTGCTTCTGGCTGTGCTGTGGTAACAGATGGAGCTGGGATGGAGCCCTCTATCTCAACTGGTTCTCCCTTCCTCCAAGCACAGAGCAGGGCTGTAGAATTGGGCTATATATGCCAGGCATGTAACTGCACTTTTAGAGAAAAAGGTGACTCTGAAAGGGTTAACTTGACTAAGGACAATACTTCAGTAAAATCAAGGAAGGTGGAACTCAAATCCCAAGTCTTAATAAAACACAGGTGTTTTATTGTTAGGTTGAAAACTCCTAGTCTAAGACTGCAGCAAGCATTTTAAAACAAGGAAAAAAAATGTGCTATTGAATAAGCAGTTTGGAAAGACAGGGGCTGTGCTAGGCATTTATGGAGAACGCAGCATTCACCAGCTAAGGCCTACCTTAAAGTTCACGGAGGGAAAACAAAACACACAAATCTTACATGAACAGCACCTCTCACAACACACATCTGACCTCCAATGTACTACCCCTGGGATTAACTTTTGACATCCTTATTTTGGCCACTGTGATTTTGTCTCTCTGTCTCCCTGCACAGTGCTCATACTACCACTTTCCAGCTTTTCCTCTGTGGTGTTTCATAGTCTGTTTGTGGACCCTACGTGCTGACAGACAGTGTGAACAGTACAGCCCAATGCACAAATAACTAAGCTACACTTGCAGCTGCTTTTCTGTTGGGAATAGGCCTGTTTGGGAAAGAGAAAATTACTAGTACCATAGAACTAGCTAGTTAAAAAGAAGTTGTAAATAAACCAACAATCACTGTTTTCTCCTCTTTCCCTTCTGCTCCTGATCACCAGGAAGACGAAATTTAGGGGGAACTTAACTCACTTGAGTTAAGAGATTGCTCTGAACTTGAGCTTTGCTTTCAAATTTCTCATGCATTTGGAGAACAGCAGGAGTCTTTACATACTGAAAGGAAGTACAACATGAAGAACTGCAGAGGTCTGAATGTACTTAAGCCTAAAATTAGGCCTCAAGCCTGATTCTACTGTAACGTCAAACTCATCAGCCTTAATGAGTGGCAAGGAGATGGATTTTTTTTTTTTTTTTTTTACTGGTACCTATATAGTGAAAAAAAATTAAATATTCATCTGCTATCATAAAACTTCACCCTCTTAGGAAAATCAGGGCATGGATTTCTCTGGTCCTAGCTTTGCAGGTACAAATCAACTTTCATTATTAGATAAGAAAGAAGGAAATAGTTCCTGGAATATCTAATAGAATGGGAAGCAAAGCTGTTGGGATTTGATATAAGAGTTTCACAACTGTTTTCAGTAGGAAAGAGAGAAGCAACAGTGAATTTGGTCAAAGAATGAAAATCCAAACCTTCTCTAATCAGAACAGGAAACCCAAACTATTCCCAGTTGTGCCTCCTGTGTGCCCCATTGCATCCTTGCTGGGGGAGCTGTAGTGGGCCGTTGGGTTCGAACAGAGGCATCGAGCAGATGTGGCAGAGGTAGATGAAGAAGGAAGATGAGTCCATCTGTAAGCAGATGCAACCTCTTCACATACCTCTGAGAACTACCTTTCTTAACTCAAAAATAGATGTATTTTTAAGAAGTGTATTCTGAAGAAGCAATGGAAAGGCAAGCCACAAATCAACAGAGGACCTAAGAGTGGAAATCTTTATTAAAAGTATCTCAAAAATCCTTACAGGAATCTTTATGTTGGCATGATTGTGCTTTGGCTGAGGCCTCTGCAGAAAATCAAACAAGGGATGACTCTGTCAGCATTTGCTTGCTGCTCCCTGGTTTAGATCTTCCATCGTCTTTTCCTTTCTTCCCTCACTTTGTAAGATTTTACTTTCCATCCCACTCCTATTCTCCCTTGCAGCTGCTCCTTCCTGTTATCAAGTTGTGTCAGTAGTTCTTGATCTTCTCAGCCTTCCCTGCTGCGATTTATGCCCTTTTAGAGCCAGTGAAAAGTCACTGCTCCTCATGCTGCAGCAAAGCTGAGCTCGCACAACCCCTTCCCAAATTCAGCATATTCCTTTGCAAAAACTTGGCAGGGCCTCTCAGTGCAGGGAGATACCCAAGGTCAAAGTTAAAGCATGCTTTCTTTCCCCTCCCACCAAACCGGCTTTTTTTTTTTCTGCCAGTCTTACATTCATTGTTATCTTTTCTGGTATGTGTTATCTCTAGGTATCACTGAAAAGCAGGGGATGGATTTGCAATAAAATATGTACAGGCAGACCAAAGTGCTTTCCATTTTACTGTCTTAACTTTGAAATAATAGTTATATCACTCACTGAAAAATCCAAATGCTTAATACTAGCAGCAAACACTGGGGTTAGGCCTCTTGTAGTGTCAGCTCTTCCCTATCATGTGACATAGAGATTATTCCTGTAAAGCAACCGGCTGCTTTCTATGCTACAGAGGTAAAGTTGTCTTATATTTGATTACAGAACCAATTGGTGATCACTGCATCCTGTTTCTTATTCCTCTGTCTTTGTATAATCAACTTCCCCTTCCACGTTTCATTTTCTGCGTATATATTTATTTTGAATGCCTGAAATGAAAACAAAAGTTCTCTATAGTTTTCTTCTGTACCTATAGAATAATGTAGTTAACTATTTACGAAGAAAACAAAGATCCCCATTTGAGAGAATAGGAAATAGATAAAGCATCACAGAGGGCAACAAGTGGGGGCAAATGACAAGACTGAGATTGTGCCAATGATATAGAGAACAGAAAAGTTCAGAATATTGAACTTGAAACTGAGATGAAGAGCAATAAACAAAAAGAAGATTTTTTACAGGGTAGATAGCAGAATGCTGAAGATGCATTAATACTTTCAGGGATGAAACAAGAAATCTGTCAAGAAAAGGATTCAGGATATACAAAAAGGAAGGAGAGATATAGGAAAGAGAGGGGAAAAATAAGATTTTTAATGAAGAGAATAAAAGTAACATACTAAAAAGAAAGGAGTAGGGACCTTGAATAATGGTATTGTAGTATGGGTGGACTGGAAACAAGTCAAAAACTAATTCCAAGACCATGGGGAGAAACTGCAGAAACTTGATAAAGCAAAGGAAAACCTTTGCTTTTATGCTGCCATCCCTACAGCATCTTTTGGCTTCTTTAAATATATATTTGAAGATATTTTGTGTTTATTCTTCAATTTTTGTAAGGGGCTTCAAAAATGATTCCCTTCCACCTTTTTTTTTATCCTCTTCTAAAAGGTTTTGGCATCAGGGCGTGCACAGGTGAACTGCAGCGCGCTCGCTGCGAATGCAGTGTGTGCAGCGCTTGTGTGCAGGGCAGCAGGTCCCCAGCACCCTTCATTTCACAGGAGGTGAGAAATGGCTTTGAGGGGCAGCACTGCCCATGTCTGCACGCACAGCAGGCCTCAGAAGGGGTAGGTACAAGGGAGTCCAAGGCTGTTTGCTTTCCCGTTCCCTTGCTTTAGCGAGGGCAACTTGCAAACATTTAATTAAAGCTATTGTATGCATGCTTAACTTGGAGCTATCTGTGGTGCCTTGAAACCATTACACAGGAGCACCAAAGAAAATACAAGGGAGTCACTGAAGGAAAATACAACTGAATGAGAAAGGCATAGCAACCGAAGAATACATTTCCCATAATACCGCAGCCAGGGGTCAGGAGATCACGGATGCTCAGTTGCTCATGCATATCTTCTTTTCTCTCTGCTTGCATGCTTGCTCCAGAGAGGGCAGAGATTTAATGAGGATGGGGCTGGCTTTAGCAGTTCTCACCCTTCCTCAAACCCTACGTCTGAAAGACCCTTGAAAGCCTCTTTGAAGTTGGAATAGACACACATTGAACTGTCCCAATGCACACATACAATCTGGGGGTTTCTCATCAGGTACAAAAACACAAGGTGACTGTTCTCTTCCGGCTGTCCTGCATGTGAACCAAGCTGTTGAATTAAAGCCTTATTTAATTCAGGAGTAGAAAGGAGTTTCTACCTTGCATCTGTCTCCTCCATCTGCAGTAACCAGCCTTCTAAAAGCCTCACAGTTCTTTAGCCAGTTCAGTTTTTCCTAGGTCCTTATGAAGAAATCTTTAGACAAAACAGTGTAGTGTTTACAGGAAGCCTGGCAGGGTCAAAAAGTGACTGCAAAACCAATCTCTTGTTAAAACATGTACAGTATCTGCCCGTATGTGGATAGTGCTAGAGCTCAGCAATCTCTGATTTGCTATCAGTGCCATGAAGGTGATTTCAGAGTCAGATTTGTTAAAACGTGGTGACATTATAAGTGTTATCACTTGTCATTAGCAGAGCTAACTTAGTCTCTCCAAGTCCCACTTAATCTATCCTGCTCAAGACACACAACTTCTGCTCTACTTAGTCACTTCCTGTGTTTGATTTTCTCCTTAAAGCCTCTCTCCGAGCTGGGCCGTGACTGACGTTTTATCTTAACCAAACTTCCCTGGACTTCCAATACTGTCGAGCACAACTCCTCTCCCGGCAATGCCCACCCTTCTGAGTGCAGGAAAACCCATTTGCAGCCAGCAGTCTACCTCTTTTATATGCTCTAGTTCGTCTTTGCTTTGTTTTTCTTCCTGTATGAGTCACTCCTTGCCCCTGTTTGAGATGTCCTCCTGCTCTGCTTTCTGTTCCCCTGGGCCTGGCAGTGGCTGAGAAGCTCCCCCATAGCCCTGTACTGCAGCGGTCTGGGGAGTATCACCATTTGTGCCCAGAAAAAGAGCTGAACGCTAAGGGATTGAATTGGCCACGGGCTGCTACAGAAAGTCAGGTGTTGTAATACGCTTTTGCCTCACGCCAGATGTGCGACACTCTTCCCTTCTCCCTCTCTTAGCAGCTGCTGCAGCAATGCACAACTGTGCAGTCTGCGCCTCCCAGGTAGCATCTCCCCTGCTGCTTTGTGCCAGATGGGTAAGGTGGGCACCGGTTTAAGGAAGTTTAAGTTTCCCTAGGTACTGGTCCTGCAGTAACAAGAGTTGCAAAGAGACTGCTTAAGCCAGTTTCCTTTTATGACCAGAATCCCATTAGAAGATCTCAATTCTGTACTGTGGCTATTCTTGCCGGCCCAGGGCCAGCCCTGAGCTGGCCAGCGCCACTAGTTTTAGAGCTAGTAGGTAGTGAAGTGCAAAGATCTGGCACTATGTCCTGTGGACATCTGGTACAAAAAGTTTGATGACAACAAATATGTAACATAAAGAAGAAATTTGGTTCAGTCCCTCGTGTATACGAATGCTCTCTCGCAGCTCTTCTTTTTTTCAGTTTGTGTTTCTGCCTTGTGTTCCTATTTCTCTGCTCATCCTCTCATTCTTTTGCTTTCCTTGTTGCTGCTGCTGAGGTACAGAAGTGACGTGATCGATGAGGGAGCGCAGCCTTGTGCTCTTGCTAAGCAGAAGGTGTCGCGTGCCTTGGAAGGAGCAGTTAGCTGGAGACCATCCTCGTTAAGCCTCTTCCCTTTATCTCGGCTTACACTATATTTTTGAACCGCTGTCACTGCCACTCTGCGCAGCACTGCGGGTTGAAAGCAGCAGCTTTGGGCAGCCCCGAGATGGGGTGGGCAGGAGAGATAAGCAGCACCTCGGAGCTGCCACGGGGCTGCTTGGGTGTCGGGAGGAAGGGACGGGATCCCAGCGAGCGGGGGACCAGCCACTCGGCCCACGACGGATCAGAACCAGGGCCGGTCAGGGGGAACCCTGTGATTAGGCTGCACAGCATCTGCCTGCCTGCAGCGCTGCTGCTGCGGGCGGCGCTTTCTGAGCAAGCCGTGATTGCGCCGGGGAGCTCATTCCTGGCGTTCTTCTCGACAGCTTGAGTGCAGAAAGAATGTGGGCGAGGGCGCAGGGAGGCAGAAACGGAGAGGGGCAGGGAAGAGGCGCCCTGCTCATTTCAGCTACTTGCTCTTACTTTCCTAGATTTGTATGATTTATGGCCTATTTTTTCTCAAAGCTCAATGCCAAGGCTTAACTGCCAGAAATTGCTCTGCCATCCAGATAAAGATGATGGGAGTCGTCCTCTGAGGGCATTTGTATCCCATGGCTTCTTAAATGAACATGGCAGTGCCTGCACCAGCTCCTGCCCTGGAGCACCCTTTGCCCTTCTCCTGCAGTTCCCCTTCTCCCTCTACCCTCTGGAGAAGATGTAGCTGAGAAGCGTATAACAACTCGTTTTTTTGCTAGAGGTTGGGCAGGATAAATTTGAACCTTGCTCCCAAAGGCCTTGTCCAGACTGGGATTTAACAGCTTGAACTTAATTTTTTTCTGACAGCACGTGTTAACTTTTTTACAAGATGAATATAGAAAAGGCAAAGTAAAATTGAAGACCCAATAACATCTAATTGGTGCATCAAAGTTATGCCAAAATAATAATGTCAAGAAAGAGCACGACCTCTTTGCAAGAGTTCTCTACCTGAAAAACATTCTGTCTGTGCACTTTTAATGCCATGGAGGCTTCACTGCCTCCAGTGTTTCCTTTGCTCAGCAAACAAGTATAAGGAGACATGGATTTTTCTTCTTAATTTAAATCTAGGATAGGAGGACAGCAATATCTGAGAGTTTGCCAACACAACTTTACTGTCTAATGCTTCACATATAGACAGGTCAAAATCATTCAAATGCATGTATATGCTTCCTTCTTTATGTTCCTCTGGGCTGTATTGTGATAGTTTAGCGCACTTTGGGGCACGGGTGTCTTACCTGTGTTAACTTTACATTAGTCCTGCACTTGATGCTCATCTGGAAGGAGCCAGGACTGCTCCTCGCCGACACATCTGCCCTGCATGGAGCAGCGTGTCTGGCCCCAGAGCGAGGGCTGCAAGTGTGCCCGGAGGCACCGCCGCGGCTCCCTGAGGGTCTCTGAGTCTTGGGATGGGAAAGACGCGCCACTGGGCGCACCTGGGATTGGCACGAGGAACTATGGACATAGAGCAGGGAAAGGAAGAGCTCGAAGGAAAGCGGGAAGAGCCTCTCGCAGGCGGTTCAGGTGCTCACCTGCCTGCTCGTGTGCTGCTGCCATGAGCGCTGAGGCAGCTGCTGTGCCCTGCCCGCCGGGGCTGTGTGTCCACAGTGAGCGAGCGGGGCTCCTGCAGCAGGAGAGGGGCCGGGGAAATGTGTTTCGCTAAGTGATCATTGCACTAAATGCATTCGGGTGCACAGCCATGTCCCAAGACTGCTCAGCTCGTGCTCAGGGCACGTGAAGGCCCTGACACTCGGCAGGCTCTTCTGGCTGATGCTGTGTGCAGGCAGGGAGTCCCCCGTGGCTTTTGCCTTCCAGGCACAACCCCAGCACTGCCAGGCTGCAGTTCAAGGCAGCCGCCTACGCCTGCAAAAGGTGTTTGCAGTCTGCGAGGGTTTGTGACGTGGAGAGATAAGCACAGTGGGAGAAGGGGGAGGAGGAGTGGGCAAACTGTGACTGGCCAGGGGCTGAGCAGGGGAGCATTTCTCTGCATCCATTCAGACGCTCAGCTATTTCCTGCCTCACTCCTGCAGTCAGCGCGCTCCACCTGCTTTTACTTAACCATTTCCTGTTTACTGCTTCCAAAAACTTTCTGGTGCAATCACTAATCTGCCACTAGACCAATCTTCACAATTCCTTTCAGACCGGCTTCACTTGAGCTTTTTTTTCCCTCTCTCTGTACACCGTCATCTGTCTTGCTCTGCACTACATCTCTGCTTCAGATAGACTGAGAAACAGGCTGGGGATATGCGTGTGTGTATGCACGCGTGTGTGCATTTGTCGCGGCCATAGTCATTCCCAACAGAAGTCTGCTGTTACGTTGGAAAAGTATTTGCTCCCTTGCTTGTTCTCTTTCTCTCTCTGTATGTCTTTTTTTTCCCTCCTCTTGGTGCTTTATTCTTTTTGCAAGCATGAGCAAAAAAAAGTCAGTAGCACAGCAGGCAGGCTCTCCTTCTGTAGAATCGAAGGCTGTAGGTATTTAGAAGATCAAATCTTCCCCTTGCTTTCAAAGGAGTTTGAAAACTCTCCCCAAATGGGGTTTTTGTTTCCTGGATGGCTTACTCTGTCTTCAGATTATCTTCTAGCTTTGAAAACAGTCAGGCGGTTTCCTCTTGGTTGCTTTTCAGTTTCTGAAGTGTGCAAGGCAAGGTGTGAGCTGCAGGAAAGATCAAACAAAGAGACATAAATCCCTTTCTCATAGCAGAAATGGCATCCACAAGCCTCAGTCCCACACTCAGTCACGGCATACAGAAATCACTAGAAAAGTATGCATGCTTCAAGCCTGTTCTTCTTATCTGTGTTACAGATAACAGTGCAATCAACACTAAAATCAAATTTATTTGCCACCACTTCTGCTGTTTGTTTACTTTTTGTATTTCTGTGCTGGAACAGTGAAAATAGATTCTTCAGTTTCCTCTCTGGTTCTCATGCTCTTGCACAGCACTGCAATGTTTGGGTTGCGGTGAGCACTGCAGGGGAATGTTCCCTTCTTAAAATAAATCATGGAAACATTTCTGTTGGAATCGGGGCTTGTAAAAGTTTATTTTTTTTTATAAGAAGAATGTTGAGCTAGCTTTGACCTGACACTCTATCCCTTTAAAGGGAGCAGGCTTGTGCTCCATGTCCGTATATATACTAATATTCATCACAAGCCTATATATATACCCGCACGTATACATACCTATATATCTATAGACATTTGTGTGTGTGTATGTATATATATATATATATATATATCAGTATATTGGTATAGCTGAGCACTGAAATCACCTTATAAGAATGCTGCGCGTTTGCCCTCAGTAATAGCTCTGTAAATTCATTAGCTAGACGTATTGCAAGCCAATGGAGCTTAATCTGCTCATTACTGTGTAAGGTGTAGGTCTGCACGCATGCACCTGCATTGTACCTGGGCTGTGTCACACCTTTGTAGTGACACTGAGGTCCTCACATTTGGATCATTTCTGTTTCGAGATCAAAGCCTGAGCCCTCTTCTAATTACACCACAGATATGTTCAGGTAGCGTATGGATATGTGCTGACAGGTACGATCTGGGCATCAGTGATGTCCAGTGAGCCATCTGCTGTAACCTTCTCCAGGAGCCATTGGCCTCACTTGGGTCAGAGTTTTCTAAAGTCTCCCTCAAGCTGCCTACGAGCAGCATTTCAAGTTGAGTTTTTTTTTTTCCTCCTTCTTCTAATCAGGAGAGGAAGCAGTTGTTTTATACACAGAAGTGTCTTTCAGTTTGGCCCAAGTACATAAAACGGTTTCTTTGGTTCCCGTCCAGCCCAGCTCATTCAGTAGCGTGTGACAGGGTGCTTGTCATCAGCAGCATTTGCCCAGACTGAGTCACACCGACCCGTGCAGTGATGTATGAGACACTTCAAACCTCTTTTCCTCTTCATTTTGTAGGGCGCAGCCCGGGTAAATTCATGACCTTGTTGTACCACACAGTTCTTTCTAGAGCAGCTTCTTTTCTTCCAAGCAGCTTGCCAGTCCAGGAGTCAGCTACTTCCCAGAGGGGCTCTGTGATTCAGCCCGTGCCCATCTTTGTTTTCAGGGTGTTTCTTCCACTATTTCATTTTCTTGTAATGTTGCAAAATTGGGTGCACTCATGGTTTTTCTGCTTTTCTCCCCTGCCCCAGAATGAAGTTGGAATATGTGAGGACATAGGTGGAACAAGAAGCTCAGGGAAAATGGTAGTGACACTGTGGGACTGCACAGGACTCTTTCCAGGAAATGGGCAGAAGGTCCACCACATGAATCATTGAAACCTTAGATGACTACATTCCTGAAGAATAAACTGTCAGGAATACGATACTGGACAGGACATTGAGGAGGAGGGAGAAGCTTCTTAAATAGCTCGTGTTTGTTTTTTGGTTCGTGATTCATTCCCGAGGAAATTGCTGCCTCTGTGGCCCGGGCCGGCTGCGGTGCGCAGGCAGTGCCAGCCTCCACGCGCGCGGCGAGCAGGGGAGGCCACGTGCTGAGGCCGGGTCTTGCCTCGCTCCACAGAGGATAACCCTGAGCGCTCCAAGCTCATCCTGCCCCTTATCCCCTGTTCTTTGTTCCTCCCCACCCTGCAGGTAGGAAAGATTTGATACCTGACCTCTGGGGGCCTTTTTATTGCTAGTCACTGTGAAAGGAAAGTACCGCAGGCAAGGAGCCTGGGAGAGAGGGCAGAGCCAAAGGGAACCGACCAAGGCAGGGTACGAGTACACATATGGCATCTGAATCAGCTCACCCCTTTTTTTAGTACACCAGCAGGTATGAAACCAAGAGGAAATGAAGGTAGTAAAACTCGTAATTCCAGGCTCCCTTTAAAATTTTTCTTCCCTCTACCTGCTCCAACCAGTAAACCAAAGTGTATCAATAAAACTGGCCCAAAGCTCTGAGCAGGTCGTAAGATTGTGAGTGCCAGTAACAACAGGCGCAGTCAGACTCGCTCCACAGCTCCGTCCCGAGGAGCTGAACCCGCGTTAGCAGCGGGGAATGTTTGCAGCAGTATCCGAGAGCGGAGAAATCCCACCATTCCAGCAAGCCACTGCCAGTTCCCGTTCTGGTGAGTTTTGACCCAGAGCATTTAACATTTAAGCATCAGTCCTGTGTCTCATAATGCCATTTACGTAATGATCTCTCATTTGGTTCCCATTAAAACCATGGTATTTCTTCTGCAAACCGCTGCTTGTAAAAATCAAGCCACCCAGTTTTTCATTAGATTGTAATGTATGAAATAAATAGTCTGAAGGATGCATACAGGAATCATGAGAGGGAGCTTTATTTTCCCTTTTGGACATACAAAGTCAGGATTTATGCCAAGTAAGCACAGAAAAAAACCTACTACTGAGTTACTGAGTCCATCTCCTACAGAAGCACCGTGTTGCTGGCTGCTCGATAGATGTTCCCAGCCATTATACTGGTGAAAGGAGAGTCTGCAGCTCCTCGTAGGCAGAGCAGCAAGAATCCCTTAAGCCCACAGAAGGCCGGCGTAGCTCCCAGGTCACGGCAGAGCTGCCACCTTTCCGAGGCAGCGCAGAACGGTTCCTGGTATTATATGTATTGGCGCTTTGAAGAATTCAGTTTCAAATGTTTCAAACAATGGGGGTTTCACCGCTTCCTGTGGGAGTCTGTTCTGCAGCCTAACTCGTTTCACCATCTGGAGTGTTTTCCTGAGTGTCTGCCTACTTTTAACATTTTTTTTTTTTTTTTTTTTAATTATATTCCTCCTGCTTCTTCTTAAAGGTGACTCGAAAGCATTTTTTTGCATGACACTCATGTTATGTGATGCTGCTTATTTTTTTTGGTAAGGATCAAGAAGACCCGAAAGATCTGTGGCTTCTTCTCTTTGCTTTTTCTTGCTCAGAAATAATCATAAGTAATTAATAATATATTACTGCTTTTCCATGCGTTCATCTCCATGGGATTTACAAAGAAAGTTAGTATCATTGTACTCTTTTTAAAGATGGGAAGACTGAAGCACGGGACAGGCTTGAAACAACTTGCCCAGGATCATTCAACAAGCCAGGGGCAAGACCTGGAATTTTAAGTATTAGTTAGTTCGAATGAAGTTATGGAGTGCCTAACTATGGAGTTATGTGCTATGTTGCCCTACTCCCTTTCATTTAGTTAGTTAGCCCAGTTCCCATTGGCTTTGTTGGAGTACCTCGGACAAGGCTTGCATGAACTTTATTCAGAATTGCCATATTGGAGATGAAAGGTCAGCCCGTTGAATATTTAACAAAGTTGCCATCTTTCCAGTGTGTTGGTTAATTAAACAGTGATAAATAAAACCAACAAAGCATTTTAACAGGCTGATTCAGTCCCCAGGGTCTCCTCCAAGCTGAATTTCCTTCAGCTAGTCCACGTTTTCCTGCAGGCAGATTGTCCGTAGTGAACACCGCATGTATCAAGCATGCTGTTATCAGTAGGCTGCAGAGAGATTTCCTTCCTCATCAGTGCCACCACGCTTACTTCACCTGCTGAATTTCCCTTCGCTGTGGTTTGGGTAAGCAGGTTTCTCGGAATCTGGGTATCACTGAATTGTAAATCTTCCTATTTGGGACATTCAACATGTAACTCTGCATGGGGTGACAAACATGAACTTGAGGATTTGGTAGGCCTACTCCCACCTGAGGGCTGGTGAGGTAAACCTTTCACTTCTTGAGTTAGTTCCCCCCACTTCCCCTTCAGGCCTCCCTTATTCCAGATAGCACTGACCCCCAGTTTGAGGATTTACCAAAAGCTGCAAGATTGCTGTAGGTCACCGAGCACGTTGTGTCTTTGCTTTCAAAATCTGAGAAGTTACCAGTGACGTCCTGCTTAGGCCTCCTGGCCATGTGAATAGAGGAAGCTGAAAAGGCTACTACAGATTACACAGAGTAGGGAAATCCCCCTCAAACTTCTTAAACGAATGCTGTTTTGCATGCAAGCACTACAAATAACTCTGCAGTCACTTTAGCCCCATTAAAGGGTGACATGGGCTTGTCTATAATCATTCAGGCCAGTTCCACCAGTTGAATCAGTCAGAGAAAATAAAAAGGATTGAATCAGAGCTCGTAAAGAAATGCAGGCAATTTTGTATAGCATCAGCCTACTTCATGTAAGGATACAATCGATAATAACTGTTCCACGTGAAATCAACTGGAATTGTTTAATAGCTATTAACAGCTAGCAACTATTCCAGAAAACCGGTGCTAAAAAGCTATATCAAGCTTTTTTATATTTTGTGATTATGGATGGATTATATTGTACTTCAGCTGAACTTGCATCTTAGGCTTCCTGTCCACACCATATTCTGGGGAGATGGACCTTACAGAAGCTCAGAAAAAAAAATAAAAAAAACCTGTAGTATCCTATACATGATAGCTCTGACCAGCTGCTTCACAGAGCCTGAAACCCTCTGGGCCCAGAATTCCTGAGCAATGCTGTTCAAAACACTGTGATTTTAGACATGCTTCCAAGATGCCTGTGCATTTTTTAAATGTCATGGTTTAACAGGAAACAAACAGATAAGCAGAAAAAGAGATAGCATATTAAAAAATGCATCTTTCCTGGATTATCTCAGGCCCCAATTGACTAAAATGAAATTATAAAAATCTTTTACATTACCTCTAGTGCACTAACAGAGAATGATAATATTTAAAAGATTAGTACGTCATCATTGCTGAATGCCTAAATATTCTTCAAGACATAGTATTTTCTGTTCCCTTTATTTTTACTAATAGCTGATCACGGAACCAGTTGCTGAGAGGGTTTATCAAATAAAACAAAAAGAGCTATTTTCCTAATTTTTCTTATTTTTGGGTTCTGACCTGTCTTTTTTTTTTTAACGGGAGAAGAATATAAAGCTCCTGAAGGCTAGATAAGAGCTTTAGCTTTGGAAAGACTTTGCTCACTCCCTCCCTTTCTTAGCCTTGTGCTTAAAAATAAATCAGATACATTTGTAGCCAGCCCTTTTCCAAAGCTAGACAGAGTTTAGACAATTGCGCTGATTCTTTAGGCAGTGAATTCACAAACAGGCCATTCTGAACGTTTTCTGGGCAAACCAGCTCTGTATTAAAGCCATAGTGAAGTTATTTAAGGGTATTATTTTTAACAATATTGTAGAAATTCTACAATAGATACCACAACTATTTTAAATACTCTTAGAAGTGCTTTGGTCAGGTTAACATATTTCACTTGAGAAAGTTGTCAAAGGTGTTTTGGGAAAAGTACTTTTTGTTCTGTCGTCTGCACTGGGCTTGTTCTCTTTGTCACTGCAGTGAGACTCATCGTTAGACCAAGACAGCTCGGCCAGCAGCTCATGCGCAGCGCGGCTGGTCTGTACAGCACTAACAAACAGCTAGGGAAAGGGAGGACACTGCGCTTGCCTTGACAGCCTGTGTGAGCCATAAAGAAAACCACCTTCTTTACCTGACAGACGTCCGTGGGACACTCGTGCAGTATCAATCACCCCTGTTACTACTAATCACGTCATGCCCTGGTGCAGTGGAACACCTTCCCTTTCCCCCTTCTCCTTCCAGATTTATTGACTTGCTTCAAAGCTTCGATACAGAACAGTAGGGTATTGCCTTGATATTCTGGTCCTGATAACTGGTGTGTGGTGCTTCAGTTGTTTGTGCTTTTTCCGTCAGCTTGCAATAGAACAGGAGGACACGAAAGGACACTTTCGTTTTGTTTTTTAATGTCTTCTCCCATGAACAACAGTCCATTTGCTACATAATGTCTCTAAACATAGTAATACAATATCCTGTATTTACACAGTAAACTTTTGAGCCTGGTGCTGATATGGGACCAAGATTAGATGTTGAGCAGCAATTATTGGCTGGGAGATAGGCTCTGCCCTCAGCAGTATGAGGTATTAGGAAAGGATATAGGATGGAGATATATCTCTGAATCCAAGACAATTTGCTAGAAGTTGGAAAATATATTGGTATAAGCTGTGCTCTGTTTAATTCCAGGAAATGTGCTCTGACTGAAGGAAATCAGCTGAAAATAACATTCCTCTTGAGCATCCCATTCTCCATCCGTAGGAGCTGACAGTCAAAAGAACAGCTTAATTAGGAACATAGGGTGATGTAGAGGTCCTCAGCGAGGATCCGCTGGCCTTTGGAGAGCTCTGCCATAGGGTAAGGTTTGGCTGCAGAGCCTGAGAGCAGCATCAGAAATGTTGAGAGCCAGGTGAATGCGAACAAGCAGTTGGGCATTTGCAATGAGAACAGCCAGGAAGCCATTAGAAAGAGGATTGCTCCATATAATTAAATCCATTTTCAGGTGGTATGGGAAATTAGCTTATGAATTCATTTGCTTTATGGATTAATCTGGTTTCTGACCTGCAGCTCACTGGAGGAAATGGTAACCTCACAATCTCCTTCTTACAAATTGCCACTGAGATGTCTTTTTCAATTGTGTGTTTCAGACGGAAAGGACCAAACAAATCCAACCTGGGAAGGAATCAATCCTGCCCTGCAGAACATAAAAGTGAGGAACACCGCCTTGAAAGATCTTTTACCTGATGCCGTTTTGCCCAGAGCTACTGATGAGACTCCTAGCAATGCATCCAATCTATAGAAAGACAATTGCAACCTAGACTAAGAAATGCATGAGTGAATGAATATATGAATGACAACACTGGTTTTTTGTTTGTTTTGTTTTTCAAAAATCCAGTGAAGCAGTTAGAGGGCCTTCTTCTTTTGTCTCATTATAGGCTACTTCAAAAGTGTTGTTCTGTGTACATGAGGGTCCATATTAAAATCCAAAATCGTGAAAATTCTCAATTAAGTTCTAGTTATAGAACTTAATTAGCTTAATATTAACTTAATAACAGCTTCTGAACTGACACAGAAGTTAGGAAAGGAGAAGCGTCGCCAGCTCACGCCTTCTGGAGATGGTCCAGTCCAGCGCTCCTGTTCTAGGAGGTTCTATGATCAGCTAGAGCAGGCTGCCCAGAACCACATCCAGACAGCTCTTGAATACCTCCAAGGATGGAGACTCCACACAGCACAACCTGCTTCTGTTTTTGATCACCTGAAGCATTTTCCTGTGTTCTGGGGGAGCTTCCTGTGTTGTGCTTGGTGCTCATGGCTTCTTGTCCTGTCGCTGTGCACAGCTGCAAAGAGCCAGGCTCCCTGTTCTTTGCACCCTCTCGTCAGCAGGGCATGCACACTGGTGAGTTCTCCCCGAGCTTGCTCTTCTCCAGACTGAACAGTCCCAGCGCTCCCTGCCTCGCCTCCCGTGAGAGGTGCTCCTGGCCCTGCATCTTCTCTGTGGCCTGTGTCGCCCCATAGGTTGTGCCTTTCTTGTAGTGTGGTTAAACAGAGAGCTCAGCATCCGTGGTCCATAACAAAGTGAAATGTTCACATCTGCTTTTTAATAAAAATAATAAATCCATGCATTAGCTTGATTGAGAAGCAGCAGTTCCATGGGCACTTAGCCCTCTGTGTAACAGAGGTGCTAAAAGCAGGGCTCTGACAGTGCAGAATTAAAGGGAACAAGCAGTAATCCACATGGTGGGAAGACTGGTGTGTGTTACAGCTGCTTAGCTCCCTCTTCTTCAAAGCACCTAAGTTTTCACAGCATGACTCAAAACCACAGCGGTATTGACTCACCTTACAGACTTGGCGAATATGTGACTGGCTCAAGGCCACCGAAGGCACCGCTGGCTACGGTGCGAGCAGGGTGAAGCTGTGCACGTGCATGAATGACCTTGACCTCTTCTCTTAGTTCTGCCATCTGCTCAAGAGACCGGTTCTGTGGTCCTGAGATGCCCAGGATAATGTTAAAGTAGGTAGTTCCCTCAGCAAGGAGCGCAGGCCCAGCGGGGCCCCGAGTGGTGCTGAGGAGACCAGGCGGCAGGGAGGCACCTGCACTGGCTCAGCCCGTTCTGGAGCAGCGGAGCGGCAGGAGCACGGGGCTGCTCTTGGAAATGACCACGTGCCCTTACAGCGACGGCACGAGGGCCCAGGGAGGTGCAAGCAGGTCTCCCTCCGCTGCCGCCGTCAAGCAGGAGGCCGTGGAGTGGACAGCAGGCCCGAGCAGCTAGGCACATGCCTGCACAGACGCTTCTTTTCACTCTCTTCCGTGAAAAAAGGAGCAAGAACATTACCCTTAAGAGCAAAATACTTGATTTCAGTAAGTTACCTTCAGATGCTAATAAACTTCCCCAATTCTTCAGTTCCACTGTTACCATATTTGTTTTCTGAAGAGACCATTTTGTATTTAATATTAATTTTGCTTTAACTAATGGATAGCTTTTCCTCTTGACAGTGTGTTGCACTGCTCTCCGCTCAGGCACCCTCTGCTGAAGTTACTTGCAGCCATTTTATCTGGCTCTCTTGTAAATATTTGGTAGCGCGCTCAGGCACAGAGGTGCTTTTGCACGTTCAGTCACATGGCTGGCTGCAGGGCCTTTCAGAAGCACAAAGGGCTGAAGGCAGGGAAAATTCCACCGAGACACGTTCAAGTCTCCAGGGAGCAACTGCACTCTCTTAGACTAACATTTCTCTTTGCTGCTTCTCTTTTTTTTTTTTTCTTCTTAATATGGAAGGAGAGAGGTGCAGATGGAGGAAAGAGAGTGGGTTTTTTATTATTATAAAAATTGAAATGCAAGCAGTGCTTGGCTTGGTTCTCTTGCATTACAAGAATATTTGCAGTCCAAGAGGGAGATAAGCTTTTTAATGCTCTCTCCACAACCTGGGAAATTTCCATCCAAGTTCTAAAATGTTTCACAAACATTAATGAATTAAAGCTTAATCCCCTTCTTCTCAGCCCTGTGAAGTACTAAATACA
This sequence comes from Crypturellus tataupa, assembly GCA_034781795.1. Taxonomy (NCBI): domain Eukaryota; kingdom Metazoa; phylum Chordata; class Aves; order Tinamiformes; family Tinamidae; genus Crypturellus; species Crypturellus tataupa. The sequence continues at coordinate 743,129 of JAWLRI010000563.1, forward strand.
GTTTAAAGACAGGGATAATGAGTCTAAGAAAGTTGTAAGAAGTGCTTTGCTTGAAATCACACGGACAATGGAGCAAGAGGACCTGGGCCTTTGATTCGCAGTTTTCCCTCATAGCCACAGACAACCCATATTCCCTACTTTTTCAAGCCCCACCTATAAATCCACCTCTGGGATATGCTGAAAAATACTGACATGACACCTGGACATCACCTTTTTTCTCCCCCCCCCACCCGTTGAGACACGGGGACTGCTCACTGCTGCTGTGCCGTGGGATTAAGCTGTTGAAGAGATCAGAGAGGGATGTGAAAAATTAGTGCTGCTAATGCGATTTGTGTGCCAGTAGGAGCAGTCTCCTGTTTTCTTCAGTGCTTCCGTATCATATTCAGGCAGGACTGTAGCAAAAATGCCATTATCAAAGAGAGACTTGTCTTGCTGACAAGAAAATTGTCCGGATGATCCTCTAAGTCCTTCCTGTGCTAAATACCTGCGATTTCATTGTCCTTCAGTACATGACATACATGTCTTGCTACTTCTTATTTTCAGAATCCCGTAACTACAGCTGCAGCCGTCCTGTTTCCCCTCTTCAGAGACCAGGGAAAATCCATCAGCCAGGTCCTCCCTCCTGGTATGAGTCAGATTTTTTTTTTTTTTTTTTGTCAAGGGGATTAGTGGTAAATGGAGGAGAATTGTTCTCGTCATGTCTGAGCAAAAAGCAGTGTGCATGGGCGTCACTAAGCGAAAGAAACAACTCTGCAGCCTGAAGGGCTTTGCATGGTTTATTTTCTCCCAGCTTCCCTTTTCTACGTGGATCTAGCACCAGATGTGCAAAATAGGAAGTGGAAATGTATTGAGAGAGGCTGGTTTAAGCAGGACCAAAGGCTCCTGACACAGTACACAAGGACAGCAGCCAGCTGCAAGGCGAGACCAGCGCGTCTCCGCTCCTGCAGCCCTTGTGGATGAGAGACAACAGGGAAAAAAGTGCTCCAAGGACCCATGTTCCTTGCACAGGGATCGCTCCATCTCCCCGGAAAGGCAGCCGAGGGGGAAGGTGGCAGCCCCTGAGCTGTGCCCAGCTGCAGAAGGCAGGAGGGAGGAATGCGGCGTACGCAGGCAGGGGGATTTTCACACCAGCACGATGGCATTAGCTGAGCTGGAGCTGGGCCAGGATGCTGGGGCTAAAACAGTGACTCTGGCAGGCAGCACACTGGGATCTTTCATAAGATCCCCCATTTCCATCTTACCTGGAAGACGTCAGAAAACTGTTCCTTGTTTAGTGTTCCCGGGCAGCTCTTGATCACGGATATCAGGGAAGAGGTGTCTGATGGTGCGGCACCTGCAGTGCTTCCCAGTGCCTGCCCCAGCAGCAGCATTAGGAGCTGCTGCTTCCAGCACAGAAAGTACATTCAAAGCAGCAAAAACACTTCTTTTTTTCTTCATCTCACTTGTCGTATAAGCAATCTTCACATTTACTGTGAGGCTGATAAATGTCCCCAAAAGGTCAAGGGAGTCATTCATGAAACTCACACGCGCAAAGAGAAGCATCTCTGCTTAGACAAGGTCCACCACATGAAACAGCAGAAAGCGTTCACCCTGAGGGCCAGCCTTGCAGAGCGCCAGAGCCGAAGCGCTGGCATCGCTGCTCGTCCCGGCCAGTGCTGAGGGCTCCACAAGCCGCTCCTCGCCAGCGGGGTCCCCAAGCACACGGCGCTACACGCGGAGGCCCAACGCCCTCCACCAAGTGCAGCTCTTTTGGAAATCGTGGAAACTGAGCCTGGCTTTCAGGGCCCAGGGTTCACCTGAGTCTCACACGGCCCATACACGTAAAGACGTGCCAGTTCTGCCTTCGACCAGGTATTTGGGTAACATGGCATTTAACAGAGCTTGCTTAAGTTGGACATTTCCAGCAATACCTATAGGACACTTGAGAAATTCTGCTTCTCACAGAAGAGAGCCTACCTGAATAGCATGGGGATGCCTTTTCTCGCTGAGACGCATTAACAAAATACATACACAAATACTGAGCATTAATCACACCGTACTTCCTGTTTGTGTAAAGGAAAAGCTTATTTAACCCTCCTGTAGGGACTACCACAGGAGAATGGAGATGGCTCTGTGCTAGGCCTGGACACCCAAAGGATAACATGATAGTTCACAAAACAAATGTTCATTTTTTTTGCTGTCTTTGCGTGTGATCTCCTGGCACCATCCCCACTGCCACTGGAGTGCCAGCACACCAAAGATGAGGATTTTTTCCCATTTTTGGGAAGTGCAGTGAGAAGAGAAATCCTGGTGCCCACCGAGTTGTCTTGTCTTCTATGAAGTAATGTCTCCAAGATATTGCTTGATAGTCATGCTTCTTTCCTTCTGACAAGTTGAACAAATAAGCAGAAAATGCTTTTCATGTTTGGCCCCAGTGGGCCATCTCTGAAGAAGAACAAGTAACTCGGCATGTGCAGGGTTTCTTTAAATACTCTTCTTTGCAAGAAACACGTGGCAAATTTCCCAGGCCACCGAAGGGGTTATCGTTCCCAGTGCAGCAGGTCGCCCTCGCCTCTCCATGCAGCCCTGCGCTGGGGTGGATGAAGGCAAACGTCACCGTGACACCGTGTGTGCTGCCCGCCTGGCAGGAGCGCGCGCCGCTCGGTACCGCCGCACACTCCCGAAAAGGAGGGTGTTTGCAATGCCTTCACGGGGGCACAAAATACAGGCGGCCTCTTATACATCTAGCAGCTCTGGGTGTGCATGAGCTAATGGAAACACCTGAGGGACACTCTATGTCCCCTCTGTAGTAGCAACACAAGGACTAACTGTGTATTTATGGTATAGCTTTGGAGCAGGTAATATCTTAAATCTGGGCTGTCTCAGTCCTGTCTTCGTCACTCCTGTTGGCTCATGCAGTTTAGAGAGCTGCTCTGGCTGGAAATAACACTTTTTAAAATAAATAAAGTTTGCTTTACTAGAATGTGTCAAAGTTTCATTCAAAGACTACTACTAATAATAATACAAGACAGCAATTAATGCAGCACACAAATATACAGAACTTCTTTAAAAAAATACCAAAATGGACAGTTAAGTAAAACTTTTTTGATTCTACCCAGCACTATCTACCTGCTCGGAGCAATAAGCCTAAACAATTCGGGTATGCTATGCAAAATGATCCTGAGCCTGGCTTCTAGCCTAGTAATTCAAAAGTAATTCTAGCCTAGTAATGCTCACCAGTTCCCATGAAGAACTTCAGGAAAGTTTCCTCTAAGAGACTGAGATTGGGTTACAGAACAGCTATATAATTGACCAAAAAGAGGAGGTTTTCTAAGGCATTGATAAAAGATGCATGTAGGCAAGCATGAAAACTCTGATCAGGACAGCCGCGTTATCGAACATGTTTTGAGTGAGCACAATCATTTTTGGAGCCGTGTTCATGCTCAGAGATGTGTGTTTTTTGGGGGGGAGCAGGAAATACAGACCAGGCATCTTTCAAAAGGAAAATACATGTTTGTAATTGCCTTATTATGGCATTACGGCTGTGCAAAAAGATTCCCCCATCTGCTGCTGGGAAAACCAGTTCCTACTCTGTAAGCATTAAAACACATCCTAATTTTTAGAAAACATTTGTTAGTCAAAACATTTTTTTTAAGATGCTTTCTTTTTTTTCTAGTTAGTCGGAGTCTTTCTATTGATGCCAACTGCTTTAGTTATACATGTCTTCTGGGAGGTGGTATTTGTCAGGGAGTCCCACGTGGATGTCCCCTTGGCTATCACTCATAGCCGCCCTTCTATAAATCACAACATATTTTTAAAAAGGGGATAACATCGACATGTGAACTAATCCCCACATCAAAGAGAGCAACTCTCCCTCCTCTAAGCATCCACCCCCCTCTTTTGCTGGGAAAAGTCTAATGCCTAGAAGGTGATTTGCAAAAAAAACTTCACTGCAGTTGTTAGGAAACTTGCAGTGCTGCTTACTGGCCAACTGCAGGAGAAACCTGGGAATCAGGGCAACCACAATAACTAGCCTGCGGCTTCTGGCATTTGGCAATTCAGAGACAAAAAAAAAAAAAAAAAAAGACCTGTCGCAGCAGACTTGTGTTATGTGTTGATTATACGGCAGGGCTCCATGTATACAGGCAGATGTAAACGTGACCAGCAATGCAGCTCTGCACGGGCTCAGGGGTATCTGCACCCGTCTCCAGGCCGCCGCAGCAGTACCTGTTCTCACGCTGCCGCACGCACGCGGGGATCTACCTGCTGGCGCCTGTTCTGAGCAAGGAGGGCCAAGAGGAGCCACGCAGGAGACGCATAAGTCTATACGGGCATACAGCTGTGCACCACGTTGCTTTAGATGCAGCGTGCCCTCTCTGGAGCACACGCTCTCCTAAGGCACTCATTTTTGCCTTGGGCCTGTGCTTGAGCTACAGGTTCAAAGAGTATGAACACGTGGACTAAGGAACCACATGTGCATCGGACAGCATTACGACATATACTCACTCATGTCCTCACCTCTGCAAATGCTCACGGTGCCCTGGCTGAGCATACCAGCTACTGCCAAATAATGTGTGATTTGGGAATGCGACTGAAAAGGAAAGGAAGATCTGGATGGCGAGATAACTTTTTTCCCAAATCAATTCCCAGGCTGTGCCGGCACCAGGCTCAGTTCATTGCTTCAGCAACACAAACACAAGCATAGATATGTAAGCTGGGCAAAAACCTCCCCATCGGCTCTGTGCCTGGCACCTGTAAGCGAAGACACCCGTCCGTGTCACACGAGCCACATTCCTCAAAACCGCCCGTCCGCGGTGCGGGGCGAGCGCTGCCGCCGGCACTGCCACCGAGCAGCAGCAGGACGCGCACAGCCCTGCACGGGCCACCTTCACCTCCAGCACACGGGGAAACAAACAGCTGCCTGCCCGCCCGCTCCTTGGTTCAACTCAGGGTGCTCCGTCCTTTACAAAACCATCTCCCCGCAGGCAACAGGTGACAGCCTATTTGCTTAGTATTCTGCACAAGAAAAGGAGGGTTTCAGGATCAGCGCAGTCCTCAAACATCTATTCTGCTGGAGGTGCAGAGAGAGGAAGGAGAACGCCCTTCCAGGCTCCTTTTGGCAAATGTTTTGGCTCTACGAAATGGTTTCTTGCTGTGCAAAACGTCTTGTGTTTTCTGACTCAGAAACACATCCTGCCTACCTGTATTTCTCCTTTTCTTTAAAACTAAACCTGGGAGAGCTTTGTGCTGAGAAATGGGCCCTGAGCTGCTTTGTGGGTATTCACATGGGCAGGGCTCTGACCGCCGGGCCCCGGGTTCAGCGGCAGAGTCTGCAGAGCTGCTCTGCACCTGCAATTGTCAGAGCCAAAGACCAACTCACCCCCTCCCGAACGTGGGGGCGTCTCGCTGCGCTTCCCAGCGTGACGGCCGCTCCACAGCAGGGCAGACACGCGGCACGACGAGCACTGAGGTGTATCTGGAGCCAGGAGCCGGCGCTCAGCTGGGCCGGCGCTCCCTGCTCAGCCCCAGGCTCCCCGTGTGTGACGAGCCCGCCACAAATCAAACTGCTCTCAGCACCATTCTTGTCAGTTAAAATCACCGCTCCTCCGGCTGCTCTTTCAGACTGCCAAAACCACCGCTCGTCTGGCTGTTTTCTTAGATGGCTTCAGCCTCCTCCCAAATCCAAACCAACTGGGTTAAAAAGGAATGAATTTACATTGCAAGGGAGGGGTGAGGATCCCCCAGAGAACATTGAAGGAAAAGCAGCTCCAAAAGCAGCTCAGAAAGCAGCTCACAGAGAGCTGCAGTACTGGGTATGTGGCCTGTCCTTTCAACCACTTTGGGCAACGTCCTCGCAGCACAAGACAAGCTCAAAAGAACTCAGTCAATCAGATATTAAACCCAGTCTGTGATGGGAAACAAGTTTTCTATTGGTCAGGCAGAGAAATAAGTGCATCTGTAATTGATATCAGTTCTTTACTGTTTCCCAGAATTTCATATCTATATCCAGAATAAAATCATAGATTTTCTTCTGCCATAGACTTGGCTGTCCTTGGCATTTGCTTCTTCTCAGCTGCACAGAAACATTACCCCATTTCTCCGACCAAAACTGCACCCACTCCCAAAGGGAGCTGCAGAGTGCTCCTGAAGGCCGTTTGGGCTGGAAACCCCTTCAAGCTGCTTCGCTATAGACGGTGCTTAGGGGAGCACAGCAGTGCCTCAGGGTGCTGCATTATCAGCCAATCTGCTGCCCGCCTGATCTCTCGTGGTTAGGAGATCAGCCTGAGTCCCCAGCGTACAAACGTAAGACCAGTGTGAACTATAGTTTTATATGTAAGTGTGTGTGTATATATGTATATATGTGTATATACACACACACATAGATATTATTATAACATATTGTGTGTATATTTACATAACAGTTACAGTATAATTGACACTGTCTCCCCATGGAGATGCACTCCGCAGCCTCAGTACTCACCACGCGTGAGTCAGGCTCTGAACATCAGCTAGAAGTGCTGAGTAGCCCACAGGAATGCTAGCCTACGTACCGCAGCTTCAGAGATGATACCTGCCCTATGGTGCTGGGAAAATAACAGTAACAAGAATCCTACTGATTGTGGATTACTGGTATAGAAAACTCATCTTTTTTTATGAGGCCTGATTAACATAATGCCAATGTCCTGCTTAGGACTGCATGGCATGTGCTTTGGTTGGCACAACTTAATGTTTGTTTCTTTGGCAGTACAGGGAACATGTATCTGAATATATATTTTTTCTGGGGAAAAAAAAGGACATCTTCACCCGATGAAGATTTCCCATTCTGTGAATTGTGGTTTCCCATTAATTTTCCGGTGAGCACCCTGGAGGTGTGTTCAAAGGGTTAATTCCCTTCTCAGTGACTCATTTCTCAGGTTTTCCAAGCAGAACTCAGCACTATAGAGTCAGCGGCTGCCACAAGAAGTGTTTAAACATCCCTGCACGTAATAGAGCACGAAGCGCCGATTCTGGGCAGCAGCATTAGGAACGTCAGGGTTTGTTTAACATTTGCTGTGAGTCTTCCTAAAAAGTCCATGTGCGTGCCTGCGGATTTACAGACTGCCTGCGCCGGCACAGCTCGCTCTGCTTTTGTTTCTGTGCACCAAGGGTATTGTCCTGGCAACACGTACCTGCCTTTCTGAGTTAAATGACAGTCTGTGTCACTGTAATTCCATTTTAAATTATCTCCTGTTGACTCTTTCTTAAGCGACTCCAATACACATGCCTTTTCTCCCTAACAAATTTGACTGTCTGGAGAGACAAAGGCGGATCATTAAGGCAGCGGCAGCTTAGCAGGATGGGGCCTGGGCACAGCCTGAAACCTCAGCAAGTTGGTGCCTACATTTCTGGATGCTTATCAAAACCAACCCTTCGGCTTGGCACGGCTCGCCCCTTCTGGATAGTCTGGCTCTGGGAGTCCCAGGAGAGGCGGTTGGGCTAAATACAGGAGTTACATTCACCTCCAGCCAATGCATGGGGTTCCAGACTCTTTTGTACTTTGAAATACTGTTAATTAACAGTTATCAGATGCAAAGTGCAACACTAGCTGCTTCATATAGAATACCCTTAAGCGTGGCAGAGCTGTTCTTTTTTAAGCACACATCACAACCAGGGAAACTGAGGCAGGTTACTGTGAGTGCTGTCAACAGCAAGTCCTCCCCGAGCTGGAATCAAGTTTTCACAACCCCCCTGGGCTTCCAGCCGTCCTGCATACAGGGTAACACTAAGCTCGTGTATCAGAAGGCCGGGGACAGCCAGCTTACCAATGACTTCCTTTACACACGTGCGATTTAAGTAACAAAAGCAATCACTGGGCACGTTTTTTTTCCAGAGCACCTCTGCTCCCAGCTCACACAGGCGCTTTTCAGGCTCCTGCAGATGGTCTCTTTCACGGGCCGTGTCTTTGCGTGGTGGTCGGTGGTCCCTGGGCCCCCAAGGGCCGCTGTCCCGGTGCAGGACAGCGCGCAGGACCCCGCTCAGGCTGGGTCTGAGGGCCCATCGGGGCAAAGGCAGCGCCTGTGGCCGCACGGCCTCACAAGACCACCGCGGCGGGCGCTTCCCAGCGGCTTGGCTCCCAAGCCCGCAGCCTCTGGATAACTTCCATCCCAAATGTATGTCACATTTCCTTCCAACGAAAGCAAAATATTTACACTAATCCCGGGTCACCTGGAGGCCGTGCCGCTATCACAAGCTGGAAGCGGCTGCGATGCTGTAAACCGAGGGGTGAGAGGCCGGAGAGGATTATCGGAGCAAATGCCTCCACAGACCGCCCGGAGGAGAATGTGCCCGCGGCACCGGCGCAGCGGTGGGAAGTGGCACCGGTGGCAGGAGCGACGCTGCGGCTGCGAGGTTACCCCAAACACGGGGCCATCCTTCTGCGAGGCACGGGGATGCCAGGAGGTTACCAAAGAGACAGACCTGCCCCAGCAGCCACGCTGGCCCCTTCCCAGGCTTGCAGGGGTGGCACCGCGGCACAGCCCTACGCGCGCTCCCGCCACGCTGCACCAACGCAGCTCGTCTGCCTGTTGGCAAGAAGCTCCTTGGAAATGAACCTTCTGTTCTGCAAGAGTGTTTTGGGTACAGCTGTACCAGTTGGAAACCACTAGGTTAAACTTGCCTGGCGTAAGTACACTCAGTGCAGTGACTTACCAGCTAAGTCTCAGCATCCATAACCTTGGTGTGCCTGGCTGCCTGCGAGGAAGGACTGTGACTTCCCAACAGCACAACTTTGCACCCAAAGATCTTCCCAAAAAAGCTCATCATCTCACAGGCTCGATCTCTCCAATCTGCTGCCAAAATCTCCTCTTTATCTCCTGTTAACTGCTGCTGAGCACACACACCTCTGCTGCATGCTGCAGCCCATGCACAGGAGTCTCCAGATAAAGCACAGGGCAACTCCTGGCCAAGCAGGTACCCATTAGATACCCTGGGCTCCTTCTCCCTTCTGCGCATTTTCCCCTAGTTTCACGTGTCATTGGGACTGGGAACGCGCAGCTGGGCACACATTGCACATGCCTTGCATGGGCACCGAGGCACCGAGCTTGCCAAGTTTTGTGCTGGTTCGTAGCATTTTTATTCATGTACCAAGACAAAGCAAACTTCAGGCAAAAAGATAGAGATCACCCCTATTTACTGTCCCCCTGATCAAATTTGCAAAATATTAGCAGGGTCATGCAGATACTCTTGGCTGTCTCGGCTGGAGAAGCCGCTGCACTTTTTTGTTTGCACCAAATAGTTTTCCGCTGGCACTTTTCATAATGATAATTACAGTGTTGATAGCGGTGGCTGAGACGCCAGGATATGGGGCCCAGCTGCTGAACAGAGCGGCACTTGGCCACTTTCTACCACTTGGGATATTTGGTTTTCCCCAGCTTCGCTAGGAAGTTGCCTTATGTTATTTGCTAAGCTGTTATGTACGCAAGGCATAACTGTAAGAGGAGGGGATTTCTGCGTGGGAGGAAACGGGATGATTCAGCTCATCTCATCAGCCTTATGAAACAAAATGTCTAAACAACAGAATATGCCTTTGCTACGTAGCCACTCATTTCCCCGCCTTAATTTTGTACCCTAAGCTGCAACCGCAGCGCACTGGGACCTTGGCACCCGTGCAGCATCCGCAGGAGGATCGGTCAAGTAAAGGGGAGCTGACGGCAGCCTTGGGATAACCTATTGACTCTATTACTGTTTTCCTCCTTGTGAGAAATACCAGAGCCATGGTCAGAGGAAGGAGGGAGAGCAAGTTGTCCCCCGGCACCTGATTCCCTTCTTGTAACAGCTCCCCCAGACAGCCGGCATGGGAATGCTGTATCACGAACGCTGTTCCCGCTTCGGCGACCTGCCTGCGCCGCAGTCAACCCAGGACCTGGAACACAGACAAGCGACTGAATGTTATTCACATAATCCCCTCTTGAGTCGTGCTGGTTGTTTAAAGGGGCTTGCGGATGATTATTTTAGAGCAGCCTTCAGGAATGCACTACCCTCCTTTTCTGGAGAACTGCGTATCTGGACCGTAAAGGAAGAGAAAAAGCAGCAATTTCAAGAAAACATACTCTAGGTTGAAGTATCAATCACTATCTTGCAGGTCAAGATACTTCCTGAATGTTGAACTCATACATTAAAAATAAAATCAGGTCCCTGTTTCTCTCCAGAAAGCTCCACTTTAAGAAAAATGCAAAAGAACTTTAAATGTTTTAAATTATGAAAATTCACAGTGTAGGTACCACCCTGCCCTTCCTCATGAGGCCCCTGAGAAGAATCAGCATTTCATCATCCTTAGTCATCCATAACCAACAGCTCCATCTTATCAGTGACCACAAAAAGCAGAATGCCTCGGCCTCACTCACCCAGGGCCCGGGCCAGCCCCAGCCTTCACCACGAGCACACAGAGAATTGCTTTTAGCAAATTCCTGGCCAGACTAATGGCACACACACAAGAGAAATACTCTCCAGCCTCAACCTTAAACGCCAGCTGAAAAAATCAGGAACTTGTGCACTGGTGTTATGGAACAATCTCCTATCTGAATATCACTAGACATAGAGCTAGCATGTGTCTGCCTATTTGTGCACGTTTCTAGTCTTCACTCAGGCCATTATTGTGCACAAAAAGCACACAAGTGTTGTTATTGTAAGTACGTTTTCATGAAGCCAGTTACAAGGCAGTGTGTTGCGTGTCGTCTTTCCAGGACTACCTTCAACAAATGGGGGAAGGCAAGGGCAGGCTACAGCTTGCTCTTTTAATAACAAGGAAAATCTTTAAAGCTCGAAGCTCAGGTTACAGTGTTTTTGCTCTAAACTCCATCAGTGAAGCAAATAGCCTGAAGACTCTCCTGAGGACTTTAGTGGCAAACTCCCACAATTTCTGAAGTGTAATGTTGGGGGCATCAATGCCAGAAGATCCTCCTAATTATAAAACACCAAAAAAGTAATATTTTTTAAATAATGAATTTTAAAATCTCCTATCTCAGTATCAATGGCAATAGCAAGCATCACCTAACCTCACTGGAAGTGCCCGTGGGGCATGAAGGGAAGTGTGATCGGGCCATACGTGGCCTGCCTTTGGCCATGCTGCAAGCGGTTCTATGAAGCAAGTTCCAATAAACAGAGTAGCCAGCTATGCCAACAGGAAGGGACCGTTCTCTTCACAACCCCTAAACCTCCTCAAAATGGCAGTTCTTCCTTTTTCTGAAGCTATGGGCAGCATAGCGGTTTCGTGCTCCCCTAGAAATAAAAAAAGGTCTTCTGTTCTTCTTCACTTTTTTTCTTTCAGTGAAAATATATGTACGTTGAGAAGCCAAGCAGGCACACTTTAGCATGAACCCTGATACAGACACAGATGGCCTGTATGGAGGACCACAGGGACCTTTGTGCAGGAAAGCACGGACCACCATTTTAAAAACTTCATTTGAGACCAGCTGTCTTTCTGAAAATAGTAACTGAAGAAACCAATCAACTTAAAATCGGCAATGTCCCTTAATATTTTGCTTCATTTTGCCCATACCGCTCTTTACACTCCTGAATCATTGTTTCTACTCTGACATTTTGTTGGCTCTGCTCCTGCGGTTCGCATGAAGCTGGAAGGCTGCAGATAGGGACGAGGGTCCCCGAGGTTTCACTTGGGCCATTCTCTGCCACCCGTGGGGATGAAACCGCTCATCCCTCACCGCTGCTCCCCAGTGAGGTATGGGAGGCCTCAGCAACGCTGTGGGTGACGTTCTCTACAGCTGACCAGCTCCAGGAAGCAGATTCCCTTGGAGAGGTTTCTCTTTACAGGACCATAGGCCCCATTTCTGTCTGGGTTTCCTGCAGCCGGATGGTTCACGAGCACTTAAAAACTGTTGGCTGTATAGAAAAAGCAACCCTTTCTGAAGCTCAGGTGACATTTACTGTCTAACTCTCCTCCTAACCTCCTAGGTGGAGGAAAAAAAAAAAAAAAAAAAAAGATGCTAAAGTTTTGGCACCTCTGCCCTTATGCCTGGCACTTTCGCTGCACTGCTGGGTTAAGACCTCTGCGAGCGGGAATTCCTTCTGCTGAATTCATTAGCGCCCGCATTGTTATTGCCTTTGATCTACTGCCATAGGAACAGCAGCGAGCACTGGAAAACCTCCACCGCGTGCGTTTCTTATGCAAATAGCTCGGGACCAAATATTGAAAGGAGCGTTTGGAAGGCAGGGGGCAGAGATATTCCTGCCCCAAAACTGCCCGTGAGACTTGCGCTGGCTCTGGGAAGTGCGTGGGGCTGCTTGCAGACCTCTAGTGGCCCTGTTTATATAGCCGGCCTGGCTCCCTAATTGCTCCCCAGCACAGTATTTTGGAAAGTCGAACGGAGATTTCCCATAAGGATTACAACATGGTGTCACTTCATCTTCTCTGCATTTCCTAGCCTCTTGCCTGTTTGTTTTATTTCTTCACCATAGCATCTGTCCCACATCTCAGAGATTTCACAACTGCAAACCCGATATAAATTATGACATGGAGTAACAGACTTCAGTTTTTGCACTCCACTATTTTTTTCCATTGTACATTGGGTTAGCCACCCCTTTTAAACAGGCATTTTTTTCCTTATTTATATACTGTTACTTGCAAAAGCTGCCTCTAAAAACTGAAAAAGAGTATTTCTGTCCTTCCTGCTTGTGCTGTTTTCCACTTATCATCCTTTGAATTCCTGGTGAAACTTCTATAACTGCTTACAGAGGAAAAAAAAAAAAAAAAAAACCCTAACCAGCTCCATCCCTGATGGCATAGGGGCCTCTGGATAAAGACCAGTTGCCCACGTGTCTATTCCCCAGGGTCCCGACAGAGCTCGTGGTGGCTTTAGCCCTGCAAGTCACTTGTGTCAAGGCTGGTACTCACCATGCTTGCGGTTCCCACCAAGATGGGAGTGAGCAGAGGCTGGAACTGCATAGTTCTGGAGGAGCAGCTCTTCCCAGCTCTGTAGGAGACTGTGGTTAGCTTATGACCTTAGGAATAATCAGTGTGACAGACTTCCAGCATTGCAAACTGCTTAGCACTGATTACTGTCTTCAAGGCCAGCAACACGTACCACCACAGTGGCAAGGACCAAAGAGATTTCTATATAAAATAAGCAGGGAAGCACATCTAAAGGTTAGTTTCCTTCAGTTGTTTGGATAGCCATAGATTTGTATGGTTGGAAGGGACCTCAAAAGATCAGTTAGCCCAGAACTACGTCCCAGGGCTGGATCATCATGCTTATGTCATCCCAGACATGCTTGACAATTGCTAACCTCTTGCTAAAATGCAGGATGGTGATTCTCAGCCCCTCAGGAGTACCTGTGTGTACTCAGATACTCCCAACTGCTTTATTTCTTCCAACATCTCACCTTTTTTTTTTTTTTTTTCTTTTTTGTAATCTAAGCCCCACTACTTGTCCTATCCATCATGGACATGGAGAGCAATTTATTCCCCTTCTAAGCCTCCCTTCGTATTTTTGAAGGTGGTTACCATATCTCCTCCAGCCTTCTCAAGGCTAAAGAAGCAAATTTATTCATTCTTCCCTCCTAGGTGTGTTTTTTCAAGACCTCTGATTATTCCCATTGCCCTCCTCTCGGCTCTTTCTTGAGCACAGGGTCCACAGCTGCATAAACAGAATTAATGATTCCTGCCCGTATGTAGAAACTTACACCAGCCCTTACTGAAAGGAATCTGTTTAAGTTCGTTTCTCTAAGTATTTTCGTAATTGTAATTTTATATTTCAGAATGTTCCTAGTCTCTCTCCATCTTCATGGTAGTTCATAATTTGATAATCTCTTCTCCCCAGTCCGACTTTTTATAATCACCTTAAATCATACTGACCCAGTAGAGATTTGCAAGAAACTCTTCTCCATCTCTCTTTCACTTTTTAGAGTGTGATTAGTAATAATTTTCTTCATGATTTTCCAGTCAGTATCGCCTCCTTCTAGAGGAGCTCTATCTAGCCCAGATTCCCCTAACTTGCCCACTAATATGCCATGTCAACAGTCTCACCACAGTCAAAATATAGGATCACCACTGCTTCTCCCTTATCAACAAGGTTTGTTACGCTAACGAAAGGAAATTTGATCCATTTTACACAATTTGTTTTTGACAAATCTATGTTGGCCATTATTCATCTCTTTGTTTTGCTTTAGGTGCTTACAAAAAGTTTGATTGTTTGTTCCAGTATTTTTCCGGGAATTGAAGTTAAACTGAACAATCTGTAATCCCTGGCTCCTCCTCTTTTCCCTTTTAAAGGCAGGAACTACGTCTGCAGTTTTCCAAGTGCATTCTCTGGGCTCACTAACATCCCAGAAGCGACGGGGCTGTGGCTAGAGCTTTTGAGGTTAAATAACTGACTGGAAGAATTACGCAGGGTAAGATTCATCAGGCCCTGGCAAGTTGAAAACTTAAGTCCCCAAAACATCTCCTATCCTAGTTTCTGTTCTAGTTGTGTGATCTTCCCGGTCTGTCACTGACATTGATTGCAACATACATCTGACAAGTGACAACGGACACAAGAAAGGGAGGAAACCATGTGGGGCTCTATCCCTGATCTGTCGACAGCCTTTTTCTCTGCTGGACAGCACATTACACCTGTCTGGCTCTCGACCTTACTGCTAAAACAGCAATGGGGCTGTAACCTAAAATGATCCCACTCTGTTGCTTGGCCTTTGTGACTGTCCTCAGATATCTGACTTCCAGCTTCTGCATCCTTTTTGTCCTGGAGGCCAAGGTCAAAAAAGAGTTCATGATTTATCCAGGTTGATCCACTATTACATTTCCTATGAACTTCATGGAGTTTGAATAGTCTGTGCTCTTTGCTCTTCTCTTCAAGCTATCTTCTACATCACTGAGATTCTCACTTACCCAAAGCCCAAATGGCATACCTCTGATTACTGAATAAGTGACTTTAATGGCATCACTGCTGGTTCACAGTGGCCTAGGAAAGAGCAGAAGCAAAAAGTTTGTTTCCACCTCTTACTGGTTGTTGGACTCCACAGGGGAGCACTCAATCACTGCTGGTCAGCCTTCTTTGGACACACTGTCTTTACTGTGGCTGATGCGCGCAAACCACAAAATCTCCTAACCCAGATCAGAATTTTAGAGAGTCCCAGGCTTAGAAATGCTTACATCCAGAATATCATTCTTTCTGTTCAACTTAGCTCCTCGCTAGAAAAACATCTTTTCTCATTTGGGTACATTTTACCACTGGCTCCGCTCTCAGCTGGCCTTCCAAGCTGGAGGACAGAACAGATCAGGTTGATGGAGGAAGGCGCATGTTTTTCTTTGATGTGTATGGAAAAACTCAATTCCCAAGTAACATAATCATTCTAAACTTATGCCCACACAGAAACCCTAGCTTACCTCCCTTCATTGCATTCTTCACATCAGTAAGGATAATCAAAAGCTCGCTGCTGCGCGAGGAAGTGGAAGCTGTAACAGCAGCACTGTAAATACAGCAGTGCTATAATGGTGCTCTTTCAAAAGAGCAGCATAAGCAGGCAAAAGGGGAAGGAGTTCAGACAGTTGTTCTGTTGTCCAAGAGGAAGTGAATTTCTGATAGCGCTTCGGTTCCCTTTAGCCATAAATGAACGGCTAAAACAGCAGTTGATAGTAAGGACATGCAGGCTGTGACTTCCAGAAGTGGCTGCTCAAAGGGAAGAGCAGAGAAAGCTGGCCCCCTGCCCAGCTATGAGTCTCCTTCCTTCCCATTCTGCTGCCTTTGTTTTCAGGGCGTTCGGCGGTGGCAGCCAGTTGTCCCAGATGACGGGACAGAGCTGCAGGTGTTGCAGCGAGAGCCTCCAAGCCAGACAGCTACTGAGGGGAGAGGCCCTGCACTGAGACGAGTTCAGGGCTGCTAACTGCTCTTTAAGCTAAAGGAGTGACATGGAAACTCACACAATATTTATAGACTGTTAGAGGTTAACACTAGAAAGAGCAGAACATCAGGGCAGTGATGGCCTGCTGTCTAACAGAGTTACTAGACTGCAGTTCCTATACCAAAGCCATCCCTTGTGTTAAACTCTGAGTTCTCTTTTAGGAAAAATATCCCATCTTGACATGGAGATTTCCAGTAGCAGAGAAACTACCTCTGCTCAGTCTGAGCAAGTTGCAGCTATAAGCAAAGAAAACCTCTGTTTAGCCACTCTTGATGGACCTTCTGGTCTGAATTTGTCTTCCTTTTAGCCACTGGGTTTTGTTTTGTCTTGCCTCACTTCTTACCTGCCTTGACACTCTCAAACCACATGTGACCCAAGGGACAAAAGCAAAGCAAAAAGGCACATTTAGTACCAACTACTCAAAAGCAAGTGAGCATGGCAGTTTTAGTACGAAATCAGAGACTGCTTGGGAAGAAACAAGAGAAGAAAAAAATACTTTCAAAATCCTCTGTTCTTTTCAAGATGCAACAACCCATCAATGCTGTCAATGAACCTCCCAAAAAACAGACACGTTCACCACTGTATTATGCACCATGCTGCTGTTAACATTAGGTTCAAAGTGAGTAAAAAACAACATCAAACCAGGCAGGGGCAGAGAGAAATGGAGGAGATTTCTTCTGCCAGCAAAGAACAACGGCCTATATCTTCATCGCTTCTGAACAAGTTTTTATCACTTTGAGCAAACCAAGCCTCCCCGCACTCCTGTCTACCTCTTCAGTACGAGGCTCACAGCGAATGAGATGGGCGGAGGGGACTCAAAAGCAGCAAGCTGTCACTTGCGTGCCCACACGCACAGGAATATGAGGGGACCAGGAATAAGCAAAGGTCCTCAGCAAACACAGTTTCTCCCTACCGGTATGTCCTGCTGCCTAAGTGGGGAACACTCTTGCTAATCTGGTAAAACACTTGTTTTGCAGATGCAGATTATATTAGCAAAAGCTTCCTGTTTGCTAGCAAGGCTTATTCCAGCTCATCTAAGTAAAGGGACAACTGCAAAACCCTCCCATGTCTCCCTCACTGACACACATCATCATTCCTCCGGCTACGGGCCTGCTGGCACAAGTCTGCGCTGCAGATCTGACCTATGATAGAAGGACCTGAGGAAGGAGTAATGAGGATGGGGGCTGTGCTAGATGCCAAACACCCGATCCCTCTTCAGAAGAAAACCCTCGGCTGGGGAGGATTGGCTTACAGACAGTCGGATGCCTGAGAGAGAACAAAACAGCAAAGCGGTTCTCAGACTCGGCTGCCATGTGGAAAATCCGGTGCTCCTCATACAACTGTGGTCCCTGCTTGCATCTATAGCTGGAGAGGAAGGGAAAATAGTGCAATAGGAGATTATTTAATAAAGAGGACTTGTGCATTTAAAGGTTGGCCTGATCTTTGGCAATAGCTGACTTTCAGCCCTTCCAATGTAAGGCAGCACGCACCTCACCTGCATGTCAGGGGGAGAATTCTTGGCCAGAGGGAGATATTAAGGTCAGGAGAAGGAGCTCCGGGCAAGGGAGGCTAACCTAATCATTCACAATAATGGATTCCTTCTTAATGAGGGCTAGGAGGTGGCTTTTGTAGAAACAGCCTCTGTTTCAATAAACACAGGGTCCACAGAGGGCAGGAACAGGGGAAAACAGCAAGTCTACGGCAGTCCTGCCTCCCCTCTCCCTTCCCACAGGCAATGAGGCTGCCCTACAAAAGGGGAGCTTATCTCCTACAAGAGCAGGTGAGGGACAGGTGCAACCTGGCTGATTTTCAGATTAAAAAAAGACTGCACTGTCACTCCCTGCACTGTCACTGCTAGCAAGGGATTGAGCCTTACCCTGGTTTCTTCTGCTAAGCACAGGCTTTCTAGCAAGCTTCCTCATTGGAGCCACTTGCACGCTGCAAGGTGTGCCCCAGCACCGAAACATGTTGTGATGGGACCCTTGTTCTCCTGAGGTAGCAAGCACTGACTGCAGCCAGAGGACACTTGTCACAAGTCCCAAGGGAAGAAGCGCGTGAAGCCATGCTAGGCAGCACCCTGCTTGAATGCACGGACTTCTTTGTATCACGTGTACTCTGATTTTGTCCAATTCTGTCACTCTGATTTTTGATTTCCTGATGCAGATCAAGTTAAGAAACACTGCTTTCCAAGCAAACATTCTATATTTGAATTCACATGCAACCTCCACCTTCCCTGAGGTCCATATTTTACCTTGTTATTCCTTGGGAGGCTGGATATGCTGAGAGGAGGAAATGGAAATGGCCCACGAGACCCCTCTCCTCAGGTTGTACAAAGGCCTGCAGCCTGCACTGCTCTCTGGAAGCACTTTGCTGAGGCTGCAGCTGGCTTTAAAAAGCACATAAAGCTTTGACTTACAAAAGCTCTCAGGAAAACAATTACACATTTATTTCTATCAAACATTTTGTGAGGGAGTGATCCTGGTCCCCCACTTTGATAAAAAAAGTGCTCACCATCACAGGGGTGGCAGAGGGAGTGAAATAAGATAACTCTGCTCAGCTGGCCTCAATTTAATGAGCTCCTTTAGGCCTTATCATTCACCCTGTGCTTTCTCCCATTATGAACTTTTCAGCCTCATCAAAAAGAGCTTAAAAAAAAAAATCAGACTGTTTGATGAGTCCTTTCCCCTTTCTCTCTGCAATGCCCTGCATCACGCTGGAACTAGCACCACTGGAGCATGTCGGCATGCCCTGGCAACACGGAGGTTAGGGGAAGGGGCAGCTCAGGAGGACCTGCTGGCTGGGGCTCACTAATTAATTGCAGGAAAAGAAGTGATTGAGAAGGGCTCTTTCTTTCAGGCAGGGGAGGGACTAGAGGTGGAGGAAGGAGTTCAGCAAAGGGAAGATTTCTCTTCCCCATAACATGCAATAAAACTCTGACCTACCTTTCCTAATAAGGTTTTGTGTACATAGGGAGTTTGTGTGTGATGGATGACAACACATACAAGGCAAATCCCACCACTCCCCCTCTGTCTTGGGGTGGATGTACCAAACCATAGGGATCCCACTGCACCAGGTGCAATGAGTCTACTCAGGGAAGACGACCTGGATTTCCCATAGCTCATCAGATCATAGGATTTTGTAACAAGATGCAAGCAGTCCCAGTCCTCCTGGCCTATTCAAATTTTGGCATTTCTGGGATCCACTTTTACTAACCATACTAGATGATGGACCTGTTTTTGCAAGTTCCTCCTCTTACCAAACTGCCAGTAGATCCTATCCGTTTTTTGGTCACCCTTACCCTTTCTGAATTTTGAAATCATTTTGACTTTTTTTTAACCATTGCTTTTTTGTTCTTGCTGCTTCTGCACTTTCTGATTTGGACTGGAAGTGAAACTGTAGAAATTCCACAAGAGAAGCACTTGTGATATTTCTGACCTGATCAGGAAGTACTAGATATGTTGTCAGAGTGCAGCTTCTTGTAATTTTCCAACCCATTTTGATAATGCAAAAAGCTTAGACAAATTGGGTATGTTTTAAAAATCTTCAAACTTGGAGATTTACCCAAACTGAGCAGACATTTCTTCAAATGAACTCTTACAACTCTGCTTTCCTCATGCCCCATACTAGAGCTGGGCCGGAGCGCAGAAGAGCAGCACTGCTTTTGGGGCATCCACAAGGAGCACAGGAAAGAGGAAGCTGGGGCCACCCTGCCGTAGAGCAGCTGCAGAGAGGGGCTTTGGTTTTGCTCTGTTCTCCATTTTGCTTCTGTAAATCCTGCCCCATCTTCTGCAGAGTGGCACCACCGCAACAGCCCAGTCACCCGCACAGACAGCAACATCCATGGTGTGCAGAACTGCTTTGAAGGAGGAACGTTTGGAGCCCAGGACCTTTATTTGTTGGGTGACTGCCCGGGGCCAGCTTGTCCGGGGGCATCATGGGAGCAGACGGAGGCGGGGGCGCAGCCCCTCTGGCTTGCAGGGATACGTGCTGCTGCGCTCCGCGCATCAGAGCTGAGTCACGAGGCGTCTCTGCCTCTCCACGGGGAGCTCGGCCGCTGCTGAGCGCACTCTGAATCATCCCAGCAGCCTCCGTGCCTCGGGCTTCGGGGTTATTTTAGACCTTCTCCTGCCCTCATGCGATGTCAGAGGCAGGTAGTGCTGCCTCTGACTTGCCTGGCAGTAGAGCAGGCAGCTGATCCGTGGTTGTCATCGGATCCACTGGATCGCTCCGCTTCCTTTCTCAAGCACCAGAAAAATACTGTGTACGGTACAGCGTGTTACCGACCTGGGAAAGGACCAGATGACTAATTAGCTCTTTCTCAACTTTGCTGTTAGTGATATGTAAGCCTTCCCAAATATATCATAAACAACATTGAAAACATGTCTGAAATAAGATACCACTTTTAAGGAATCTAAAGAGCTCCACCTCATTCTGAAAATGTGCTTTTTTCCTCTCAAAAGAGATTATGGAAAAATGGTACTATCTTACAAAACAACTTCTCCTACATATTAAGCCTTGGATCTGCTGGTATTAGAGACAAAGTCAGATTTTATTGCTTTTTATGTTTTAGCCCTGCAGCACCAAAACAGATGAGCCATATAATGAACTGCAGAATCTTCTTTCTTGAGCACCAGAACTGTCCCCCCCCACCTTTTTTGCTATAAGCCTATCAACCCTAACTTTGCTAACACACTATAAAGTCACAAAAGGAATTTTGCAGCTTCATGAAACTGACAATTGTTTGTCCAAGTCTGTTTTCCAGAAAAATCTCTATGGATTTTGAATTTGTGTTGCCGTTAATTTCATCCTCTTAAATGTTGTGATACCTTTTCTTATGTGTCTGCATAGAATCATTTTTCAGAGAAGGCCCGTTCTTGAAAAGTGCTATTAATTATAATGATCAGATATCGGGAGAATTCCAGAATTGTAGATTCCCAATAAAAACAGAGAAGGCTCAAGTGACTTGCTGCAGAGATTATTTCATGGAAGTTTCAACTCATCAGATCTCAAACATTGAGAAGGGACAATGAGACAATAATCCCTTAGAAAAGGTACTAAATTCAAGACTAGTTAAAAAAGAAAAACAACTTTAAAATAACTTGTTTTAACAGTTTGGCCTTTCTTAAAATAGCTTGGAGGAACAGGGTTTCTGGCTGCTTTCCGGAAAGTCCTTGTTATGGTATTTAATGAACCCCAGGGATCATTACACTATAAATATGTATCATGTTTATATAGATGCATTGGGCAATCCATTACAGTGCTAGGGGTTAGAAGTCATTTCTATGGATTCCCAGCAAAGATAAACCCATCCACTCACCCACACCCTAAAGGTGAAGAGCATTTAAACCGCTGTTTGTGTAAAGAAGGCAGTCAGACTTTCCAGCACCTGAAAAAAACATCAGACTTATCTGTTATTTATCTCCCACAGTTGGCTTTTATATGTAAATTTATCTGCAGCAGCAGTAATCGATAGACAATGTTCGCTCTCTGTCTTGGCCTTCTACTCACTACTTGTCAATCTCTTTTCAATTTGCAGCCAGCAAGCAGCTTTGCACCTGGAAGGAAAACTGAGCTCAGAGCTCAACTCTCATCTCCGAGACAGAAAACAAGCCAAGAGCACCAGCCATCTGAAGTGTTTCTGGAGCAAACTCCTTCAGTTGGTTCCTCTCAGACCACTGGGACCAGCCAGCAAGGGCTGGACAAAAGGAGTGAAGTGGTTCCAGACAGCACATAAAGCAGCTGGTTAAGGCAAACTAATGCCCAGCTAATGGAATACCCTAATACTATCTGAATTAAGCAGGGTCTTTTTAACACACATATGTACACCCACACACATATCTGAGAACTCTGCTGTGTTTTCTCAGAAAGGACTGTGGGTTGAGACCAAATGTGGAAAACATTACCCAGAAAAATACTGGAGAAAGTAAAAAACCACCCCTTAATCTCACTTGTAGTGGAAGTGGCTAGTATTGCTGCGATACACGTGCCCACACACGCAAACAGGAATACTGCCACAGGCACCCTGCCCCCTCGCAAAAAGACCGACCTCTGGGGAGAAACGCAGCAGTCCACAGAAGTGGCACTTCAGACAAGACCTCACTGATACTGCCACAACCTGCTCAAATGAACAGCAGCCAAAATCTCATTGCTAACCTTGGGCTTTGGTCAGGACACCAAAGCCAACTAACAAACCCATTTTTGTGAGGAGACTGTTGATTTTCAGCCATTACAAGCAGTCAAGCCATCTCATTTAATAGACGTAATACGATAGTTACAACCTGCAGACTGCTTTCTTCCTTGCCCAACAAGTTGCTTCTTGCTTCCACCTTCTCCGATTTCCTTGTAGCCCACAGGCAAAGTGGAATGTTTTGGGTTCGAAAAGGAGAACATTCCTTTGCGGCATCAAAGAGACGAGCACCGTTTGCGGCTATTGCTTTATATACACACAGGGGTGCATTTCTTGCTCACGGCTTCCCGAGCGGCCTGTGCACCTACTTGCCCCTGCCTGCTCTGCTCACCGGCGCACAGGGACAGAGGTGTGCACCGTTGTTAAACTAACATTACCTCACCTGGGATGCTGGAAGTCAGCTGCCTGGTTCCCCGCACGGGGCATGCGAGCCCTCAGCCAAGCTCCTAGGGCGTTACTTTCCTTTCTTCCTCATTTCATGTTATTTTTCTCTTTCAATAATTGCTTCCAAGAAAGGATTAGGTGCAATGGGCGTGGGGTGGATCGCACTGGCACTGCTCAGCAAAGGAAAGGGATCTATCCATAGGAAAGACATGGGTTGTTTGTTAGTACTTTGTATGACTCGAGAAATCCCAGGGCAACGTCCTGGACACCAGAAGCACAGTGACTGCGCAAAATTATCCTGCACATAATGAAAGAAGAAACCAGCTTCAGATGTTACATTGGCTCCTAGGACAACATTTCCAATGGAAAGCTTTTTTCTGCACTTCTCTTGTACTTTAGTATAAGAAATGGGGTGTGAAATCAAATGGTTAATCAGTAGTCACAGTTATTACCACACTGAATCCTCAAGGACTCCCCACTGCTCAACAGAAAAACATTTTGAGGCTGACCCTACACAATCTGGAATATAATGCTTCGCCTTGGTTTTAGCAAGAGAAAATAGGGGTCATCAACAAGATCGGCACCTCTCAGCCAAGGAACATTCTGTGGATGATGCTTGCCCAAGGTGGGAGGACGTGCCAAATGACAACCCCTGCCAGGCCCCGGCTCCCCAGCCTTGCCTAGGGCCAGGCTCCAGCTCAGCTGCCAAGAGCTAGGCAATTCTGCAGGGCCTGCAGGAGGAAATAGCTGCAGAAATCTCCTTTTTATCACTGAGCTCAGCAGCTGTGCCTCCAAGCACACAGATCTGACCTATTTCACCAGTCACGCACCAGTTTTACACTAGCATGAATCCAGTGACATCAGTAGGATTACCCCATCCCTGCACAAGATAAACCTCACGCCCGAAGACCAGATTTAGGGAGGAGAGAGATGCTCTCCTGACACATTCCATAGTTCTGCCACAAGTGTTAAAGAGCAGGCTCAGTTTTTGCTAAATTTTTATTCATTTTATACCTCAACAAATTTGTCTTTTGGGAGTTATTCCCCAGCACTAAGTCAAGGCACTGCCTCCCTCATTAAGAGGCCCCAGTCAGTAAGCGATGGAGTTGCAATGGCTGGTGTAGCTGCGTAGCAGGAATAAGTTTAAGCGAGGCAGATTAAGGACCACTGTCCGTGCAGCCTGGCACAGGGATGGGTGCTGGAGGCACCAGGGCAATGGGGCCTGCGGCCAGCATGCCCAGAGAGCCCGCCCATGCCCAAACAATACACAGTCCTTGTCCTGTGTCCCATACTACTCTGTCCCCTCAGAGCAATGTCCACACCACGGCTGGAAGCAGGGCTTGTTCTGCAAGAAACAAAGTATGGTACAGCTCACAAGGTGCCTGAGCTACAAGGATGTGTCCAGTGGTCTTTCTTGTGCTGGTATTCTTTTCTTTTGCCTTCTTTTGTCATCTTAATGTAATTCTTTTGTTTTTTTTTTTTTCCTTTAATCTGTTTTTCCTGGCTTTTTTTTAGTCTAAGGCTTTACCCTTTTTCTTTCTGCTCACATCACTCTTCCCTTCTGATCCTCTAGATCCCTTTTCGCTTCTTTACCTCTCCCCCAACCCCATGTCTGCCTATACTTCTCATTAGCAAGGTCTACCATTTCTTGCTCCCAGTCTTTCTCCTCCCTTTCAACCCTGCTTTAGTGTTTTCCTTTCATATTCTCTCCCCATTCAGCTCTCCCATTTGTCAATGGCACAAGGAGATTCAGGCAGCCTTTTAGATACCTATTTTTGGAGCCGGGATACTGAAAGCCAGGCCACAAGAGTCTCTGGACCATGTTAAATAAAGCAGAGTATGAGACTGGAAAGATGGCCAGAAGCAGAGGGAGCGTGTGTTGTAAGATCAGGGAGATAAAACCTTTTGTTTTAGCTCATATTGCCACCAACAGCAATCGGGGTCTGTTGCTGCCAGCAAATAGGTGTGCCACAGTGCCCTGGCAGGCAGGGGATTTTCATGCCTCCTGCAGCGATGGCTGGAGAGGCAGAATGGGCAGTCTAAACCTCAGGCCATCATTGCTGTTGACTATCCTTACATAAAGCTACACTCTGCTATCAGCAAGATTGCAAAAGCCAGCTCCTATATTTAGAAAACGGCAGCCTTATACTGCTGGCGAAACCTTAATCCAACCGCTGCCGTGCGCACGTTAACAGCCCTTTCTTGCCCAAGACCCCGCAGAGGCCGTGCCCGTTGCAGCCCTCTGTGGCAGGAGGCAGGATGGTGCCATCAGTGCGGGGGAACAACCTCTCTGCCCTCACCCCTGCCCTCCACACCATCCACCCCAGCTTCAAGTAAGGCAGGCATCTCGCAGAGCAAGTACTATGTGACCATGTAATTACAGACTGTGCCATAACACACACTCACAAAAGAGCTGAATTCAGCCCAAACAGGCAGTTACAAGCACTATTACATCGTGAGACTAAGCTCTCCTTAGCTGGTCATGAAGGGCCTTATCCCACTCCCATTGAAGGCGGACACCTTGCCTGCACTGACTTCAGTGCGAGCTGGACTGGCCCCAAGGCTAATTCACCGCTCTTAGCTGAAGCTATACCCTTAAACACATTAAACTCCTCATGCATAACCTGCACACCACACCTAGCACTTACACTTTCATCCAGGGAGAGACTCCGGGCCCGGAGTGCTGTGGGTGGCGGAGCACGAGGGGAGTGCGACTGCTGCCGCGCTCGCCGTTCCTGTTCAGCCGGTGGAACGGCTGGCTCCTCGCTGACAGTCAGTGCCCGCTGCTGAGCGGGAGGCACGAGAAGGTCCCATCCTGTGGCCTGGTCACCACTGACCACAGCAGGATGACTAGCTCTGTTTTGCCACCTCTGTCAGGCAGCACTGGTGCCCCTGGCCAGGCAGGTGGCTAGGAGCAGCAGGCATGTCCTGCTGTCACCCCAACCCCATCAATCACCATAGCCCCACCATCCAGAGGAACAGCACCCTGCCCTCCTTTTCAGCCCTCTTAAATAGGGCCCAGCCCTAGCAAGCTCAGCCTGCCAGGGGCTAATGAGGCCGTGCTGGCCAACAAGGTGCATCTGCTGCAAACTGTGTTGCTAGTGGAGCCTGCTGAGGTGGTGCAGCCCTGCAGCATGGCCTTTGAGGCACCCTCCTCTTGGGCTCTTCTCCCTGTGTGAAAGGAGGCAAAAGCGAGTTTGTGCCTGACTCGGTCTCCTCCCTTTGGCCCAGGGCCAAACGCAGCTCTCCTCCTCCCGCACGGTGTCTGTGCTGTCAGCAGACTCTCCTTGCCAGTGTGATGGAGGCAGCTCAAGCTCTGGGCCACTGCCAGTGATGGGCAGATGTTCCAAGGAGGACAGAGGCCACGAAGTGAGAGACCCTCAGCACATCACCCTGAGCCCCTCCAGCGCTTTTCCACCATGGGCCACTGCACACCAAGCTGCCCACCCAAAATGGGCAGCGTGAGGGACAGGGGAGGTGGAGGTCACTCTGGCCTAGGTCCTGGGAAGGGGCCAGGGGCCAGAGTTGATCGAGGCGATGTGGACTCAGCATTGTGTCGCGGGGCCAGTGCCACGGTTCTCCGGGCAAACACCGGTTGCAGCATTGGGTAGTTTACCAGAGCAGGCCTCTTTGCTGTCATCTCTTCCTCAGGATACTTGGTCTTCCTTGCAAAACACATTTTCCGCTTTAGAGTCTTTTGTTTTAATCCCAAGTTACGATTTTTAAAAAGAAATGGCTAAGGTCTTTAGGGGAGACTCCAGTAGGCAACCTAGATGTGAAGAACTTCTTACATTTGAACTCCTCTTAACCTCAGTGGTCCTGTTGTTTCTTCTAAATATTGCATGCATTTGCGGGAATTTTCCTTCACAACAACCTCACAGGTGGCCTTTCCGTCACCTCAGGAAACCTCTTACCATTTATGACATCTCTGCCCCCACGGTTTACAGTGTTACAGATTTTGGAGCTGTGCACATCAAAGACCTACCTCACTCAGGGGACAGGGCAGCACCGAAGCCTCAGTGGAGGCGAGTGCAAAATGCCCAGTTCAATCACTACCCTGCAGAAACTAATTATTCCTCAAGCTAACAAAGTGAGGATGCTTTCCCCTATTCCATCAGAAGTTTTCCTGCATTTAATTTAAACCGATCTTGTTTAACTCCCTTCTCTTGTGTCGCACAAAGCAGCTCCATCACCTTCTTTCTGTTAATGTGTGAGGATACGGATGAGGTCATTTAACATTATTTTGAAGTTACTCCTCATACTGTGGTTTTGAAAGATGGACTTCAATGCAAGTGTTCACATATCCACATTTCATACACTTTAAAAGACAGGACAAGAGGGACAAATGAAAAACAAACACAAGAAGCCGAAAGGAAAAAGGGGTGGAAAGGGCAAAAGAGAAACTCAGATGAAAAACAAACAGACCATATGTACACATATAGGCAAACTCAGGCACACATGCTCTCACACTCCCTCCAGAGAAGCCGATATCGAGGCAGTTGTTCAGCTGTTTCTAATACATAGCATAGAAAAACTCTAGATGGAAAATCATTTTGTTTTAATAGTGAGTCACCCATGAGAAAAATGTGGGTGTAGCTTGCAAGGAAGGGGGCTGGGGGAGGTTTACGAACACTGGTTTTGCAAACCCCCAAGTAAGAAGATGCACAAAGCTGATCAAGACACAAAGTGTGTCCCTCCCTCCCTCCCAGACATGGCAGAGAGCAATAATGTCCCATTAAGGGCCCGGTTGCACCATGAGGCCCCACACTGGATGATGCTGCCCTGGGGGCCGGGAGAGCCAGCCCCGGGGATGCCCAGGGTCCAGCTGTGCCCGGCCTCTCTGGTGCCCACAGAGCCAGGGCTGTGCCTGACACCAGGTCTGGCCCAACTCAGCCTCTCCTCCGGAACAGGGAGATTTTCCTTCCCTGACCTATTTTTTAGTAGCCATCTAACATGCCTGTGTTTTTGCTTGTGTTTTATCTAAGTACCATCAGCAGCTTCTCAGGACCCAGTTCTGCTACCGGTCTTGTCACTTTACAC
This sequence comes from Crypturellus tataupa, assembly GCA_034781795.1. NCBI lineage: Eukaryota > Metazoa > Chordata > Aves > Tinamiformes > Tinamidae > Crypturellus > Crypturellus tataupa. The sequence goes on from JAWLRI010000563.1 coordinate 770,610, forward strand.
CTAGATAATTCAGATCCGCCTGGGTGTCAACAAATAGACCCTGGGCTTCTGGGTCTCTTTCGAGCCCCTTAACCAGCACAAGTGCGAAACACCCAGCACACATGTAGCAAGACTCTCCCAGGCTGGGAACAGTAAACATATATTGCCAGGTTGTGAAATGCCTATTGATCCTGCCAGCGTGTAAACAACATGGGAAGGAAGATGGTTGTAGCTTAAGGGTGGCAGCCTGAGGACCAGGCTTTCTCTTTTTTCATAGTGCTTCTACAGCACTTTAAATTCACGTGTCCCAGTTTCCCCGCCAGCAACCCAGAGTGAATACCACCGACCAGTCTGCACAGGAATAGCCGAGCACAGCTCATGGGTGCTGCACAAAACAACCCTGATGGTTAGCAGTTTTTACAGTGGGCAAAACCCTTCGAGATTCAGCGCTACATTATTGCTAATTATTCCTTAGTGTGATTTGAGGGGCCACAGCCAAGAATAGCAGCAGCAAAGTGAACAACAGGACACTTACCAGGAAATAAAACATAATGGCAAAATCTATTAGACTGCAGAATTGCCTTCTGGGGAAAAGGTAATGGTCCCATTCCCGAGGCTAATTAAAAAGAGACTGATACGCCCCATGAAATAATATTTCGTAGGCAACAAGCCTTTTTTGATTTTTTAAAATGGACTAACTAGTTTAACAGGAGGAGGGCTGAATTCTGTAACTCTGTTATAACAGTGTAAGCATAGACTAATGCTTTTTACCCTAATTGTATTATTCCAGATACACAGCAGCGTTGGTGAGAGAGGAATTGTCTGTGAGTCTTTTCCGTCTGTTAAGTTCCATGGTTTATGATTCATTTTAAAAAAACAAGGATGGTTGAAAAAAAAGGAAAAAAAAAGAGTTGTTTTCAGCTGTGTGGTGATGAAATGCACTAACTGAAAATGCTGTGGGTTTTGAGGTTGGATTTTGTGATTAAAATATTGTTAGGTTCAGGACAGGATTGGTTGGTAAAATGAGTTACAGTAAGACATTGTGCTTTCACCTCTAGAAAGTTGAGTTCAAGCCCTCTTTAAGATCACAAAACCAGTAAGTAGTTCAGAGTGATTAACAGTTTCTGAATGGGAGTGAGCCAGAACAGGGACACCAGGGGTGGCAAGGCCAGAAGTGGCTCCCAGCCACCTGCCGACCCGCTGCCGTGGGGCAGCGCTGGGCGCGCAGGCGAGGGCGCCCCTCGCCCGGCGTCACGGTGAGGGGCTGGAGATGAGCATCACCGGAGATGGGCATGACCGTGCCGCACAGCCACATGGTGCGGCGGGTCTGTGCAACACGCGTGCTCGGCACGGCACGGCACGGGGACGGCAGCAGAGCCTAGAGCCTGCCTCGTGCCGGCCGCCCTGGTAAGTGTGCAGCAGGCAGGCTTGTGTGGGGCTGCTTTGGTCAAACATTAGAGACTGTTTGGTATTTCCTTCTACCTGAAACATCTGGTTCAATCCTTAGGGCAGTGACATTTTATCAGGATCATTTTGCAAGGGTTAAAGCATCACAAGCTGCTGATTCAAACAGCCACGCTGCAGAGCAAATGCTGCCGGGAACCCTCCCAAGCTCCTCTTCCCCACACACTTTTCAGTTTCAGCCTATCTTAACAAAACGTGTGCTCTCGTCACATGCCCAGCGCGTACACACGCAGGCCAGACAGCTGTAATCAGCTTCAGTGCCCTTCTCGCTGCTAAATGCAAACCAGTACAGCAAGCAGATTTGCACCCCTGCTGTCGAGCCTGCCCAAGGCCAAACCACTTGCCAAGTACTTGAAATAAAGCATAGGTAGGGTGTAAGTGGTGCATGATCTGTGGTCTGGTGCTCTGCATTTACTCTAAATGCAGTTAATGCGGTTACTGTTAGCAGAGAGTTACAGATCTACTCACGAGTTAATAGCTATGGTAAGATCTTCTTATCTAGCTATCTGAAAATAAAACTGAGCTTTTTGCTTAGCATATTTTTGGTATTTCCTGGTCCTGGGATTTTGAAAAGTACTGTGACAGGGTTTTTTTTCTCAGTTTTCCATAATCTCTCTGGTTGGGTGAAATAATAATTTGACCCATTTGAGCATTTTTTTAAGTAAAAAAAAAAAAAATCCCTTTCAGCAGTGAGAGGTATTCTCTTCATTTCTGAACTGTAGCTGTAAAGTCAGTTTACACAAGTAGTTACAAACCCACTCAGGGTTTGTGGATACTCAAGATGCTTTCAATGTGCTTCAGGGATCTGGGTAATATTCATTCCACTGCTGTGTAATAGAGGGCCCAGCTCTAGTTCCACATCCCTTGCTGTAACCACTGGCCCATAGTACCATTCACATGAGTTTGTCTCAATTATACTGAGTTAGCTGATGGTTTGGAACAACTGTGTTTGTTTATTTTTGCTTGAGTAAAGAAAAACCTGTCCAAAACTCCAGCGTGCATTTAAGAAACCTATCATATTTCTGCAATGAGATAATATTGGGTTCACTAGGAAACTACTGAGGTGGCACTTCCAGAAATCCCTTCTGGTGCTTCCCTCGTCCAGGGGAACAGACTCATATTCCCCCACAAAACTTCAGCATTTCCAAGAGTTGGTCTTTGAGTTGTCTTAGCCAACATATTTGGTCAGTCCTGGGGGATACAGTGATTTCCAGAGTCCAGGTCCGGGTCTCTCCTTGCAGAGACCTCCTGTTTTCTGACAAGGTACAGAAACTCCTACTGAGACCTGTTGAGACAATATGATCAGGGAGAGGCAGATGCTTATTAAGACCAATTGTGGCTCATTCAGACTTTTACAGGAAATATCCAACACTCTAAACTCCACCCGAGGAACCCATGACCCATCAGTGTATGTCCTGGAGGATGGGACACCATGTGCTCCCAGGGTGAACATGCCCTCTGAACAAATGCACTGCTGTGTTTCTGCAGTAGCATCAATCTCCAAATGGGTTTAAGATGTAACCTCGGGAAGGAACATTGCAGCAGTCTAAACCTGCCAGCTCCAGGAACGTGGATAACGCCCCATCCAAAGGCAGGGTTGCAAAACTGTCGCATCACATGGCCCTTTCCACCAGAAAGATTTCCAGAGCATCATTCATTAGACTTTTGCATCACTTCTCTGTGCATTCTCCCAGGTTAAATCATTGTTTTCCCAGCATTCTCCATGTGACAAAGTTGCACAACTCCAGGGAGGCTTAAAGCATTCTTGGGAAGCACCCAGGCTTGGCCGCCGCTGGATAAGGATTCCCAGCCTAGACAGCCTGCTGGTCTAACCTAGTGCATCCGTGCCTCTGTCTGGGGCAGGAGCTCTGCTTTCCTCTTGAATGTCATCAGCCTGCGATGGAAAATAACGACTGAGTGTGCGCGAGTGCTGAGCCAGCAAAACCTTCTTGCCCCGCTGAAAGACGTGGTGTCCCTGCCAGAGCCGTGACGCCTCCCCACCCCCAGCAGCCAAAGCCTCCGCTCCGGCGCAGAAACAAAATAAACCATGAGAGGAAGTGTGGTTAAAAACACCCGGGACATCGCGTTCTTGCCGGCGGTGCGCTGCAGCACTCTGAGGGAAGGCTGGTGCGACGAACCTGTGGGAACGGGGCGTGCTGCGGCAAGCCGGCGTTGCGCGCCGCGCTGCCAGGCCCCACCTGGCACTGACGCAAAGAGCGCCGCTGCCGACAGGCCGAGCGAGCCTCCCTGCTGCCGCGGGGAGCCCGCCGCGCTCGGCGCTGCCCTCCTGCCCCCGCCTCTGCTCGCGCTGCCCTCACGCTGCTCGGGAAGCCACACAGCGGGAAGGGTGACAAGGTCCCTGCACCGCACGGGCTCCCAGGCCTCTGCGACACGTGCACCCGTGCGTCTGAGCTGGGATTTATCTGGCAAAGGCACTGCTTTGCCCCCCCAGGCAGAGCGGGTGAAACCCCGAGCCGGGGAGAAGCAGGACCGTTTCTCAGATGTCACCAGTCTCTCACGTTACGCGCGGGTGTGGGCACGGAACCGCAGCGACGCTTCGCTGAGTGCCTGCAGCGAAGACGAGCCCCGGCGCGCAGGTCAAGAATGCATTTCCCACAAGAGAAAACTGGCAGGGGCTGTGACATTTTTTTCCTCCATTTAAAAAGCAGAAGCAAGGAGCAGAACAAGATGAGGTGGGAGTATCTGTGTCGTAGGTCCCAGCAATCTCTGCCTATCACTTACTTCCAGGGAAACCCTAGGCACGAGATAGGGTTCCTCGCTCAGCCTTCGTTTCTGTGCTCCTTTGTTTAATTTACATGCATGGATCCAACCTCGCATCACAGGCGTGTGAGCTAAAAACCTCTAATTGGTGCTGAGTCACAAACAGCATCTCAGTAGTAAATCAGCACGTCAGATCCTGGCACCACGCGGCTCTGCCACAGTATAAAAGCCAGGACAAACTCCAGCAATGGAATATCTCGTGCCGCAGCCTGAGCCGCGTCTGACCATGTCACTACAACCTCAAGCAATGTTTCACATGAAACGTTCCGGCAAGTCCTTCAGGAGAGAGGGGCAGCAGGATTTTTGGTGGAGTGCAGATAGGGAATGACACAGGAGGGACACAGGTGCCATGGACATAAGTGATTCCCTTGGTTCAAATGCTACCAACCTATCGGTACGATGGCATTGGAAGGGCTGCTCTGAGACCCTTCTGGCTTTGATATTCTTGCAATTCTAACATAGCAAAAGCAGAGAAGCTCCTTTCAGATGAATGGGACAGGGTTAAGGCAAGACTTATTTCTGCAGGTATGCTGCCAGCGTCAGGAAAGAAACTCCTTTAAGCTTTTTTTTAACTCACACTGATTTTTTTTTCACTTGAAAATACCTCAAGGGAAATTCTGAATACCTTCCTGCTCAGGTTCATTGGTATTTATATCCGAGCTGCTGTAGTAGAGCTGTGTGAATAATTGATTACTGTTCCAGGCAGACCTCAAATAAAAAGAATTCAGTTTCCTCATCAAATGGAACCTTCCCCCCAAACAGTAATTCCAAATTCAGAAAAGCACCAAGTATTTAATCTTTTCCTTTTCCTTTTTTTTTTTTTTTTCCCTGAGAGGGTTGTTTCATTTAGAAATTATTAAAATGTAATCAAACTCATTCTTAAAAAATCATTTTAAAATGAAAGACTGCCTTTAGATGATACTGCACTTAAGCATGGCAATGTTTCTGGGTGTTTTGTGCTAAAACTATTTGCAAATATGATACATTTTCTGTTGTTGACTGGCCTGCAATAGCACAGAATCAATTACCCACACAAACTAATTTGCCCTGCTCTACTTGAAATTGCTCTTTCAGTACATTATTCAGGTAAAACTTGTGAAAAATGCTGCCTTGACATCAAGGGAGGATCTTTGCTGGATCAATGCTTCACAGCATGAAAAAAGCAGCGTTCACCTTCCCCTTCTGCTGGCAGCGCTTCTCCTTCAGATGACCCCGAGAGGCACTTGGCTAACAGGGGAATTTAGCTGCCATGACTCATTCATTCCGAGGCTTCTCTGTGAGACGGCCAAGTGGTCAATTGGTGGCAATTGTCATGGGCAGCCTGTGATGTGGATACTCAAACCATCAGCATATTTCACAAGAGCCATTCAAAGGCCTTTCCTCATCAGGTAAGCAGACCAGAAGTTGCCTCTAAACCTGAAAAACTCTATCTTATGTTTCCTACCAAATTCTTATCTCAACCATCTCCCACTGAGTCTTCACAGAATTTTTTTTTTTACAATGTTTTTAGCAACAGTGAGAGTAAACCAACCAAACCACCAATCAAATAATGTAGCAGGGCCAGATATTGTCACGGATAGATGCATCGGACAGAAAAACAAACAAACAAACAACAACAAAAAAGTGCACTTCAGGGGAGGAATAATTTCATTGTATGTGTAGGCTTTTTAAAATTAATTCCATCTTCTAATCAAATCTTTCACTAAGCTTTTCCTCTATGGCACACTGCATTCTAAGTGCTCCTTTAAATTCATAAAGAGCAAGAAATATGTTCAAATAAATAGAATAACAGTATGCCTCGAAAGACGCTTTAAACTCTCTGCTCTTGTTCTGGGAGGTCTTCTGCGGATCTGCCACAGAACTGGATTTATCTAATGTTCTATCTGAAAGGGCAGTCTTATTCCTGCCAGACCCTTCTTCCAGCCCTTCCCTTGGCAAATGTTCACTGAGTCATTTTTTTCTCACTTGCCAGGTATAATTTCTTTTTTTATCCTTTTTTTTTAGGAATAGTTTTCAACCTCCCCTCCCCTGTCTTTTGGCCGTGGAACAGATTTACTGAAGGCCAGTGTATGGCTAATATCCAGTTCATCTCTTCCTTGAGGCTTCTGCCCTTTTTTTTCTTTCTTTCTTTTTTTTCGGTGGTGGGAAGGTGGCTAGGAGATTTTTTTTAAATCAACTTAATCTAGCCGCTGTGTTATATCTCTGTGCAGGGGGAGGAAGAAAGCAGATGTGTCAGGTAATTCTCATGCACATACCCTGAGCATGCTGCATGCTGTGACTACAGCAAAGCCATTGCACATTACTGAAGTAGCTGGTTAGTCATACTGCCCGCAACACTGCTGGAGATACGTAGGGCTGATGAGATGACGAGAAACCAGCTATTTATTACTGTAGCAAGAGCGCAGGAAGAATGGACTTACTGTTTCGGAAGGTGGATGCCTCTTTTGCAAGTGTGTCTTAGTCAACTTTCCAGCGTCCTCTCACACGCTGTCCTGATACAGCCATAAAAGTGACATGAAATCCAGTCCTCCGTGCTTTTTGTCCTGAACATCTGACTTGGTGGGGAGAGGACGAGGATATTAAACAAGCATTTATCAAAGACATCAGCTTGAAATAGCATTTTCAGCTCTATTCTCAGTGGATTCACTGTGTTTGAGCAGATTTGCCTCAAGGACCATAGGATACTCAGCTGGAGAGTGTGTCCCCTGTAAGGGAGAGGGGCAGCGGTCAGGGGTAGTACTTGGCATTCATGCTGAATCCACGTAACAAATGTGGATGCCTCTAGACGACCCGAGAGCACTGCACAGAGCTAGTGAAGGTGTCACAGCAGAGCAGCATGGAGTCGGGGTGCAGCCACCAGGCCCCAGTGGTGGTGCCTCCTGAGGAGAGGGGTGACGGAGCTGTGGGGAAGGACCTCCCAGTAGAGGCTATAAAGGGACGGGTAGGTCCATGTGTTCCTCTGGTTGATGTGCATGCATGCTACATTGAATTCTGGCTTCACTTCCCTCTGAAAGCTTGCCTGATAATTAAAAAAAAAAAAAAAAAAAAGCTAAAAGCAGTTACTGTTTTTTGAACAATTTTGTAGTACAGCAACCTCACTTGTGCTGGGTGCTATAAGGCACAAAGGTAGCTCGTAAAAGAATCCAGCCACACATGATCCTCTTTTGTCTGAGACATAAAGCTGCAGCTCTGCAAGGCTGGTAATCTTTTTCCATGGAGCTATCCAGGTCTGGAATAAGTGGGGTGTGGTAAATCTATGCTGACGTAAATGAGAGAAGGTGTTTTGAAGAACCCAGGACAGGGAGAACAAATTAAAAACAGAGTGGTCTGGTGAACATTACACAAGAAAAGCCTGCTCTATTTATCCATTCTTCATATTTGTGACTGCAGAAATTTCTGTGCTCAATCTGAGGCCAGTGCCAGCACGGTTTGCCACAACAAACTGGCAGAAACCAAACAAAGATGCCAGCACCGTGACCTTGCACCACCCATCCCTAATCTTAGGAATCTGAAAGGCAGAGCTCCGCTCAGATCAACAACTAGGCCCTGTCTCTGATATGGGCAGAACCCAAACTTTAGAGCCTAAATCTGGGTCAGTCAGGAATGGGAGTTGGTACCAAATCTCCAGTCACACCATTTCTCTCCTCCAGGGAGTGAAAATATTTTGATTTGAGCTTTTCTCCCCTCTCTCTCAAAGCTGCAAAAACCAGAGCCCTGGACCTTTGCTACTTGCTGAGGACAAAAACCTCCTTAGCTTTTTGCAGCCATTTGGCATTTGATAAACAGCATGATACTCTATAAGCAACTTTTTTTAAAAGCTATGTGAACTAGATTTGTATATTCCTCCTTTTCTAGCAAAGTGTCTGCATTTTTCAGTACAAACAGATCAAAACAGTCAAGCACGGCTCGTAGCCTAGCTACGTACTTCAGCCTCTGCCCTTAACTCCTGAGGTTTTGGATGATGTCAGTCTGGGCTCCTGAGGGCTGCTGTTGTCATCAGATAGTGAGGCTGATAAGGCACATGTTATGATGAGGCATGCTGTTGGGTTTAACCATAGTGTCGTGCACGAAGAAGCTGAGAAAGCGTGCGTTTCCTGGTATCATACCTTGATAAGACTGCCTCTGCTTCGTAGGTATTTCCACCCCTCTGTCCTGTATGTACACAGCAGGTTGTTGACAAGGTAAAACACCCATCATTGCAAGGGTTTCAAAATCCAGTTCCTCTATCAAAAACATACTTGTTTGCAACTTTTTGATTCTTTTCCTGGTCTTGATTTCTCTCTTTCTCTCTCTCTCTCTCTTTTTCTTTTTTAACTTCTTATAAAACAGATAACAGCAGGACCAGAAATAGTTATTCAGACCTAGACAGAAAACGGTCGGTTTGTGTACTAGGTTTTCCCCTAGTCCTGCTTCTTGCATACCCCTACTGCTAGTGGGTGGCACTAAAAATCTTCTGTTCACACAGGCCATTCAATACACAACTCAGGGTTGCTAGAGACCAAGAGCTGGAGGCCCTTGGCTGGTTTTGAAAACTCCAGTTTCCACCAGCATCACTCTTCACAGATCGGATCCTCAGATGCTCAGTCCTGCATGGCAGTTTACTCCTTTCCTCCTCAGCTTTATATTGAATATTGTGTTTTGTTTTATTGGCAGATGGAATACTAACAGTTCAGGACCAGTTTTGTGAGTTAGAGGGCAGAGAAAAGAAGCTTATACATTGCCTCTACCCATAGTTGGATTGGATTTTTCTTTTTTGACTTTTTTTTGTTTATTTTTTATATTTCATTCAGATTGAGCAGGGAAACTAGACAGACTCAACTCCCTGATCACTCCTCACCGTCTGATGTGGGAAGAGTAACATCCTAGTCCTCGCAGTGGGACTGCACAGAATAAACGTGGGAAAAGCAAAGTAACCCATGCTCTGGCCATTTCACAGTTAATCTCTATCCACCAGAAATAAAAGGGGAAAACTGTGTCTTGTCAAAATCCCTGTTATACAAATTATCATCTGGAACTCTATTGTCTATCATTCCATAATACAGTTTAACGTGACATTTCTACAAATGCCAGTGAATAAAGAGCCCATTTACCTACCTATATAAATTGCCTAGGACCCCATAGGAAAAAACAGTATCTGTGGGAAAAGAGCAACAGCTGATGTGGCAGCAAAACCCTGTCCTGACAAAGACATTTTTCATGTTGTCTCTGAAAGATACATGAGCCAGAGCCCACTCCACCTGCTAAAGCTCTTGAGATGCCGTGTGGAAAGCAGTGAGAAGGAGAGGAGATGGGGTTGGATAGTACGTGCAGCAATGTAAGGCTATTGGGTTTTTCTTTCCCCAAAAGGACACAAACTCACCATGCCCTTTGAAGTTCTTCACTTTTGAAAGTAACTGATTACAAGCTTTTTAGCACATGAAGAATATGAGGTCCTAGATATGCAAGGAATAGGGGAGCCAGAGCCAGAGGACAACACCATTCAGGAGCGGGGCTCCTTCCTTCAGGCTGGAAGAGAGCTGGCTGCGCTTCCAGTTTGCCTTGTCAAGTGCTCCAGGCAGTTTTGGACCCTGAGTAAAGTGACCTACAGGACCAGGAGGCAAGTAACTTGTGTATGCATAGGGTTCAGTCCAAGCCTGTCTAGAGTTTGGTAAAGTCACTGCTCGGTCTTTCTGAGAGACACAACATCATGGTGAAGGCAGAAGTGCCCTCAGAAGACTGGGACACTTCACAGCCCTCAGCTCATGGCAGCTGTTTGGAGACAGTCCCCTGAGAGGTGCAGCAGGAGAACGGAAGGGGTGGATCAAGGAGAGACTCACCAGGGAGCTGTACACAGACCACATAGCATTGCAGGGGCCAGGAGCCAGAAATAGGACACTTCGGATTACAATGTCCCTGGCTTGAAGAGCTGAGGAGCCACTTCTCCCATGAACCCAGCCATTGTCTCCAGAGACCTTCTCGGAGTCATGTGTACCTGGTGCACACAGGCCGTCACAAAGGTGGCCATGCGAGAGCTGCAGGCCCCAGTGGGCAGCGGGCAAGACCCACAGCGCGCACGTGTTCCCAGCAGACCATGGACAGATTAAGAACCATCGTTGCTCCCCATGACTGTCCCTGTCCACCTGAGCGCACTCCGTGGAGGGGAAGGTGCCACAGCTTCCTGCGGCTGCACAAAGTGCTGGCTGCACTTGGGTGTCCCCTTTGCAGGACAGGCAGTCTAGCCATACTTGCAAGCTGGTGGGTGATGTCCCTAACCGCAAGACAACATTAAAGGAAACAGACTGAGCGCTCATGTCTCCTCAGGCTTCATCAGGAGCACACCAAGCAATCTGTCTAAGTCTGATCTTGAGGTAGGAGAGAAGCAACCATTCCCCCAAAACAGGCCTCTCTGAGCAGGCTGAGACACCTGGAGTGGGGTAATGAGGGATTTTTAAATCCAAGCAGAGCTGCACATAATGCCTTTAGGTGCCTGCTGAGTTAAGCCCTACTGCAAAGCAGTTAGACGAGGTTGCTGTCTGTAATTAGCTGAGCTTGCTAGCAGGATGAGTCACGCCTTTTGAAACCCATCTCAGGTCCCTTGCTGCTGGTGCAGCTACAGAGAAAGCACTGAAAGCACTTTGTGTCTGAACCAGACAACCCCATCTCATGCCCTCTGACTTTACTCACCTCTGTCCCATACTTCACTCCCTCCTCCATTCATTTGCCTATGGTGTGCAAGGCTTAATCGCTTGTGGGATGCAGGGTTAAAGTTTTATCAGCCTAAGTGGTTTTAATTGCTAATCATGTTGCATGTGACGACACAGTCACACACTGAATTAGGAAAAAAAAATAGTGGAAGAGCAGATAAAGGTGACCTAATAAGCATGCTGTGGGTCACCCATATTTTCAAACCAATTTTGATAAGACCTCTTATAAAAATTGAAAGAACAAATAAATAACACCAGCCAAAGGGCAAAGTTTCTATGGATAATAAACCAGTGACATGATAGGAAGCAGAATTACAGGTTACAGCTCCCTCTTAGAGACAGCAATAGAAGGACACAAGAACTGAAGAATCTTATCAAACCATACGATGAAAATAAAAGGGCAGGTACCACTGCTGGAAATTGTCTATTTGGTACTGAGGGTTATCTGGCTCACCTACTCCTCACAGATATTTAGATGTACAGCTGCTATTTTTAATAACTTAAATAAGGGTTTTTTCTTTCCCCTTTGGACACATTAGTCATCTTATTTGGTGTATTTATTTACCACAATTGGAAGTCAGATTCACATTACTGAATTCCTAATATTGGTCATGACTGATTCATTAGAAAGAGCTATCCTGCCTTTCAGATCCCAGACTAGACAGATGTTACAAAAGCGATTTTACTTACAATGCACCCAAGTGTGATCCAACATGCTCCCTCCCCCCCAAAAAATCTCTTTTTTCAGGGCAGAAATTCCCTTTAAAATGCCAGGGAAGAGGTGGTACCTTGTAAGGAATGCTGGAGGATCGAATTGTAAAGGTGTGACAGAGTTAGGCAGAACTGCAAAGCACACAGTGAACAGTTTTCTCCACTTTCTGTACCAACCAACACTAGGAAGCCAAGCAAAGCAGCTCTTGATAATGAAACGGAGATGAATATTTGTGATGGATCAAAAGGGATTGTTTTTTTTTTTTTTACCTACTCTATGGTTGCCCTTTGGAAGTGAGCTGCTTAGTGAGTTCACACAGCCAAATTCTGCAGCTGCTTTTATAAAGCCAGATAATTTTATGACCACCATTCAAGCGTTGTAATTTAGGCAACCCAAGATAAGTGGAACCAAACCAACTCATGTTTCGAAGCTTATGATCCCTGCGGACAAGAACAAATGTGTCTCCTTCAGGAAGGGAACCCGAGGGAGTGTGGCAAGGCGGGAGCACAGCATCCTCTGAACGTGCTGGCGAGTGTCCCTGCCTAGCGCCCGCGCTGACAGCAGGGCCGCTGACCAGCCAGGTCACAGGCTGCCCGGAGCGCAGCGCCACAGTCAGAAGTGGACATCCATGCATGCAACCTAGCAGGGGGAAATTCCCAAGAACCAGCCACCACAGCCAGACTGTGAGAAACACCCTGAGAGACACCCTGAGAGAAGGGTCAGGCCCCTGGAAAGGGAAGAAATGGAAATAGCGCACAGTATGATCCTGTGACAAAAGGTCAAACTCTGCATCCCACCTTATATCTAGAACAACTATAACGTGATACAGCTCTTCTTTTCTCATGACAGATAAGGCCAGAAAGATTGGCTTTGCCTCCACAAAAATAGCAGGCACAACAAAGGGGGACAGGGCAAACAGAATCAGTTGTTTGTCAGAATCAGCTCAAAATTAAATTGCAGGGTCAGCTTAGAAGCAAGCAGTGGAAGGTTTTGGAAAGCAAGATGCCCTGGGAAAAGGCTGGTGAATGGTGCAGGCATTAGGAAGCCTGACAGATAAAACCGCACATGCTGCTTTGCAGAGGCTTTATCTAGAAGGTGGCTCCACTCTGGTTAGCCAAAGGGGATAGAACGATACATTAGTGGCCTTAAACCTCTGCGGGAGATGCTCAGGTTAAATATTAGGCTAAATATGGACTAGAATAGCTGAGCAGTGAAACACTCTGACAAGGGACCGCCGTGGAAGCGCCAGCACTGGAGACATCCAAGGCCAATGCTAGACAACTATCTGTGTCTGAGAGGTGGTTTGGGGATAATGAAATCAGTCTTACCATAGTTAAGAGGGAAGGTCTAGCTGACTCACTAGAAATCCCTGCCAACCTGGATGATACACTGATAACCCCACAGGCCTCCTGCCTCCAGCCTCTGTCACAAGACCGCAGGCCTCCTCCAGCTGCCTGCCTTCAAGCTCCTACAAAATGCTTGATTTTGGAGCAAGCTTGCACATGGTTTGAAAGTATTTCCAGTTATGTTTTCATTCATATTCGAAGTGTTTTTCTGGTCAAAAAAATGCCAAGAGAAGGCTGGTCAGCAGCTTCAGTCTATGAATCGAAAGTCATATTATTGCATTTAGAGGAAAGTAATTTTCTGTAGTTCCCCTATCTCTTTTAGCTCTGCCCCCTCAAGAGAGGATGAATTATATTTGTTCTCAACTTTTCAATGACAGGATACATTTGTAAGTCGGGATAAAAATGGATTTATTTGTAAACTCAGTATGCAAGATTTGAAGCTGAGAGAAAATGAAGGGGGAACCTTTTTTAGGCATTTTCAGTATAGTCTATTTTCCAAGCAGAAGTTCACCTTTTACACTCCCATGTTGGCCATGAGCATGACCTTTCCTAATTCCTCGTGCCTGTAATGCCTCAGTACAGCCAGGAGCTTCCTAGTGCTCTGAGGTCCTCACGGCATCAGAGGCAGGCTTGCGAAACACAGCACGTTCTCCCTCTTCAGCTATAAGCAAGGTAAACAATGGTGACTCCCGCATATGACCGCTCAAGAAATCCCTTTACAGCAAGTATAGCAAGAACTTTAAGAAATAGCTTTGCTGGCATTTGTTTCATACAGCCTAATATCTCCTCAGGGGCTGTGGCTACCATCCCAAACAACATTTCTACGGCCTGTGTGGCTACATCCTTTTCCTGTGAATCAACATTGGCATCTGCTCATCCAGAGCATTCAGGAGAAATATTTGCTGTTGCCTGGAGACTAAGGCAAGAGAAAAAGTATCAGGAGTCCTAAATTAATTTTGCAGCTCTTCCTCTGATATTGTGCCACTCCCAGATGAGTCCCTTCACTTAACAGCTGTATTTCCCAGGGTTTTTCTAATTGGTGGAATAGGTAAGACTAAATTTGCCAAGTGACCAAAATATCTGTAAAGTCCTCCCAGACCCACACAAGAAAGGAATCGCACAGAAGTACCCGGTGCGTTTACGACATGGGCCAAACAGGCGCTATCCGTCTTTGTCAGCATCTTCATTGCTTGCACTTTCCGTCTTCTCCAGGCAGGAGATAAACCCCACAAAGACAGCACGACTGCACTGAAAAGCGTCCAACCATTTGCCAAAGGGTGGCCTCAATACAGGTGGCACCTGAGGCACCTTGAGCGTACCAAGTCTGAGGCTTTGCCTTTGCCAGGCTGCTGTGGCAGGACTTTAAACACAGAAACGATGAATGTTGAAATGTTTCTTCTGGCTCCAGCTGCAGTTTTCACATAATGCTGACAACTGCTCCATATGTGGAGGATGGGGGGAAGCTTCCTTCCACCCAGAGGTGCAAGACGACCCTGGAGTTGGCACTCACGTGTTACTCACAGCCTTACAACCCAGAGAAACTTGCATGGAAAAATTTCGCTTCCATGTGTCGACTAAGACAATGTGGTGGGGATGGTGGGCAGACATAAAAACAGAATGAAGAAACGAGATTATTTTGCAGATGGAGCCCAGGCAGGGAGAATTCCGGTCCCTGCTTGCGCAGAAAATGGCAGTTTTGACTGAAACCCATCTGAAAAGGAGAGGCTAAGGCAGTGGTAGTAAAAAAAATAAAAATTAAAAAAAATCAAAACCAGGGGAAAAAAAGCAAAAGTTAAGAAAAACCTCTCTGGAAATTAAGATGCGGAATTCAAAACATTTGCAGTATAATAAACTCGACCGAGCCCATAAAGCTGCCCCAGCCAAAAGGAGCTCTGTTCTGCCTATGAGGAAACAAGAAACCGCGTCATGCCTGGCAGCAACCGCCCCATCGTCCCGTTTCCTCCGCGCTTTATTGCAGAATTGTGTTGCGCGGTGCCCTCGGCTATGTTTAACGCAGCGTCTGTTTCCACTCTAACCCCTTCAGTTTGGAGGGGGAGGATATAAATCAGCTGCGGAGCTGCCCACAGGGCTTAGTCACAGCAGGTATTGGTTTAGGGTGTCTTAGAGGAGCTCTTTTTTTTCGTTGGAAATATTCTAGGGAATAAGTATGGGCTTTGTGAGGCACAGGCGTTGCTTAACGGGCCGGAGCGCCTCCAGACCAAGGACGTTTTACATCACCAGGCAGAACTGGCCTCTAATACTGTCAGGATCGGCTGAGCTGGCCCCGAGCCCCAAACGCCACCATTTCCCAGCAGCCACCTTCAACCTCCCTGTCGAGCGGAGTCCTGTGCTCCCTTGGGGATACGGGGCGCTGGGGCTGCCCCTCCTGCCCTCTCCCTCGCCTCAGGAGACCCTCTGTGTCGGGTGTTACTCCTTCCTCGCACTTCCACCTCCATCTAGCGCTAGTTCTACTGCTTCCCTCATGTTCATGGCTCTGATTTTACCCCTCATACACTGCCCAATGCACCTTCCTCTTTTGAAGCTGCCCAAATCCTCTTTCTCCAGGCTCTGGCACATGCCAGATTTTCCCACTGGCCACACAGATTGTAGCAATTAGCAGGTGTAAAGGACATGCTGTGGTTTCTGCATGTATTGCTGCATCTTAATACTCATATCTTTGAGCGTAGTCATCAGATAATATCCAGCAGGCCACACTATCCAGAGCTTCTCCCAGCACAGCAGCTCCTGAGCAATGCTGGGGGGATGAAGTTCATCAGTGTCCTTGTAACCAACATTTATTAGTTAAGAAGTCTCCAGCCTCAAAGCAGCATACGACTTCTGACCCTTGCTACCTGAATGCTGTGCAGACTTGTCTCCACCTCATCATTCCCCTGACAGTGACCCCTTCGTTTCCTGCCGTGCCATCATGACCTCTCTACTTTGCAAGGTCCTGTAGCTCCTGGTGTCCCCACGTGATTTGCGACAGCAGTTCCAAGTGTCAGTCCCAGACCATGCCCTCACTGTGCTTAGTCTTTAAAAAGAGAAAATTGAGGCCTGCTTTTGTCTGTTTTCCAAATTTATTGCTATCGTTTTCAAACTTCCTGATTGCTTTTCCTCCCTCCCTCCCATCTCATGACCATGCTGATAAAGATGGCTCAGTACAAAAGTCAAAGCTGCTCAGGACCAAGGCAGTAGATGGTGCAGTCACTTGGACACCTCCAACTCTTGCAGAAATTATGAAGGAAGGAGGAAGAAACCAATGTGGGATCTGAGCCACTTGGAGCTCTGTGGATCAATGTCATCACGTTATTCCTTCCTGAAAGGCAGCTGGCTTAGACAGCAGGGCACATTGGCTGTAACTTCGAAATCCAGGTGAAAGTGTTGAAGGCCGATAGCACCAAAGCCACCTGACTTCAAAGCCAAAAAGATAAACAATAACTAATGCCTGTAGCACTCTGAAAGTTCCAAGATTAATGAAGATCATGGAAGAGCCCCTGCATCACAGGATCATATACCTCATAACAATCCTTCCAGAAATGCCTCTTTACTCTCCTGAGCCTTGGCTAGGATATCAACCACACATGACCAGCTGCTAAGGAAGGCTTATGATGGACATGCCAGAAACAGCATGGACAACTCATCCACTGCAATTTGGAGGAAGCAGAAGCCCCACTGCAGACAAGCTGCTGCCATGTATCCAAGCCACAGTGAAAGTCAGTGGTAACAGATCAGGAAAATGCCCACATTGCTGCAGGCTTTTGCATGTGCTCGGTCTCTCTCTCTCTCTCTAAAGCTGTTACGCAAAGTAAACTTCTGTTGCTGCCTAGTCTGGTCTTCTCCAGCGCTGCGTGACCTAGCTCAAGGTTAGTTTCACAAAGCAAAATACCCAGCCGTAGAGTATTTAGCATTAATGAACTCACAGAAGAAAAATGCTGCTGCCCTCCCAGAGCTAGTGCCCCAGAAAGAGAAGGGAAGCACACAAGCAGGGTGAGCAACGAGCTGCTTTTAACACAGCGTCCCAGTCGTTTGTCATACCGATAGCACCATGCAACTAATACAGCTATTTTCTTCATCAATTATTAACTGGGCAAAGCATATTTGCTTAAAGAACTGTGCAGAGAATCCAAAGAGGAAGCAAACAGTTTCGAGCTCCATGTGCAGCCCCTGCGATAGTTTTGGGAGCCTCTCCAGATCAGATAGGCCCCTCAGGGGTTGAAGAGCCGCACTTCCAGAAAGTGTTGAAGAGGCAGATTTGGGCAAATAGTGCAGCCAGGAGCAGCTCTTCCAGGTAGGAGCTTCTCTCTCAGATAGGCCCCACCACCTTTGAGTGCGGGGGCAATGCTGCCATCAGCAGAAGGTATCTGAAGGACAACATGGCTTGTCAGCAACAGCGGGACTGCGCTCAGGGCTCTTCTCTCAGGCACCAGCGTGCAGAGCAAGCGGCGTGCCAGGTACGTGCGCATCTGCCAAGCAAACTCCCCACGCAGCTTTGACGCAGCTCATGGGAACCAGCTTCAACCAGCCACGCTGTTCTCCACCATCCTTCCTGTGCCTGGCTCTCCTCCATTGCCAGACCACACAAGAAAGCGAGCTGCAAGAAGCCAAGAGCAGAGAAGGTACGTCGGTGTGGGCCCCGGGGTATCCTGCAGCTTTTGTTTTGCAGGAATGTTTCCAACATGCATTAGGAAATGTCTCTCCTTAATGTTGAGGCATGTCAAGACAACTGGATGATGAGCGGTCGGGCAGCGATGTTCCACCCCTGATTTGGAAGAGAGCTGGAGCAGCTTCAGATGAGGAGTGCCAAAAGTTCTCCAGAGGAGAGCTCAAAGGGGAAAACACAAGAATTACCCTGTAAGTAGCACTGGCAAGGAGGCTCGCCTAAACAGCCTAAAAGGCTGCTTTCAGAAGTGTCTGGGATTGCTGTTGCATCAAGGTGTGTGATGGCTTGATTGCAGTATCAGGATGATAAACACACTTAAGAGTCTTGATGTTGGATCCATGTTCTTCTCGCTCGTAAAGTACCCAAACAGCCACTGACAAAGCCAACCAGGACCACCATCAAGCCAGGCCTGAGATTTAGAAAATTCACACAACTTCAGTGTCCTCCCTGAAAGCATAGCATAGGCTTTCCCCAAAGGGCCTGCTCCCTACATCAGGGACAAAAGCCAAACTAAGGAAAAGGCCGTGAGGATGAGAAAGAAGCTTGTAGGAACAGACCAAGCAGCCCAAGAGCAGAGGACTCCAGAAAGAGATGGAGAGGGTCAGAGCCACAGGGAAGCCACCCTGGGGTGACAGAGCTGTGCACCACTTTGCTTCATGGGACCAAGGGTATCAGTGAGGAGTGACAGTGGGTGCCAGGGCACCCAGGGGGCATCTTGGGGAGCCAAAAGGAAGAAATTACCTGCCTTTGAGTGGTTATCTAAAACCAGCACCTCAATTTTTGCAATTAAAACCAGCTTCACTGTCAGTTTCTTGAAAAAACTTGGGGTTTATTGATTTAAACTGCAAACAGTCGTTACAAAAGAGATTCTCTTTTAAATAAACTCACACAGAGAGGAAGAAAAAGCAATGTAGTGAACAGTAACAAGGGGGGAAAAATTACATTCATTATTCTCTTTGTGCCAGTCCCGTTCACCTTGGCAAGGAAAACTCCAACTTGGAATACAGAAACGCAAAGACAAACTGTATTTGGAATGTCTTCAGATAGGCACTTTTAAGCCAAAGGCTTTTCTCCTGGAAGAATTTATACCAAAAAAATTAATGAAAGAAAAATAAAAGAGGAAGTAAAATGTCTTCCTTCCAAACTGTCTCACACCAGAGCTCAGGTATGTACATTCTAAAGCCCAGGTTTGCAAGACCCAGGAAGAAGGGGAAGAGGAGGAGGAGGAGGAGAAAGGCAAAGAAGCACATTAACTCAATTTGCAGTCCAACACAAAAAAAAAAAAAAAAAAAAAAAAGGTGGGGGAAATTCTAAAATAAATAATACAAACACAGTTTTTGCATTTTTTTTAAATTAATTTTTCATTTTTTAAAATAAAATAACCAAAAAAGTGTAAAGTTACAAAAATGTCATTGTAGTATAATATATTAAACTGTGGGGGAAAAAAAAAAAGGAAAAAAGACACTTCACAATCTTAAGATTAATATGGAAGATCATAATTTAAACATAAAAGAATATATTCTATGGATTCATCATCCCGATAAATATGAACAAAATTAACAAAAAAAGCATAGGTTTCGGCAATAAATACGTTTTGATAAGTTAAATAAGCTTTTTTTATATTGTTGTGCAGTGACAAGCAAAATTTGCTCTCCAATTTCTGAAAAGTTATACAAAATTAAAAACCCAGAAAAAAAAAAACAAACAAAAATAATAAAAAGCTTGGCGTGAGTGCTCTAAGATAGGTCTAAAGTACTCTAGAGCAAAACCATTAAAGCTATGTCTACTGGAACTTTGTTTACACGAACATGTGTGTGTATGTGTGTGGAATGACTTCCGTCGGGCCCACCCCCTCCATTTCTTTATTTGCTTTAAGATGTCACATGAATACACGGGGAACTTTTAGCACCAAAATCAAGTCTCTCATAGTCCATCTGTTTTTCCGTTTGTTTTTCTTTCTTCCTTCCCAGCCAGAGTCCCATTCGTGGCACAATCTTTGTCCGTTCTCAGCTTCTCTTCCCGCAGACCTGAGCGGATCCAGGCAAGATGAGTCTTTAAGGGGGTGGGGGGAGAGAGGGGGCTGGATGTTAACAGTTGTCCACATGCCTGCAGCCTAGCGGGAACTGGCCAGCCGGGAAGGGACAGGGCGATGCAGTACGTGGCCAGCGGAGGGAGCTGGATCCGGACATTTCCTGCACATCTGGAAGTGCACAGAGCTGCTGGTGCCCTCTGCAGCTGGAGAGGTAAATATAGTCACAGTGAAAGTGTTTAAAAGGCACTAATTTTTGTAAACGTTATTGCTTCGCATCGTAATTTGGCACTTAAGGTTTAAGCCGGTGGGTCTACGACAGGCAGGTGGACACGTTAACATCCAGCTCGCACCGGGGGACGGGGCAGGGGAGGGGAGTTCAGCTTAACATCGTAATAGAGGTGGGGGCGAGCAGGAGGAGACCCCAGATTAGTCGTCGGAGATGGAGAGTCTGCTGAAGATGGGAAGACGCCTTGAGGTGTCCAGGACGGGCGAATCGGAGCCGCTGTGGCTGCTGCTGGAGCTGCTCAGATAGCCCTCCTGGTCGGAGAGGGAGTCCTGAGGACTGGGCGGCGAGTCAAACATGTTGGGGGACTCGGACATGGGCCTGAACAAGAAGGCGGTGGGGGAGCCCCCGCTGGGCACCTGCACCCCCATGCTGGGCGTGAAGAGACTGACCAGCTCCTGGCTGGAGAAGGTGAAGGGGTTGCTGGCGCAGTCAGGCAAGGTGGGGGAGCCCAGCAGGTCGTCGGCGCTCAGCATGGGCGGCGGCGTGATGGAAGTGGGGCTGTCCAGCAGCCCGCTGGCGGCCGCGCTGGGGAAGCCGGCGAAGCTGAAGCTGTGCTGCAGGCGGGGGCGGTCGGGCACGGCGGGCTCGCGGCCCCCCGCCACGGCGCGGCGCTCCTCCGCGTTGTGGATGAAGTGGCAGCGCGGCCCGTAGGGGCAGAAGCCGATGGTGTGGAAGGTGCGGCACAGCTCGGTCTTGTACTTGGGGTGGCGCGTGAGGCTGCGCAGCTCGTGGATGCCGTGCGCGAACTGGCACTTGTCGCCGTACTTGCAGGCGCCGTTCTCCTCGAAGGGGCGGCACAGCTCCGTCTTGTAGCGGCTCGAGTTGACCTGTCCGCCGGGCTGCTTCTGCTGCAGCAGCCGCTCGCCGCCCTCCGAGAAGGAGCGGTCCCGGAAGCGGCTCTCGCGGGGGCCCAGCATGGGCGCGGGCTCCCCTTTGAGGCCGCCCAGCAGCTGGCTCTGGTGGAACTTGGCGTTGGGCAGCGTGACCGAGTGCCGCCTAGGGAAGCCGCCGCCGGCCGGGGTGCCCACGGCCTTCCTGTCCAGCAGGCACCCGCCGACCCCCGGCGGGCTGTAGTTCAGCATCTTGTTGCTCTGCAGGGAGGGGGGAAGCGAGAGCCCCGTCAGCGGCACCACCTCGCAGCACCCCCGGGGCGACCCCCGCGACGGCCCCGGCTCCCCCGCGCATGCAGCCCGCGCCGAGCGCGGAGAACAGATATATACGGATATTTATATACACCCACACGTAAAAACGCAACGCGACCAAAATGGGAGGGCGCTGAGGGCTGCAGCCTGCAAGAGCCGCGGCTGCTTTCTCGAGAAGCCCCGCTCGCTCCGGGGCTCGCGGCTGCCCGG
>JAWLRI010000563.1:792709-839412 GCA_034781795.1 Crypturellus tataupa
GCCCCGGGACCGCGCGGGCCCCGCACCGCCCTCGCGGGCGCCCGTTTCCCGGCACCGGCCCCCGTCCGGGCTGGCCCGGATTCGCCCACTGTGATTTAAGGCCACGGGCTCCGCGCGCGGCGCGGCCGCCCCCCGCGCTCTGTGTGTCCGCCTGTTGCTTCACATCGCCGCCCCTGAGCCTCGCTGCTGCCTCTCTTTTATTTTTTTTTTCCCCGATTTGATATTGAAACCTGGCAGGCTCTGCAAGGGGAAATAACTCACATCCACTTTAATTTAAATCGTTAAAATACGTTTCTGGCCCGCAAAAAGGCTGCTTGGTAGGTTGTGCCTTTTCTCCCTGTCTGCTCTCCTCCCCATCCCCAGAACTCAAGAATCGTAAAACTGAGAGGGAAGAAAAAAAAAAAAAAGAGCATTTCTCATTTCTGAGCAAATAATCAGTTCCAGGTTTTAGTAGGCAAAGTGTGACTCATACTGCTATCGATACGGCAGTATCGGGGGCAGTATCTTTGTGAAAAAGAATGTTAAAAGTTTCAGGGCTTCCCGGTATCGGGGTGCGCGGGTGCGGAGCCCACCGGGTTTAGCCCCAGCGCTCGCCTGCAGCTTGGACAGGGTTTCGTCTAGGGCCGGGGCAGCGGCGTCTGCTGCCCGTCCCGTCCCGGGCCGAGGAGCGCGCAAGGAGGGGCCCCGCTCCCTCACGGCTCCGCAAACGCCTCCTCCTCCCCTTGCTCCAACTTGGACGGCAGGAAAGAAACCCGTGCTCTGGGCAGCAGAGTGAGAACCTTGAAGGGCGAGCGCACCGAAAACTTAAAACAAATGATCCACTTCCTCTTGTGTTTGCTCTAGACTCGCAGGACCTGGACTTTGAACTGGCGGCTGATCCTTTTCCCCTCCTTCACTCTTCAAGAACAGCCAAAATAACCAACCGGGAGAAATGCCCACAGGCTCCAGCTATTCCAGATTTTTTTTTTTTTAATATTATTATTTATTTAATGAGAGCGGTCGGGTTCCTCGAATTTCCTTCTCTTTCTAGTTTTTTTTTTTCTATTTTTTTTCTTTTTCTGCCTGGCCAGAAGTGTGGAGTAACCAGCAGAGAGACCAGTCTATTATTTTCTGCAGTTGTTTACTTATTCTGTAGATGGTGCTTGTTCCCAGGGCTCTGAACCTCTCTATAATTAAACCCGTTTTAATTGTTAGGTTGGAAACGTCATTTCGGGGACTTTCCAAGAGTCACTGAGGAAGCCGGCTGAGATAACCCTTTCGCTGCTGAGCTGCTCCGAGCCTGTTTTTTCCTGGTGGTTCCTGCGCCGGGGTGGACGCGGTGCGAGGCGAGAGCGAGAGCCCAGCGCGGGTTTGCGCGGGAGCGGGTGCGCGGGCCAGGCGAGCTCCCGCGCGCCGCGCACTTGCTGCGCGTTGCATTATTCACGTGCCCTCTGCGCGTTTGTTTTGGAAACTTCAGGTTTAAGGTTGCGTATTTCTACATCCTGAGCACCAAATGTTGAGCCTGAGAAGGAATTTTTTTCTTTTCCCAGCGATTTGGCTTGTCAAAACCTGACTGCATGGTGGTCTGCTTTGCATTTGCTTGCACATGCTCAGATCAGGAATTTAGCTGCTCGCCCCACCTCGTGGCTAAAAGTCAGAGCCCTCCAGGCCCGAGTGGGAATTTGTGTGGGCATGAATTCACACCAGTCCCAGAATGAAAAATCTGATCCTTCCTCCTCCTGTCAGAACTGTGCGAGACCTTTAATACGAATAAATGCAAATGAATAAAGATAGGAACATGAATAGATGAAGGGGAACGAATAAAGATAGTTGCTGGAAAGGTGAATAAATGCGTAACAGGCTTATTCGAATGCCATATCACGCTCCCTAGCCACCTAGTGCAGACCCAGCGTGTGCCGCTTGGGATTATACAGCTGAACCCAGGAACCAGTGGTAAAGTGCCAGGACTTCCTGAGCTCTTCCCAAGCCCATTTTCCGCTCGGGAGCTGCTTCTGGAGCATTCCTGCTCCCCGATTCAGATGCAAGCAGATGCTAAACTCATCTGGAAGCGCATAGGAATCAGATTCGTAACCAGATCCACACACACCTTTAGCACAGCAATTAAGAACTGCTTTTTCAGAGCAGACCTGGCATGGACCAGAATGGCCAGAAAGATCCACAGGGAACTGGCCACGGGACAGCAAGTGAAACGCAAAGCCTGGAGGTTTAAAATTAAAGGAGGTGCTTTCCCAAACAGTGTGTACAAAAAATTGCGGGCTCATCATGTCATGATGCTGTGGAGGTCAGATTATAAATGGAGTCCAAAAGCAAACTGATATATTTATGGAAGAAAAGTCCCTGGATGTTTACTAAAGCCAAAGGAAAACCTCAAATGCAATGTTGGTGGACAATGCACAGGAAAAATACCTCTCCGAGATTCCCCCCTTTTTGCCCGAAGTACGTGCTATAGGCTGCTCTTGGATGCAGGCCAAAGCAGACCTTTGATCTGACCTGGTATGGTTATTTTTGTGTAGTTGTGTTCTATTTTTATGGCTTACGCTCCATGTAATCCTGATGGACTGCTCTGGAGAGTGGATTATGCGAGGAGCCCACGTAGCTCTGCACAAGCTGATGGGGGATAATCTGATCCCTCGCTCCTGCCACAGCCAGAAGCCAGGTAGCTGCCTCGCAGGGGCGGCCGTGCTCCGCATCCAGCTTAGCCCCAGTCAGTGCAGTAAGAGGTTGTTCTGCCCACCTAGTATGAACCGATTCAAAGCGCCAGCTCTGCCACCAGCATCGTTGGAGATGTTACAGCTCCCACAAGAGCAGAAGAGTATCGGTATTTAGGATACCTCTGCTTTTCTTCACCCTAAGTCAGTCGTGGCCTCAGAGGGCTGGTTGCTAGAGTCCAAGCGACTGGAAAAAGAATGCAATTCCCCCCCCGCCAAAAAATCTGATTTGTTAAAAACAAGGGGGTTATGTTTGTTTGCTTGCTTGCTTTTGATTTACAAATTTTCACACTGAGAAAGGGAACTACTAAGTCACATGGAAAAATTTCCCCTGTGCGTGCAGGGTGACTTAGGCGTTTCAGGATTCTGCAGGAATCTCGCCGCCTCCTTGGGAATCTGCAGGTAGATGGGAGTATTTGCTGCCCCAGTGCTCTAGTACACAGAGGCCGGTGGTAGCAGAAACCTTTATTTCTGCTGGGGTTGTAAAATGAGCCAACGCTTTCTGCAGGAGCTATTCATATCTTTGGGGTCAGGTGCTATTTTTGCTGGCGGTGCCGCTGGAGGTGGAGGTGGAGGTGTAGAAAGTGCCTTTCTTCTCGGCTCCACGGGCGCACGTAGATACTTCCTTCGTCACCAGCACCTTCGCAGACGTCGTGGCCTTTGAGGGTGAGTGGGCAGCCGTCAGTGCGCTGCTCTCCACTCACCCTTCCTCTCCTGTCCCTGATGTTTTAGTCCCTTCATTGTATTTTGGCCTCGTGCTCCTTCTGCAGGGCATCTCTGGGAGGTGCGAATGGCTGGAGTTGGAAACCGCAGCTTGTAGGTGCACCCTGCGCCAGGCATTTCTGGTGCCCGAGGAAGTGTGGCTCCTCCTGGTCCCAAGCAAAAGGGGTTTTACCAGCTGCTTGGATTGAGAAAGCACACTCAGGGAGATACAGGAAAGTGTGTTAAGGTGGTGGGAAGCAGCGGGAGTGAGATTCCTGGCAGCTCGGGTGTGTAAACATTCATGAAACGGAGAGTGTGTGCATGTGTGTACCTTGTGGCTGCAGGAAACCCAAGGAGCTCGCTCCGTTATTTTTGCTGGAATCAGTGACTGCCGTGCCAGATAAATATTATGAGCCCTTAATCCTCCTGACTTTACACCTGTGAATGACTTCAAGGCCGTCCAAGGTGAGCTAAATTATGGGACACCTCTCCTAATTAGTGATGGGACTCGGGATCTGATGGGGCTGTTCACAGGGGCGCTTTCTGTGTCCCCGTAGCGCAGATCCCAGGCTGCCTTCTGGCCAGATGAGGGGACGGCAGGACAGGAGGGGGAGGTAGCGTGCAGCCGCTCCAAAGGGTCACGGGGATGTGACTCGCCTGTCACCGATTTAGCACTCGTGGCACTGACAAGGTAGCGCAGTGGAAAAAGCAGAGGTGTCCTGTTAGCAGACGCAGGCTAAGGAAATTGGCTGGGCTCAGTGGACCTCAGTTATAATTTCCAGTGGAAATATTAATGCAGTTAATACGCTCCCACATAACAGGACTGGGAGCCCACGCTGGCGCTCAGCGGCTCGTCCCAGCCGGGCTCTGGGGGGCTCTGCGCCGGCCGGGGCAGGGACGTGGAGCATGCACAACCCCTGTGAGCAACGGGGCCTGTGCGGCAACGGGGGCGGCAGAAACTGCAGAGGGGCTGGCGGCCACCGCAGCAATTGCTCTTGTGCTCTGTAAAACTAAGTTGGTCCTGGGCATGGGGCACACCAACAGCAATGAAGACAAATGCAAAAAACAAATTCAAGACTTTCTTGCAAACCCTTCTCTGCGCTCCCCAGCCCCTAGCACCAGTGTGACGGTGCCATCACACAATGTCAGTTAGAGCATGTGCCAGTTTCCAGCTAGGGCAGCGCTGACTGCTAATTTATTCAACAGACAGCAACTGGCAGAATGTTTCATGTTTCCTTTTTTTTTTTTTTTTTAACTGAAGGAATGTGCTAGGGAGAGCTAAATGTTTTCATCATTTCTTTTTTTTTTTTTTTTTAAGGAGAAACTTTAAAACTGCTCAGGAGCCCGTAGGACCTTCGCAGCCGTCAGAGACACCAGGGAGGCAGCTTGCTTTCCAGCCTATCCCATCCCATCAAAACATACTTAGCACCAGGCAGCAAGCCAAGGTCAAGCCTCCTTTCCTTTCATTCCCCCGGACTTCTGTGAATAGGTTATGATACTGTCTTCAGCTCCACTGTTATGTCTTCTCCCGCAAGACTGTTGCTCATTTAGACCGCAGCGGGGAACACGCTCTTCCCATCCGCACCAGCTGGGCACTGCCAGGGCGCCCCGTGCGCAGGGGGGACACCCAGGCAAGTGGCGGTAGAGTCCTGCACGCGGAGGAGCCAAGGGCTCGGTCAGATCCGAATGTGGAGGGATTTCCAGGAAGCCTTTCCCACCGCCTCCTTTGTTGGGGCAGGATGTCAGTGTGGACGGGTCCTTCTCACCTGGTTTTAGATGCTTAGAAGTTAGGTGTCCAAACACCATTAGGCAGATAGGCCTCCTGCACAGTCAGTGGGGACAAATGGATACCCCCAGCACCTTATTCATCTCAACTATCTCCAACGTTTATCTCTGAGGCCAAGCGCCTGCTTCCCTCCTCTCACTGCAGACGGGCAGCGTGCTCAGGGCTCCGTCACTGGGATGTGGTGGACTTCGGGCATCCCATGAGCAAGGTGAATCCCCCCATCCGATGGCTGTGACAGGGGAAGCAGGAACCGCCACTGTGCTCTGGCCTGGCACCCCGCACCCCACATCCCTCCGAGGGTCCTCCCGAGCAGGGCTGGGTTGGGGCGAGTAATCTGTCCAGATCACGTTATCAGGCCA
Source organism: Crypturellus tataupa (assembly GCA_034781795.1). Classification (NCBI taxonomy): domain Eukaryota; kingdom Metazoa; phylum Chordata; class Aves; order Tinamiformes; family Tinamidae; genus Crypturellus; species Crypturellus tataupa. The sequence goes on from JAWLRI010000563.1 coordinate 798,265, forward strand.
TATCGCATTATCAGACCAAGTTAAATATTTATAAGGCACCTGGGGGCAGGGTCCGTGGCTTGGGATGAGCTTGCCGGTCCCCTCCCAGGGAGAAGCGGCGGCGCCGGTTGCAGCCTCGGCGGGCTCGTGAGTCGCCGTGCCGATCCGCCGCTCCTGACGAAACGCAGCTGGGAACGCAAAGGGCGCTCGCGGACGTTGAGAAATAGGCATGGGTGAATCATAGGAGTCAGGAGAAGCTACTAACGTGTGGGAAAAAGGCAAATGTGCTACCTCTGCACAAACATATAATAAGGAAGTATGTAATAATAATTATTGTTATTGTAATACAGTCTGGGTGAGCATTTGGGAAAAAGATATCTAATAACTGACAAGCAACGTGGCTCGGTTTGTTTTGATCTGAAATTCAAACAATAGTTATGTTTATAAGGTAATAATACATAGGGCACAGAGCACTGGCACCGCACCAACTATGCGCTCCACAATTCAGGTTTATATAGGTCATGCCAAACAAATAATAGTGTTCTTCAATATAATTACTGATTCATTAAGGAGAGCGAAGGTAATTGAGTCTGCTTGGATTTCAGGGAGGTGTTAGATATGGTAAATTTATACATTTGAGCTTGGATTTTGAATGTATTGCACATTGAGGTAACTCTGCTCCTCCGGAAGCCTGTGGTAAAACCGCAGCTGCAGCCTTGCCCAGGCAGCCCAAGAAACCTCCCCTTCAGCTCTGATAGTCGATGTGCTCCTGTGGTGCCCTGACGCGTCTCCCCGGGGCCTTTGTAACATCTCATAGGTGGGAAATGGAGCTGCCACTGGGTTAAGACCCAGATCCAAAGGGCTTGGACCTTGAACGTGGCAGAGCCGATGTCATCACCCCCACCAGCTCCCCTCGATCTCTGGGGAAGCCTCAACATGCCCGCCTCCGAGCTGCGTGTTTCCTCCTCCATTTCTGTCTCTTTACGGACACTATTCCACAGGGTCACTTTCCTGGGAAAGGGACAAACCCCACGAGCCAGGACCTCCCTGCCTGCAGCACCAGTGTGGTCCTTCCTCCCTGGCCTCGTTGCCTCTTGCTGGTCCAACGGCCCTTGAGCAGAGCCGGGACAGGCCACTCTGAGCAGGGCCACTCGTTGGGCCTGGAGCGTGGGTGCCCCTCCGGCGGCGGAGCGACGCGGGACAAGCGGAGAGGGTGCTGCGACAGCCTGGCTGAAGGGGTGCACAGCCACAGGCACCAGCTACGGGCTGCCTCCTCCCCGCACCCGGACCCAGGCAGCTGGCACAGCACATCCCAAAGCCCAGGCTCTGCGCTCCCCACCGGCGCTGCTGCTGCTGCTGCACATACTGCTTTTTACAAGATCAGAAGGGGCAGAACTCAAGGCTTCGAGGAAAAGGGAGGCTCTGCCAGCCACGCAGACAGGCAAGCACGTAGCGAGGGACGGGTACGGATCCTGCCAGCATCAGGACTCCCGGTGACTTCGGTGGAACCAGAGCCAGGAATTGACTGGAGGTTGTGCAAAGCCACCGGCCCTGATCTGCCAGGCGATACAGCAACCGAGAGCAGCAGGGCTGGCGAGGAAGTGGAGGCAAATTCCAGAATTTATGTTGCCCCACGTCTGACCTCTGCACCAGGGGAAAAAAAAAACAAAAAGTGAAAAAGAACAAAAAGCAAAGCTCCCGAGGAAAAGCAGCATCTAAAATAAATGAGAAGGATATGGTAATAATAAATGAACGGAGTTTTTGTAAAGCTAAATCATGCCCCTCTAGTCAGTTGACTTCTGTGAGTAACGAAAAAAAAGCTGATTAGCAAAAAGTAGGGACTATAGTAAATATATACTTTCAAAAGCTTCTTGATAAAGACCTTTCCAAGAGTCTAATAAAGAAACTTGGCAACAAAGGGATGAAAAGGAAAGTCCTGTCATGGATTAAAAAGTGGGTCAGAGCAGAGAGGAGGGGGGAAATATCCATTAAAAGTAAATGGTCAGTGCTCCAGCAGAGAGAGAAAAGCTCGCTGAGGGGGGAGCTGGGACCACGTGCAGAGGAGATGAAAGCAGCCCTCCAAATGCCGTTCCGGAGCCCAGAAACGGGGGAAGAGGGATAACATGGCAACGGCATTTGCTGCCAGCACGCAGTTATTTATTACAGCTGCAAGCGGGGCTCGGCGGGGCTGGGAGGCGCTCCAGAAGCTTCTAGCTGAAGTAGGAAACCAAAGCAGGGTGACGGAGAGAGCTCGGCGCGCGCTGACGCCAAGGCAGGCTGTTCTGGAAGAGCCCGGAGGAGCCCGCGCGCACGGCCGCGTGCTCCGAATTAGAAGTTGGCTTGTGGGGGCTGGCGGTGGGCACGGGCCATGGCTGCTCGCAGGAGATCCGGACCCTGCATCAGCATGAAAAACAGGTCACCACCTAACCTGGTGGGACGGTGCCGCGCGCCCCGCGGCCTTGCCCCCTCGGGAAGGTCACAGCAGCGGGACCCGAGGAAACATCACAAGAAAGGCCGCGCTGAGTCACATCAGAAGTCCAGCAAGGGCAGCACAGGAGAATAGGAAGGAGATCAAAGGCAGAGCCGCGCAGGGGAGCCTTCTCCACCGAGGGAGATGGGGAAGTGTGATGTCATTGCATTTGCAGCAGGGACGCAGCGGGCTACAAAATAACAATTCCTTTTAGTAAGGGCCGGCCAACACGCATGTTGGGTTTGTGCCTCACGGCAGGAAGATACAGATGTGAAGGTGCTTTTAAAAATAGTGGCAAGGGCAGTTTATGCCTCGCAGGGCTGTTCCACACAGGAATCAATCTCGATGAGCTCGGAGCCCGCCAAGCCCCGCTCCGCATCCACCCGCGACAGCACAGGCCAAGCCAGGCCAGGCCGGTCACTAGTGCCCGGCCGCGAGCCCCGCGCTGCAGCCACGGCCAACACTGTCAGGTTGCGGGCACGGCCAGAAACAGGGAGTAAATAATTTACTAGTATGACATAAATGCTACCAGGCCTTGGCATAATTTTATGAAGTCAGGAAAGACTGTGCACAAATTCAGAAGTGACGTTTGGAGAGTGAGCACTGAGAGGTGACAAAGGGCAAAGGAATGCACCCAACTTCGCCGTTCGGGAAGGGAGCCTGGCTGGAAGCGGAGCAGTATCTCCAGGGTTTTCATTTTTTTCCTGTACACCGCAAACATTTCAGGGAAACAAGGAAGGGTGAAATGCTGCACAGCTACGTGTGGCTGCTCCCAAGGCCTGGCAGCTCCACGGAGGGAGCAGACGGGGAGACGGCTTGCTGGGCAGTGTCTGCCCGTCAAATGTTTCAGGCAGGATTTCTCTACCCTGGGATATCATTCGGGGAAGGTGCCACTTCTCTGCTCCACGCTGCTGCTGCTGCCTGATGAGGCTCATACGATCAGACGAAGCCCAGGGAGCTGAAGGAGTAACAGGAAGGCTTGAGAATGGCCTGATGGAAAGGAAGCGCAAGTCAAAGGCAGGCTAAGCAGCGGGCGTGAAGAAAACGTGTTGGCCTGATATTTCACAAGCTCCTACAAGGTCCATGTGCTGGACCTTTTCAAAAGAAATCGACAGACTGATGCGCTCTGTCCCTCCTGCCCCACTAGAGCTGCACAGGGCCGCTGGAGGGGAGGATTTTTGGCTGAGAACAAAGGAGGAGGCCCCAACTAAGTGGCATTGAAGAAGATCTAATCCTGCTCCTCACAGGAGGGGGGACTGTGGGCCTGGTGTCGGAATACACAGCCTGCACAGGGGATGCTTTGAGCACAGCTCCATAGCACGGCTTCCTGCACACAGCCAAGCCCGGGTGCCTTCGAGGTCCACTTGCTCTGCACAAATCCTCTGCTGTGTAGAGCGGGCTGAGACATATGAGTATCTCACAAGTGAGACACTGAGTACGGCTACTGGTAGTGTGAAAAGAGGAGAAACCTTTCTTCCTTTAAGACTTTGTTCTGTAGATCATGTGATTATAAGAGAATTGCAGCTTTCACTAAAACAGAGAAAGAGAAAACTTGGAAAGGTTGCGGTGTGATCCCAAAGACTAAAATGAATCAAAGGCTAAACATATAGGATCAATGGCATTGCTTTACATACACACATATATCATCTTTTTTTAGGCGACTGACAGTGTTTTGTAACCTGACTCTCGCAGGTTTGGGATTAGCTCTCTGCAAGAGGAGCGCTCCTGGGCCATCTAGCGCCACTTGGGAAATGTCAAAACCTCAGCTCTCAGCTCCGCAGGGGAGGTGCTGCTTGGCACCTTGGCACGAGGACAGACTCGGAGGTCTGGGAGCACCTCTGTAAGGTCACGAGGAGCAGCGGATGAGCCCTTCCCAGGCAGCGCACCCAGCCCAGCTGGAGAGGAGATCCTGCGATTCCTCCTGGCAACAGGAAACTCCTGCCCTTCAGCGGCTACCTGGTGTCCTGCGTGGAAGGAGAGTTCAGCCGGCGGCACAGTCATTTCTCGGGGACAAGCATCCACACAGCGTAATTACTGCAGTAACTGCTGCCTTTTCTCTTCTCTGCCGTGACCATTCTCTCTGCCAGCACAGCAGAGGGCTAAAATTATTCCAGAAATAGAATTTCTTCATGAAAGCATCCTTCCAACTAAAACTTTGTACCGCCCCAGAGTAACGGCACACGCACAAACCTGCACTGCTTTGCTTACAGCTTGCCTGTGCATGGGCAACTTTTATCTTCAAGCCTACAGCATGAGTACATTTCTCTGCTCTTAGCAGTATTAAAAAAGAAAAAAAAAAGGAAAAACACAATGGTTTCCAGTTCCAAAGTTTACTGCCCTCCAGTTCATGCATATCTTGCCCTTTTAGCTGAGAAATTACACTCACTAATTGCTACTCGAGTTTGCAGCAGGAGGTTGTCATCCCACCCACCCTACCAGCATAGACTCAAAAAGCATGACCTGAAGGTAGACCAGTCTGCCACCTTTAATATCACTGGGTAGATCAAAACGCCCCAGATTCAAGCTGTGATGGATGTGACCATGTCTGCTGCACATGCAGCTGGCTCAAAATGCAAACTGAAATTTCTAAGTTCCACTGAAATGGTGAAAACCCACCGAGGAACAGCTGGGCAGCGGCAAACGGCTGAACCATCCTGGTGAAACGGCTCAGAAGAGCAAGCCCGTTACCGCAGGGAGGGCGCCAGCAGTAGGAGCAGAAGGATGAGAGGCAGCACCACACCAAAAGACCGAAATTCAAAATAAGCGGGTCGATAGCAATAGTCATGCAGGTCAAACACTATGCTAATTTAAGCTGCCTTTTCGGAAGAAATTAAATCCTCCGGCCACAGAGCTCACCCCAGCCCCAGGCCTGTTGCAATGACGAAGCGATGGAGTGGTTTAAATCTGCCTTGCGTCTGCGCTCTACGCAGTTACGGCCAGTTTCTATTTGTGAAATACGCGTTTTCCCATCAGCCTGCAGCCCTGGCAAACACGGGACGGGAGACAGCGTGTGTGCTGGTGTGCGCTTGCGCGTGTCCGGCCCGGCCGGCGCCAGCGCCGCGCGGGTGCCCGTGGGCGCGCGCGGCGGCTGCGACGTTGCGTATACGCGTGAGCAAGCGAGCGCTTGTGCAACCAGTGGCTCAGACGCGGATGCGCAGCTGCGCGCAGACCCCGCGCAGGCACGCGAGAGCCGGACGGCGCCATGGGGAAGGAGACAAGCTCGGTTACGCAAGGAGCGGCGGGTGCGAGCGCAGGGTGACAGAGCACAGCAGCATCCACGGGACCACGGTGCTGGCCGGGAGGCACTGGCAGGATTTTCCCCTCGCCTGTTTACACAACGCTGCGAGTTGCGCTGGGCTTAGCAAAGAGTTAACTCTGTGAAGAAGCGTCTAGAAGGACTCCTGCCAGCTCTAAACAGGACGCTCAGCGTACACAGGATGTGGCAAGCAGCTAGAGGTGTCCCGTTATTAACTTCACTTTTATTTCAAGGGGATTCACTTCTCTCTTCTGTTTCCCATTTGGGAAGTGAAACCTCCGATCAGGGTGCCCTTTTACAAAAAAAAGTTTGGTCACAGCTCATTTCTTTGTCTACTTTACTCTTTCCTTTCTTTTAAAAGCAGCTTTACTTTTCCCTCAGATTGAAATGCCTGGTCGCACACTAAGCCTTTGCTCGCTGCTTCTCCCTGGTGGCGTTTTCCCACTTGCTCCCATTAAGGCCACGGGTGCCCCTCGGTCAGTGGAGCACAGTCCCCAGCAGCACCAGCAAGGTGCAGGGCGGCAGCGCAAGCTCTCCCGCGCGCACGCTTTTCACAAGGTGCTTTGTAAACATTTGCTCATTCTTGCACATCCTCCCATCCCTCCCCACACTGGGAGGGGAAATATTATTGTCACCATTTCACAGATGGAAGAAGTGAATGCAGATAGGTTAGTGACTCACGCACAGCGACTGAGGTAGATCTAAAAGCGAGCTGTTAAGCTCCCAGCCACGTAATTTAACCCAGTAGGTCACGTTCCCACCCTGAGCTGACAGCATAGGTAATGCCAGCTCCATCTATCCACCACCCACCTGTCCTCTGAAGCAGTAATGCTCATCTCAACATTTGCAGGACGGTATCAGATTGCCGTGGCTTACTCCATGCGATGGTGTCATCAGAGTATAATATATTATTACACTATCATGCTGTTATTATGCCTGAAACTAGCCAAAGGACACTCTCCGAACGTAGGTAGGCAGCTCAAAAATCAGCGATTCTGTGCTCCTCCAACCACATCAACCTGCACCCGCGTGTGGGTTGTTCCCAGCACACTGAGGATCTGCTAACGATCTGCGTGCTGCGCAAGGCTCCCCACCACCCCCTCTGGTCTCCCTTCTTCCTGCATTAGCCTCTGCTCTAGGCAGAACGAGTATGGCCCAGTGCAAGATTTAGACTGGAAACTCAGCTTTGTGAGGCAGTGGAAGGAAACTCTGCTTCTCCAGAGGAAATGGGTCCCAAAGTGCATGGTCAGTAGATCATGGCCCACATTCTCAAGGGAGGCTGGTGTTTTTGAGTGCTAAACATTTATTGGAAATCAGGTTATTTTAAAGGGAGCTCAAGACAAGCACTCAGGAAACCAAACAGCTACACACCAGTCACAACTGAACATTCAGGGTCATATGTTGCTACTGTTTGGATGTGCAGTGCTATTTAAAATTCTCACCTATATTTTTTTTTTCCTGTGAGAATGGATAACAATCAAGAACAATAACAAAAAGAAAAATCCACTATCATCTTCATTTGCTTTTCATACTTTTTATATGGGCATGATTTCACTCATCTTCAACTCATCACAGACTAGTCAGATTAGTCAGTTCCACTTTCTGGCACTGGCTTGCCTGACTGTCTGGTTCTCAGGCCCTGACAGGATGCTGCTGTAATCAGGTTCATGGTACTAGAGAGGAGCTTGGGTTTCCCTGGGCAAATCTGTTCAGACAACTTTCATTTTTAAATAAACTGTTTAGTATTTTCGTCTTTTAAATATTACCTTTGTATCAATCATCTTCACTAAGCTTGTGCTTAGTTGCCTTACGCCTTGCCACATGCACAACTTTGTTTTTTGTCACTACAATGAAGTTTGCAGAAAGATCCTCCTTGATTTTTGTAGACTATGATCAGTCTCTCAGGTCTTATTATTGCATCCCCTTGAAGGCAATGGCAAAATATCCACAAATTTCAAGGTGCGCAAGATAAGGGTCTCAAAAGTACTTGGAGGGAAGGAAGAAACACCTTTGAGCACCTACATAGCTCAAAAGCCTCCCTACAACTCTTCCCACCAGGGCCTGCAGTCTAGGGAACACTGGTAAAGTCATAAGGAAATGGAAAGGCAGAAGAGCCCTGAGGATCTAAAAGGAAGATGTCCTTTTCCTCATTCCCTGGCCTGTCATTAAGGAAGAACTGTCACCTAAATTGACCTGGGGTGCAATATGAAATCTTGAGAATCATGCCAATGACTTTCTACGAGGTTGTTTCTGAGGTTCAATTTTCTTTCCACGCTGAAGGTTGATCTGGAGTCTGTCAAGGAGATTGCAGGTTGTGGAGGCAGGCAGGGATGACCAGCACCATACCCAGTGGCAGCAGAGTGTTTTGGTGGTGCACGGAAGAGCCTCAGGTCGGCAGCATTCATCTAAAGAAACAGAAGAGCCTCTGTTTTTGATCTGGCATAGAGTTAATCTCACGGTTAAAATATTACTGGGCTTTACCTGCTCTTATCCTTCCACAGTGCAAGGGGCAAGGGGCTTAGTAGGTCAACTGGCTAGTTCCTGAGAGCAATTAAGATGACCCAGTCAAGGCCCAGAATTTGACCTATGCTTTTCTGTTAGATCCCTTTCCACTACTCATGCCATTCTTTTATAGAAACTATTCATGCTTCAATGTGTTGGATTGTTCTCTTTGGAAAAAAAAAAAAAAAGTGAAAACCTCACAAGGAAGAAAGCCCAGATCAAAGCTAGGTATGTTCAGCACAGCCTTCATGAACTATTCTACAGTGACACAACAGCGCACATGGTTCTCAGGAGGGCAACCGAAACCTAACTGACTGGTAAGTGAAAGTCCATGTCCCTAGACCATTGCAAAATACAGCATCTAAAATCAAGGCATCACAGGTGGGAAGGCAGCTGGGCCAACTGTGAGATTCAGAGAGACAGACAAAACAGCTTGTGGAGAAGGAGTTACAAACTCGAGGCAAACGCACAGGCAATATCACAGCTTTTTCCCATAAGAGACATATAGCCCATTGCACTACTAATCAGGACCTGGGATAACAAGGCACTTGTTGGCTGCTAGCATGGCCATTGTGCCTGCCCTAGCCACAGATCTCTGCTCCCTGATCTAAGCCACCAACGCTGCAAGTTACATTTTTGCTGGCTGCAAACTTTCTAAATGGGAGCAGAGGGTAATGCTCACTATCTCTGCAGGCGCTAGCGCAGCGTTGTGTGCTACACCCATTCATCTGCATGCAGAATTAGCTCCGAAACGAATGATAAGCATTTAAATGCCATCACACAGCTCATTTATTTCCCACTAACCCTAAATCTTCCCAGGTGCTAAAAAGCTTAGCTGCCAAAAATCTCCATAGCTTCTGCTGACAATCTCTGTGACACAGCTCCACGTTGCATAATCTTTCCCATTACTACAGGCCCTGAGCGCCTTCACGAGTCAATGTTTTTTAACCTTAGATCCCCAGCGCTAGTGAAGGTGGGACAATCTCCCCATGACACAACTGAGGGGAACCGAGTCCTGGAGAGGTGGAAGCGCCTCATCCCCACTCACACAAGTGTGCACAGGAGCACTGACACCAGCTGATGTCTCCCGTTTCCCATGGGCAGGCTTCCCCTGAAAGCCATTTTCTCGGCCTCGGTGTCAGCAGAATTACATAAACTGAGAGAGCACAACAAAACACAATGATTATAATGAAGTCATACCACTCTTCAGAGCAAGGAGCGGGACATGCATATACACACACCCCTAGGTGGATATATATAAATACACAGACGTACGCAGTTTCCATTTGGAGATTTGCCAGGCATGGCACATTTCTGTTAAAGCAGAAAAACACGACTGCTTAAGTTTCTGCATCAGAAGTCTTTTTCCCTTGTTTTGTTTTTGAAGCTACTTCTGTTTTACAAAAATAACTTCACTCGAAGCAGCCTTCCCGATAGGTGGAATAGTTTCCCCTTGAGAAGAAGCTGGTGGAAATCCCCTCTTGAGACATTTTAACTCTGCCAAAAAGCACACAATGGGAATGACTGCCTTAACTAGCAAGCTGACTTGTGTGAGCTAATGGGTTTTTCCATCTCTAGTGTCTAGTTCCAGGGATTTCCATGAATTGCTGTCAGGACAGAAGCAGGCAACAGATTGCAAACTGTGGGATCTGCTGTTTCAGCTCCAGTGACACGTCATTCCCTCAGGACACCCAGTGACCTGGTTAATCTAGTTCTTTGCTCTGACTTCTACTCGTAAATGATTTATCAAATGGCGTGGATCCCTGTTTGCTTAAGGAGGCGTGTGACGACCTCTCGCAGAGCGGCTGCACAAAGCTCCGGCCTGCATTGGGCACCTGGCCGCGAGTCCCAGCTCGTGACCCTTGGCACGGGGTGCAGAAGGACGGAGCTCCGGCCCAGCCCTGTGGCATGGGCCGACACGAGGAACTGTGGGTAATGTTTACATGGCCCTGTGGAGAGCACCTAGTGACTAAGCTGTCAACTCGTCAGCCCGAGCGCTCGCCCAGGACCTGCCTCGGCCTGTTCTGACCCCTACAGCAGGACGGTGCTGACTGGGCGGCCTGGTTTATCCATGGTGTGCAGGCTGTGGGGGACAAGCCATGGGGCACATCACTGGTGGCAAGGCAGCAGGGCCAGCCTGCAGGTGCTCCAAGGAGGAAACAGCGTTGGTGTCCACCAGCTCGTCCCTCCCCGCTTGCAGGAAGGGAGGCCTCAGCTGTGTTTGAACCAGACACAGCTCTGGAGGTCTCTGCCGTGCATGGACGTAGGCCAACGCACCCGCGTCACCCAGCGCTGCGGCGAGGAGGGGCAGCGCACGCCTCAACTTGAGCACTCGGAGCTAGGGAAATGGGACGAAGGGAGTTCTTGCCAGCCTTGCGTTCTGCCTTTGTACCTGGGCTAAAGGAGATGGAAAGAGATCAGATATCACAAATTGGGCACCTCCTCTCAGAAGCTGTCTACAGGCAACTCCCCACCTTCGCTCCAGGCCAGTTATTGCTGCTTCCTGCTCGGATTGTTTCAGACCTGGCTACGCTGAGCTTTGCCTGTTCTGGCACACGGGGCGTGCAGAGAGGAGGTGCTGTTCCAGGCCATGCTGTGCAAATGCCGCAGATCCTGGAGATTAGCACAGGTGGAGCAGCTCCAATGAGGCGTTTGAGGCGGCTAGTAGGAAGCTTACAGCAGAGCTGTGTAACAATTACATTTATCAAACCGTTTAATGAAATCATAATTTCGGAAGCTACAAGGCCATGCTGCGTTTCCAGCTGGCAAGCAGCGGTTTTGTCGGGACAGCGCTCAGGCAAGCCGGGGAAGCGAGGCCAGCCCTGGCAGCCCCGCTCCCAGGGCACACGGTGCCAGGCTGCCTGAGGCCCGCGCACCAGGGAGGGCTGGCTGCAGGGTAGACGTGTTGTCTCCTCGCGTGAGAGACCCCAGAGGTGATTGCTGCTCACAGCCCACGAGGCCTGAAGGTGCAGCCCCCGCGCCCCGCTCTGAAGGAGGCGCCAGAAGCTCCCTGTACCGGTATCCCAGCAGAAACCCGTGTTCTCCCATCACGTGCTCCCACTCTGCGCCCTGTACAGCAAATGGGCATCACAGAAGGACAGACAACGGATGGGATATGCAAGGACTAATCCCACCTCACCAGAAGGCAGACAGAGCTAAAAGCATAACCTATGGCTCAAAAAAATATAGCATGTCCCCAGGAATAGATTTAATTTAAGCTGGACTAACACACCCTAGGATGTCCTAGCCAAATTTACAAAGCAACAAAAATATGAAAATCATATTTCCAACCTTTTAATATGTGTGGGCTTATTTTAGATATAATCTTCATTCTGGACTTCCAAGTGCTGATAAACTTGCGCATTGACAACTCAGGGTTAACCTCAAGCCCAAAGTCACCAACTGTTCACACCACTATTTCCATAAACACTCTTGCTCTCCAAAGAGCAGACAGCAGCCTGGCCCACGTTAAAGGAATTTCCTTACAAACAACACAAGTACCCCTGACTCAAACCTCTTGGGTTTTCAAACCCAAACACACTTACCAAAGACTGTACACATGTAGAGAGATCCAAGCATAAGGCTTCTCAAAGACAATACAACCTCCCTAAGAAAATGAAACAAGAGTAAGCTTTTCTGATCAACTTCTCTGATGAACTTCTTTTATGACAGGTGCAGACTTGGCAATGACTCATTAAGAGAGCACTGAGAAACCCTTGGCAGTCAGGGCTGCAACTTGGTTTCTCTAAACTGGGAGACTAGTCATGAGAGAAGAGTCAGGTGCCTGGCTTTGTTCTGGTGCCGGCAACAGAAAGTCATTTTCTGGTCCATTCCTTATATATCCCAAATGATTTTTGATTTCTATTTTTGATCATAACCAAACATAGATAATTTCAGTAAACTGTTCATCTGTAAACCATTTTATTGAATTGTTATGACCTTGCTGTGGCCAAAACCACCCAATGAGCAGAGGAAACAAGGCAGAGAGATCACTCACCTCTTAGTTGAGCCTCACTGCAGGGAATCCTACCAGGATGCCCTGGTTAAAGCATCTGGTTAGCACTGTTCTGGGCTGAGGGGCTCAGAGTGAAGAGGCAGCTGATCTGCATTTCTTACCCTGGTCCACTGCTCATGAGGCTTGTATGAAACTTGGCTAGATCTAAAAAGATTGCATGCAACAGGGCACAGCTGTGGATAAATAGAAGTTAGGGGAATAATAAAATGCTTTTCTTGGACTTGATCCTATACTCACTGAAGAGCTTTCCATGAACATCAGTAGGATTCCTATCAGACCATAAATTTCTTAAGCATTTTGTTCTGTTTTTATTAAAATAAATTAAAAAGAGAAAACTCCAAAAACCTATTTTAAGGGCTATTCCCCCTTCCTCCCCCCTTTTTTCATACACTTATTCCTCTTTCTGTTCCTTCCTGGTACCAAGAACAGTATATTCCACATCTGATGACACCTCTACTTCCCATAACCTGAGAAGTATATTCCTGAGCCCCACAGCCTTGCTGGCAGTGGAGAAAAATTGATTCAGCTCGGCTGTGAGGTGCCTCGACGAGACGTGGGACCTCAGTGGAATGTTCCACTTAGAGGCTCGTTGTTCGTGAAGGAGAGCAGCAAGGCAAGATTACCACCGCAGGAACATTCTTTCTCTCTTATTATCAGCTGCCCAAACTATCAATTAAAAATTTCGCATTTCTGTCCCCTGTGGATGTCATTTACCTTCACTGTGTGCTCTGCACATGAAAGGTTATGACATGTGCTTCCCGCTTGTCATCTAGGGAGGACTGCAGGTGCCAGCAGAGTGCCTAGCTGGACTTCAGAAGGGGCCTGGTCCCTGACTCAGACGTGTAAACCCTGCCTCTAGATACCGAGCACCTATAAAATTTGATTCTCATTCTCTGTGTCCCTCAGTTCCCTCTTTGGCACTTATGTCCCAGGGGGTTGCGAGGATGGAGGAAGTAAGGACTATGAGCTCTCAGGAAGTACAGCAATGGGGTCAACTAAGTATCTTCTAAGTCAATTAGAAAGACAGTCTATTAACGCTTTCTGCTAATAGCCGGCTTTAGTAGGTTCCCATGATTCCTGCTTCCAGCATCTTCACTCACACAAGGAAATATTTATGATCGTTCTCAAAAGCCTGGTTTGTCTCATTTAAAGTAGAGACAGGGCATGAAGTTACATCCATCAACATTAGAGATATTAACTCTCTTTTGACCTAGTGCTTAAAAAAGAAAGAACAGAAAAGAATTAAAACCTAAAGTGGAAAGTGAATTACACAGAGTTGCTGCAGATGGGAGCCATTAAATGCCTGACTGCAATTTTTTAGTGAAGCAAAAAAGCAATTTACTGTACAAATAGCTTTGGCACAGGGTGACCTTGGTTCTTTCAAAGTTCACAGCCCCGTATCCCTGAAGTCCAAAGGCAGCAGCGAAACCCGTGAGCATCCCACAGGCAGAGGGGATCCTGGTTCTGCCACAGGAGCACTCTCACACATGAGGAAAAGCACATACCTAAACCTGTACAGGCTCCAGGCCTACACAGACTACCACATCTCTGCTTTGGTTTTCATCTAACTTTCAGAATTTCATGATCAGTTCCCAAGTAATATAATTCCTGACCAGGAATTATGCAGACAAGGCCAGAGTCAAAGGGGAGGAATATCCATACTTGCACAAGAAGAGAGAAGAAAATAAACTATGTTTGCAGTAGAAGCTTGACTCCCCCTAGGTTTTGGTCTGAACTATCTATAAGCACTGTCTTTAAGTCCAGTTTTTAAAAGGAAGAGTGTTTAAAAAAAAAATAAAGCTGCTCAGCATTTTGATGAATGAATAAGAGGGGTGCCATCTAGAGGCCAAAGTGATTTTCCAGCACATTCCCTTGGATAGGAGTGACACTGTTCTTTCTTCTCCCACTACCTTTGTACAAGAGGTTTCTCATTTCTAATTAATAATTGTCATAGTACAAAGCACTTCTCCACCCACAACTTTTATTCAAGAATTGAAAACCCTGCTTTAATCAATCGATCTTTGAAAAACAGCTATATAGCTAATCAATCCAATATTACAATGAACGTGAGTGCCCTGGGGAGGTATCTGAGGGGTTCTGGAAAGCTCTGGGCTTCTGGGAATGCTACTAAATATGTATTTTGAAGAAGTTACAGCACAGAGGCTAAAGTATGGGACAGGGCTTCATGTTGCCTCCCAATGACGTCAGAGCGAGCATCGCTTTCATCTGCTCACCCCATTGCTTCTCCTCACTGCTGCCAGCCTTGGAAAAGGTTGGCTCTGGAAATGACCCAGAACTGCATCAATTTTGGCACCTAATGCTCTTTTCTGCCTTTCCTGCAGCAATCTCCATTCTCTCTGACATCAAGTGGGGGGGACCTTGGAGCAGCAGTTAGCTCTGACTGGGGAGGCCTGACCAACATCCCTCCAGCCTGCCCTTGAACTCAGATTGGCGGGTCACATGCCAGGAATTATCTGAACGCCCAGTAGCTGGAGTCAGTCTGGATCCTGTCCTGGTGCTCACAGCTCAGGAGAGACCCATTGCATTGCCTCTCATGCTCATTTTCCCCTGTGGCTGCTCCTCTGCATTGCTACCTACTATTCTCTCTAGTCCGGTTTAGGAGTGGCCTCTCCCTATGTATTTCCCTGTGGAAGGCGTGGGAGTCATTTAATCCTGACAAATGTTAAAAGGAACCAGGTTCAGGACAGCCATGTCACCCTATTGCTCTCCCCAGTGCTCCATGCTAATCTGAGGTGTTTTAAACCCTTCTGCCCTCCCACACACCTGGAGCAGTTGAGCAGGTTGAAGCGGAGCGGACAAGCGAGGGTTTCACACTGACTCTCAGGCCTGCAGCCGGAGAACCCCAACCAAATGCCCCAGTCAAGGGCTTTGGGTTTGCTCACACACTGTCTGTCCTGTGCCCTGCACCCACGGCATTGCAAAATCCCGTGCTGATGTGACTAAGCGTCATGCTCTGCAGCCTCAACTTCGGTTTCTACCTCTCACATTCCTGAAATGGAGACAGGGAAGCAGTCAGATGTTTTCTGTTTTCCTCACCTAAGAGGCGCTGATCATGGGTGTTTCCAAGTCCAAGGGGCTTGAGGGACCTTTCACTCAATGCTATCGTGTGAGCAACTAAATAAAAACAGACCTAAACTCGGTCAACCCTGCTTACATCAAGGAAAGGGGAAACAGCTACAGAAAGCTTTAGCAAAGTTCTGCAAGAGGTGGCTAAAAATAGGGCTGCTCCCTACGACGCTTCCGTCCTGCTTTTGACACACTCGCAGCTTTCACATCCCATCGGCCTCGCTATTTCCTTGCCATGGGCTTGCCTCACGCGCCAGCGTCACAGAGCAGCCCTTCCTGTCTGCAAAGGGCCTCGGGAGCTTTGAAGTGCAGGCAGCTCCCTCGCACTGTGGGGTAAGCGGCCACTTCCCCTCCTTTCTTCACTGTTTTTGTGTGCTTCGGGTGCAAAGCAACTCTGAGAAGTGAGGCAGGCACCCCAGTGAAGGTCTTGCCCTTAGAAGACACAAAAAGATCACAGAGATGCTGGTGAAAAGAAAAGTTTTCCACAGTGGAATGTTTTCAAGGGTATTTTTCTCTGTAAAAGAAGTGAGGGAAAGTATTTGAATACCCCTGAGACGCTTCCAAAAGGCCTCTGTGGTATAGGGCTGCAGACACTGGAAAGCTGACATCTCTGAAGTCAAACTCCAGCGCTTTTGGTTTTGGCACTCGACCCTGGAGAACCAAGACCTGAAAATAGGCTAAACCTGCTTCATGGAGTGAAAAAGCAAACAAGCGAGCCCAGGCCGCTGGGAGGGCAGCGCAGGGCTGGGACGCGCTCATCCCTGCAGCTGGGGAGCTGCCCGCGAGCGGGCTGGGATGACGATGCTTAGCTGGCCCCGGAGCAGAGGCGCTGTTGCAGCCGAGCTTGGGGAGAACAGGGAGCAGTCACGCCCGCGGCCTCTCTGTGAGGAGAAAACAGCATAGGGCATCAGCCCAGGGTGAACTGCTGAAAAGGGCCCATGCTCTTTCCCCAAATTTCTCCAAATCCTGGAAGAGTGATGCCTGTGGAAAGCTGGGTTAGCAGAGCTGCTGCACTACGGGAGCAGGGGTCTAGGCAACTCTTGGAGCTTGTCTTCTCTTGCTGGCTGCTCTGGCCTCAAGCTCTGGCCCTGAAAGTAAGTCACCCCACAGCCCCTGACCCTTCCTGCTTAGCCGGGTGAATCAGGAAAGCCAGATGAGTTCCCCTCCCTGCTGCAAAAGGAGCCACAAGGGAGAACTGGGCCTCTTGCCTGGGGGTGGGTCTTGGGGTTGCCCTTAGCCGTGCTGACCCAGTCGGAGAACTAGAGGGGGCTGCTGATTTGCCCTGCAGAGAGGCTGTGCGTGGCAATTTACCTGGTAAGGACCAGACTGTCCCACTGGATGGGATAGGGGAAAGTCCACCTGGCAAAAAGAGCACCCAGAGAATCCCTGATAGGAGAGGGCATCGGATGGTAAAACGCAGCAGAAAAGCAGTCAGCTTAGAGGTCACATCCAGAGAGCAGCACCATTTCTTTTTTCTCCTCTCCATCCAAACCAAGCCAAAAGCTTTTTCCTGAAGCCTCTTTGTCAGCAGACTGTTGCCAAGGAGCCCGATTAAGGCACAGGGCCGGAGCGAGGCCAAGCCTCTGCAGCGCTCTCCTGGGCTCCGGGGGCCCCACAAAGGCGCTGCTCGCAGGGACGCGCTCTTCCCTCCAGCCTCCTCTCGTGGCACAGCCAGCACAGCCTGCGAGTCACGCAGGGCTGCCACTGCTCTTACAGGCTGGATTTGGAGGGATTTAGCTCTTTTCCTGCCTGTCTGAGGCTATATTGCCTAGCGCGCCAGCCTTAAGATCTCGGCTGTGCCTGCAGTTCAACACTGCTCTCAGAGGGTTACCAAACCATCACCACAGAGGCCCTGCTTGAGTTATGGCTCTCTTTTCCTTTGGACTAACAATTTCTAGGTGTCTCACAGCTTTATGGGGCTTTTTCCTTCCTTCATTTTAACCTTTCTATGAAAAAATCAGGTGGGAGCAGCTTGCAATCCTTTATAGCAAATCCCTTGAGGAGAGTGGTAATATTCACTGTACAGTGAGCACTACTCCGTGGCAGGAGGGCTGCAAGCCCAGGGGAGCTCCTAGGGGCTACATGTGCATGAGAGGATGGTACGGTTGAGGGGGGATGTTCACGGGTTCCTCAACAGGAACTTTGTTTTCTCAGTTCAGGTCAGAAAGAAGCATTTGTAAACTCTCGCTAAGTCTAAATCCTGCTAACCACTCTCCCCTCAAGAACAGCCTGCAAAGGTTTCCTGGGTGTCTGGTTGGTGTTTTTTACTGCTGCAATTTAGTATCTGCATCTCAACTCATCCCTTCCATCCCCTTGTGGGGCTGCACATCCCAAGTTGCCCACCCCGCTTGCCGTGAAGCTGCACCTCCGTGTCCCCTAGCCATGGCCCCGGGCACGGGCGGTTGCCTCAGGACAGCGTTGAGCGCGGGCCACGCAGCAGGAGGTCGTGGGTCAGCGGCACGGGGGATGTGGGGTGCCTGCACGCACTGCCGTGAGCCCGCGAGGGAGCGGGCGCCCCTGCGCTGCTGCCGGCAGCCCTGCTGCGCCCGCTTCCTTCCGCTGCCGCCAGGTGAGCCCGCCGGAAGCCGCGCGGGGCGGGGGACACGCAGTTTCCAGGGCTCGAGGTAGTGCGGCTGCGTGGTTTCGTGGGTTGTTTGTTATTTCGGTTTTTCCACCAAGGCAAAGGTTGGGGTGGCTGGGGCAGTGTGAAGACGGGCTTTGCCATTTCCGCGAGCGAGGCCGGTTGCGAGCGGCAGTGTTACAGCACCATCTGCTGGGGTCCCCGCCGCGACGAGCGGGGAAGGGGTCTTGTTGCTTCCTGCCCTGCGCTCTGCAGAGGGGCGGGCACGTGCACAGCTGCACTGGGCTGCAGCTGGCTCCTGCTTGCCCTTGCTGCACGTGCCTTGGTGGGAGCAGAGGCCAGCGCTTCAGCCCTGTCCTTGCTCACCCTGCACCAGCCCTTGACTAGCGCTGACACCTGAGGGCTCTGGGGGAGCCGAGTGTCCTTTGCAAGCAGCCTGCCACGACGCTGACTGCACACGGGGCCAGTGGGGCTGCAGAGCCCCCACAGCAACAGGAGTTAAAGTATTCGTTGTCAGAACATCCTGCTTGCTTTAGCACCGAACCCCCCCCAGTGTTTTATAGACACTAAATGCTGCAGTTTGCAGGTATGCAGCTTTGGGCAGTAGAAATGAGGGCAGGTTGCAGGTTCTTTGGTTTACAGTCCCATGCTGGCCCTGTAGCCAGACAAAGCTTTTCATACACAGCAGCTGCCCTTGGCCTTTATCATTCTGCCTGGTGCTAGACTATGAAACGCAGCAAGGACTATGCATCTTCAGGGCGGTCTGGAAGCTCCCAAAGGATACACTTGGCTTCAGCAACTACCACCTTCCCCAGTCCGCTCACCTCCATATTAATGTTGTTGCTTTCTTCGCATAATTCACCTTGATAATAAGGTGTGATAAGGTTCTCTCTAGGACTGTCTGACCACTAAGTGTTGCCCTGAGACCCAATTAAACTACCTACACATTAGAAAAACCAGCTGTTAAAGAAATTGCACAGTCATGCTCTGAATGCAAGACACAAGCCCAAGACAGCCCAGGCTGCTGCACAGCACCACAACTACCTCTTCACCCCGAGCACAAGCATAAGCCCCTCCCAGCACACGCTCTACCTGCACATAACATTGCTGCTGTTCACCTATGTAGACAAACACAGCAGGACCAGGGGAGGGCATAGCGCAGGTTTCTGCTTTTCAGTCTTAGCGAGTTAGGTAATTCACACATGTTTTACAAAGTGTTTGCTGAAAGGTTTAGGATTTCAAAATGAAAGTTAGATACTCATCATCATCATCATCCTCTCTTAATGAGGAATACAGCAAAGTGTGAACTCTCACTGTCCAAGGGCAATGAACTACTTCAGCAAAACCAGCTCAGGGAAGTTTGTACGATGACCATGTCTGCATTTCAGACGAGCCAAGTGCCAGAACTAGTAAAAGGAAAAATGAATTGAAGCAGATGGAGGGCAAGTGTGGATAGAAAGCTCGCAGCAAAGAAGACAAAAGCATTTTGGCAAACCCGGAAACCTCTCTTATGTGATCAGCAGTGGCTCCTCTGCAGTGCTAGAAAACAGCTACAGAAATTTGAAGAATGAGGAACTTTAACATATAAGAAAGCCTGTTTTCCAAACACAGCACTTCTCGCAGGAACCGGCAGTGACGCAGAGAACACCAGAGAACATGACGTGACTTGAGAAACAGCAGAGAAGCCTCCTTGCAAGTTTTGTAAAACAGCCAGTATAATCCGAAGCTTTTCTGGGAAAAATACGTAGGAAGGAATGAAGCCAAGTTCAATGAAAAACAGTAAGTTGAAGCTCTGGCTGTTGTTTTTAAATCTGGCTCTGATAAAGTCCATCTTTGGGCACAGATGCAGAAGGCCTATGCTATCCAGAGAGCTCATATGCTTTCTGGAGCTCAGTAACTAGTAAAGGTCAGACTGCAAGACGAACGTGGCGGCCTAGGCAGGCAGTCTGCTACACCCTTGGGAAGCTCTGGCCCACGGCTGGAAAGCTGCTGACCTTGACCACTGTTATACCAGACAAAAGTCATAGTGCTGGGTAGGGACTAGACCCACAGTCTTATTCATTGAGTTTCAAGAGTAATTCTAGTGGCTGTAGAGACAAAATGCAAACATTTCATCCAGTTCTATCCTCTCTCTGCATATCTCTTCATTTCCTTACTTTCACTTCTGTCATTGCAGTGCTAGTGTGTTTCACTGTCTTTCACAAGTGAAAAACTGACTCAAATTGTTAGCATCAGTATGTGGTATCATTGCTTTCAAGGCTCTGCACTTGCACTGCAGCTAGACCAATGGGTCCTCACTTTCTTTAAAAGTGCAGTCCTGCTACATGTGATTTATATGAGCACCAAAATAATATCCAGACATCAGTTTCCTTAGAACTCTGGAGTGTGGCCATTGGGGGGGATAAATAAATAAATAAATAGACCCAACATACATATGAGTTGCTTGCTAAACCTGCTCTCAGGGTCTCCAGGGATGTATCATGTGTTCCTACAGACATACAGAGCAATTCTTGGCCTCACCTGAAATTCTTTTTCTAGGCCTATCGATATGAATGTTTCCAGCTCAATCTGTTGCTGCTACATTCCAACACCCAACAAGGCTTTTCTAGAATGAAAAAGAAGAGGCAAAGGAGACCAGAGATTCCACCCTGTTGACAGGAAGCCACCATTCACAGCACAAAAGTATCATTCAGTTCCAGTGAAACTCTTACCCTTTTATTTCAAGCCTCTCATTAATCCTAAAGGGTGAGTTTCACCTTAGACTCTCTACTCTTCCCTTATCACTCCTTCATGCTCCTAAACCCTGCAAATCAATAGCAGTGATTGTCCTTTGAGCATCTTGAGACTACCCAGACATAGGGAATTGCCATTTCCCAGTATTTCACTGCAATGTGTAATTTGCTGTTGTTCCTATCCACACCCCAGCCTTTTAACCCTTGCATTTCCTGCTTGTGCTGACTGCATCCTGCATTCCTTGTGTGGATGCTGCTTTTGGCTGCATCCCCCTCCTTTAAGCTGACATAGAGCACTCAGCTCATGCTGATCCCCCAGCTATAGTCTGCTGGGCATAAAGGTGGCTAATCAGCGTTATTGTCCTCTTGTATCACCCCAGGTGAAAGGCTGACAACTTTCTTGCAGGTTTGTAAAAACAGGGGGGTGGAGAGGGACTGATTGCAGGGCTGGTAGGATGGGAAATGTGCCCTCAGGTACAGTGCTGGAGCACTCAGTCCTACAGCAAACAACAGGAGGGGGAGGGAAGGGAACAGACTGGAAATTACAGGCTTCCAAAATCCCTGTAAAAAATAAGGAATTGTACAGCACTCTGCTCTAAGACTAAGGAGTAGCGGCAGAGCTAGGAAATTCCCCCTTCCCGAGACTCGCAGCACAGCTCTCGTGTGCTCGGGCATGCAGAGCACTGTGGAACAGACCCCAGGCTGCCCCAGAGCTCCCTGATCCTCACTAGTGGGGCAACAAATGCTGGAGTCCCAAGACGCATCCAAGGGCCACACCACAAAAGCCATTCTCATTTCAACACAACAGCTTTCCGGGAAGCACATCCAGATGGGAACTGCCACAGGGAAGCTACAGTACCTGAAGGGCAGCAGAAGTGCAGAGTATCAGAGCTCAAGGGCTGCATTTTCAGAGACAAGCCCAAGAGGCCTCCTGCCCCGAACAGTCTGGTGCGTGCTGCATCCATGCGGGAGCAGCACTTGGCTCTCCACAGCTCTGTGTACAGCCTGATGGAGCATGCGCATCGGAAGAGCCATCCTGCTTCTTCAGATGGCTGGAGCAAGCGCTACCACTAGATGGCACGAGCTGAAGCCAGGCAGGGGTTCCTGGCCTTCTCTGCAGGCCCAGCCTGCTCCCCACCTCTCACACTATGCCAGCACAGGTGAACTCACCTCTCATTTCTCAGTTGAAAAGCAGAACCGTGACACAGTCATGGATAACAAAAGCTGATCTTCACAAACTGCTGGTACGCTCTCCGAGAAGGAGACCTGAGTTAAACAGACAAAAAAGAAAAGTAATTAGTAGTAAAAGAGTGACATGAAGATCACAGGAAAACAAAAAATCATACAAACAAAACTCTCATTTTTGTAGTGGGATGCAACTAGTTACCTAAATCCAAATTAAGTGCTCTGCTTCTAGCAGTGCTGCATGCTGCACGTAGTTGTACGCTGTGGCATAAGGTTTCTACCACAAGCAAAATGTCCTTTGAATAGGAAGCACCAGAAATCCAGGCTGGAGGGACAGTTGTACAAATGTGCAATCACAAGAGAACACCGTAGGACAGTTATGGTGACTGACTGCTCTGAGTACACAATACATAAGTAAAGTTAGGAATTAAGAGGATGTGCATAGTTGTGAAGAAGGGAAACAGAAAGATCATAGTCACAATTCCATTTCCTCCCTCCATGCATGAGATTCAGGGAATAGGAGTTGAAAAAGCAGTAGTGTATGAGATGCGAAATACTTATTTTTGGGATATGATTAAATTTCCTTATGGAAGATCAGATGAGCACCAGAGTTGACAAGACAAAGAGCAGGAGCATGGGAAGAGAGAATAGCAAGCTGCTTGATCATCTTAGTCATGTTCTCCACTTGTACCCCAAAGCCATAACTGGAAGCATTTAGATTTAATGCAAATTTTACTTTTATATTGCCTCACATCATCTCTATTTATTGAGGAGAAATTTGTGAAAACTGTTCCTCAAGGCTCCAGCCAGCAAGATAAGAGTAGCAAAAAATGACAGATTTACTTGTAGATGCATCATGACTTCAAAGCTTTGCAGGGCTGAGAGTCAAAGCCTCCTGCCAACTGGAAGGATGATTTCCCAGCTTTCTCATGGAGGAAAAAAAAAAAAAAAAAAAGTGTCAGATGTTGTAACATGTTGCCTGTAAAGGACAGGAGTTTTCATACATTAAAGAAATCCATTTTAGGTTACATTAAAATAGGTTTTATTCCCCTGGACTCCGCAGAGTTGGAACTAAGATACCTGACTAATATGTGGATAAATAATTTGTTACAATGCAGTCTAAAAATGTTCTATTTTTAAAGTAATCCAAAAAAGGTTCTATTTTTAAAGTAATCCTGTTTCTGAAATACAGTCATAGTTCAGCATAGTTCAAGTCTCAGACTATAATGCTTCCCTAAAAGGAGCCTACAAGGCAGTCTATGACTACCAATCAAGATGCTAAACTGATTCACATTCACAGAAATTGCTTTATTTTCCCCGAGACCTTTAAGCTCTTAAGCAGAATACCAATAAAAAATATTACAAAGCACACATGTTCTCCAGTTTCTTTATGTCAAGAAAGGGTGCTGGAAGTTGCCTCTAAACTTGAATTATTTTCCTGGGTATTGATATTGTGTTCTCTTATAGCAATAGAGAGGGTGATGTCATGCCTATTCCCCTTCTAAGATCTACACCAGTGTCTGGGACAATGAAAGTGCCACCTCTTGAAACTCTTGGTCCTTTTTTTTAATCTCTTCACAGTTTTCTTCTCCCTAATCCTTCATCTTCCCTCTCAGGGTCTGCTATGCAAGGGCTTGCTGAACACCAGTGTCAGTGACCAGTATTTTATTCAGGCTGCAGAACTTCTTACCTCTCTCCACCAACACATACACCCCAAAACGTGGCCTTGCTCTGAGTTAAGAGGTCAGATATCAGCTTACAGCAGCACCATGAGCTATCCTTCATCAAAGCAATAATTAACAGTACACAGCTGCAGTTAATTTTAAAAGCAAGGTAATGTGTTAAACTTTAAACCTCACTGAAAAACACAGTAAGTGCTCTGCAGATTCTGTGAGCTGAAACAAGGCTGTGCTGCTCAAACGGATTTGAAACTGTCAGTACTTCCTGAAACTCCTGGAGACTCTGAGGGTTTGAAAATACAAAACTCCAACCCATGTAGTGTCACTCTTCTTAAAAAAAAAGTGGTGGCACTGTAAGAAATGCATGTGTAGTTGTGTGCACAAGAAAAAAAGAGGCTTAAGACTTCTATTATTTCTCCAGGCACCAAAGGAAACAACCAAGAGCTGAGCACTGAGGACTCAACCTTTCCTTTAAAAACACCTGTTTTTTTGTGGCCAAGACAGCTGCTCAGGATTCCTATCCTTCTTCAAATAAAGATACTACCAAGATCACATCTACCTTTAACAAACATACCACACACAAACAGAAAAGATCAGATCTGATAGTCTCAGTATCTTTTCCTTGTATATCATAGGGGAAAAAAGAACCACCACTGCTTTCCACTTTAAAAAAAATGTAAAAATTAGTGCAAAATCTGTTTTTTTTTTTTTTTATTTTTTTTTTTAAATCATGTCATATTGCCCTGCTATCAGGACCACATCTGTGGTTCTTGGTTACCCACTGCTACATTTAGAAAGCAGTACTACAGCTAACCTGGACACAGTTGTATGGGTACAGATGTTTAAACCACTACTGTTCCAGGACAGAAAAGAAATCCTGCCACAGGAGTTTCTATACCAAACGACTATCTGCACCAAGCTGCTATTGTTTCTATCTTATCAGTTGAAAAGTAGGTGAAAAAGATATTAATTCTAAGCAGCATTTACAGAAGCACAATTGTCTGGGTACAATGGGCTTTAGGTTGAGAAATAAAGGTACACATTTATGGTCGCTGGTCACAAGATCACATAATCTTGGGCTTTTTTTTTTTTTTTGGTCTTTTTTGTCCTTCCGGTCCTACTGAGTGAATCACAGAAACCTCTCAAAGGCAAATGACCCCATATAATAAAGAACTAAGAATTCACAATTCAGAAAAGCATGCTGTGATCCAAAGCGCTCCCAGTCTGACTTTGCACTTAGCAATCTTGCAGGTAACCAAGCCGGGTGTGGGCATCTGTATTAAGTATGCACAAAGTTTATTTTCTGTTAGCTGAAGCAGTATCAATGCACTAGCATTTGGGGAGTTCTTTTTAGTAGACATGAGTATATAAAAGTGGGCAACACTATCATTTAACGCAGCAGAGCAGAATTAGGGCAGAAGTTATCCCATGGCACCTTTCCCACAGTGGTTATCTAGCAAAATTCTATTTGCTCCTTGGTCATATGATAGTGTTTCAGAAAAGCACATCACACCAAGTCAAACATGCAAAGAGTAAGATTAGCAGTAACTTGCTTGAATAAAGGTTTCAGCTACAAAGATTTATAGGACACAGCCACACCACCTGGCAGTTGCCACAGATTCAGCAATGTACAATTCCCTGCAACCATATCTGAAACCTTCCAAAATTGTTTTACCTATATGAAGGCCCGGGAACTATGGATGTTAGGTTGGTGGTTCTCCTGTTGAAATGATGTGGAGTAGTCAGATAGAAAACTGTCTGCAAGAAAACACAGAAAAACTGTTGTTCGCCATCAGCTGATTCACACAGGCCCCTGACAAGCTGATGCCCCTAACAGCAGAATCCTATAGTTCGACCTCCTCGTACCAGACACCAGCTGGTTACTTACATGTCACATGCTGCTTGGTTCCCTTTCATTTGCTTTCCCAGTGGTACACCTTAAAATAAAGTCTCCTTTTGACAACCCTAGCAAGACTGCATGAAATAACAAAGGCAATAGTAACACCACTAAATAAAACTCTGAAAGATAAGCCAGAAAAAAAGGTTTTATTTTATTAGGATTGGTACACTTAACACACATAAAACTTTGGGATTAATTTACATGTATTTTTTCCAAAAAACGCTTCCCTTCTTTAATGGTCCAGAAGTTTTAAAAAATTAATCCCAAATTATAAGAACAAACAATATTTGCAGTGGAAATTTCTATTAATCGAAACAACTGTGCATTCAGGAGTTCTAAAGAAATTACCCTCTTTACCCTTTAACATGATTAAATTTTCCTGACACAAATGACTAGACTGTTCCTGGAAATCTTTGCTTCTGTCTTTTACTAAAATAACCTTCCTTTCCATCAAGACTATTGCTACTCATACACACAATATTCAATATCATACTTTTGGGTATGAAAGCTATGTCACTTTTATAAACATTAAAAACATGGACATGCATATTGACATTTCTGTGCAGTTTATGGAGTCACCTGTCAAATAAGACCTCTACATACAAGATCACAAACTACTGAATTACTGGAAAATTTCGTAAGTACAATGGATTTCCAATAATCCTGTCACCTGGATGGTGCGTCTCATTCTAACAGGGAATTCCAGCTTTCATTACTGGTTAACATTGTATTGATTCATTACCAAAATGAGCAATATTAACTGGCCAATGCGTATTCCTGAAAGTCTGTTGCAAATTAAGCATATTATCAAGGTCAGTTAAAGCTGGAACTTAAATAGCCTGTTACAAGCCAAGCAACTGGGGGAAAAAAGTGAACTCTAAACTAAATTCAGCTAACCCATTCATTCTCACACAGAAAAGTAGCCACAGAACCTTAAAGAATAAAATCTATATTTCTTGTTCTGTGGATTCAATACCAAGGACAAAAGCTAATGTAGTATTTTGGAAGTCAAAGGCCTTGGAGGTGGAGGAAAAAGTGGGGGTCAGGGAAGGGAGAAAGCAGCGTATTGACTCATCCCATTACCTTAGCATTATGTGTACATAATATATCTATGATAGAAATGTTTACTAATAGCAGAAAAACAAAACAAAACAAAAAATAACAGGACTTCCCACTCCAGACTTCACTGAAAGGAGAAAGCTCACAGCCCTTCCTCACAGAGATGGCCTAATTGATGACAGGCACTTTGGCAATGAAAAAGGAGGTTACCCTTTCATCATGTTAACTCTCCCCTCCCAGTTCTCAGGTATAATTTGCCTCAAGTCTTCAAGAAACTTGAATCAAATTAAACACTTTAATACATCTCTCTGAGCAGGTTAACTACGGCTGTGAGCAGAGCTCGACCTAGAACGAGATTTCCTTTTAGAGGAAGAGGGAGATGGGGAAGAAGCTGGCAGGCTGGAGCGGTGGCTCTTCTGCGAGTAGCTCTTCTTCGGCGTACGGCTGCGAGAACGAGAGCGAGACCGGGAGCGCGAGCGGGAACGAGAGCGGGACCTGGACCTGGACCTTGATCTGGACCTGGACCTGGACCGGCTGTATGACCTGGAAGAGCCTGTAGACTTGGACCTGCTGCGAGATCTTGAGTAACTCCTTGAACGAGACCTGCTTCTAGAGAAACAGAATTAAGAGGCTTAGTCTCAGCTCAGCTGTTACAACCCCCAAAAACATATAAATTAGTTACAGTCATAAAAAAAAAAAAAACCCTGAAGGCAATCTGAAAGCACAGAACACCAGCACTCCTTTTAGGAGCGAGTTAGGCACATTCTCTAGCTACGCATCCCTTGTTCATGTAAAGCAACAGATTATTTTTAAGAGAATCTTCCAAAGAGGTACAATAACTACACAGCAGAACTGCTCAGTGAATAATGCAAGTCAGCTAGCTGTTTTTCTTTTACTCATCAAAAATCTCGCTTTCACAACAATCCGAATGTGTGTGACAGGCATTTCAAAAAAACCTGAGAGTAAAATTACATTAAAAGGACTACAATACCAAAATTTATAAGTAATATTTTTAATTCATTCATCCATCCAAATATTTAGTTTTATATGTAGAAAAAAAATGTATCTACCTTTTCTCATTGAAAACAATGCTTTATTTACCCTATTTTCACTAAGTCCGCTCTTATCTAAACCTGTTTACACTGGGAAAATGGTTCAGTGTGGTGATATTTAGCCTCGGGCCAAAGAATTAGATATTAAACCTTTGGCATAAATACTAATCAGCAGAATTTCAACAGGTCAGGTGATATACCTGTGCCTTCTGTGATCCTCAATCAGTTTAATTCTGCGGCCATTCAGCTCAGTGCCATCCAGTTTTTCCAGTGCACTCTTCATATCACTATAGGATGCAAATTCCACAACCCTATACCATCAAGGAAAAAATAAAAAAGTTAGATTAAAAAAAGAAAGGAGAAAAGGGTCGGGTATTTTTCTATCTGTTGTTTAATGTTTTATCTTTTCAAAACTAATTATTAACTTGGTTAAAAGAAAAATACGCCACTGACTGCCTTAGCCATCCATATCTTTCACATCATCTTAAAAAAAAAAAAAGGAAGCACACAAATTTGTACCAACTCAGGACACTTCCTTCAGTCCCTCACTGAAGTACACTCTAGAACTGTCTAATTAGCAAAATACACTTGCAAAATTTGGTTATTTCTGTAGATCTTTATCATGAATAAGAATCTCCCTCTTTCTCTTTTCAGTCTTTTTCTCCCTCTGAAAAACTTAAGCTGCATTTGCTTGGAGTGGTCCTTAAGCACTCTTTGGCCAGCATACCCACTCCAGTCATATTTCCCCATTTTCTACTCTGCTTGCAGGACCACTGTGCACAAGTCAAGAATTCAAGAATATCTGGAGAATAGACACCTACCTACTCCCTGTGGACTTCAGTTGTATCTGATCCCGTGACTTTGTATAGTAAACTAGAGCAAAGTAGCCAGATACAACAGATATTTTTGGCCTCAAGAGTCAACATCAGATCATAAATGACTGATGAACACAAGTTAAGGACTGCATAACAATACTGTCAAAAGAATTCTTTTATTTAGATTGTTTCTATTGCAAAAAGGAAAGATAGTTTATTACCACTTCAGAATTCTCATTTACTGATTTTTTTTTTAATTGGAAAGATTATAACATGGAATCCACACCATAGATCAATGCTTCAGTTATTTTTGTGTTGCAATAATCTTGTCTTTGCTAACAGTTTCAGTCATCATGTGGATTTATACAGACACTTACCCTTCATTCCTGTTGTTTCTGTGTGCATCCACATAGGTTACCTCTCCTGCCTTTCTCATGACATCTTTCAAGTCCTGCAGTAAAAAATAATATTTTAGCTTTAAATAATACACACATGAGCAAGTTAGATGTAAATAATATCCCCCCAAAGCTTTCTCCACTAAAACTGGTTAGTGTTTTTATGTATGTAAAAACATATAATTTAGAAAAAAAAAAAAGTGTCTGAAATTGAGGTCATAAAATAACAGCTGCATATAGAATGCCTCGCTCTTATTATCACAACAATCAAAGAGTTTTAAAAATAATCACTCATAGAAAAAAAATGGTGTTATGAAAATATAATGCAGTAATTAAAACACCAACATATGAATCATACTAGATTAAAAGTAATATAGTATTAAACTCTAATTAGTATGACTGTTTACAAGGACTAACTCCACAGCTAAATGAACATCCGAAATATTTAGGCAAATTTATTCTGCAGACTTCCCCACCCCCAATTTCACAACACAGTTAAATGTAAATGGGTACAATTAATGCATAAATAGTGGGAAAACTTTGTTACATTTAGCTTCAATATTCTGTCACACTACAGCATTGTTTCAATAGACACCTGTGTGTTTAATTTAATAGCAGCTAAACACACAGACACTGTAAAATTACTTGCTCAGCAATGGGATAAAGTACAAGCAAACAGTGTAAAAGGTCATTAAAGATTCTAGACATTTGTAACAGTTAAACCGGTACTTTTACCAAACAGCTGTCACTTTACAGTCCCAGACTACTTACCGCAACACACCACAAGTGGCAGATGACATAAGAAGGTACCTTAAGCAAAGAGCTGCTTGTCCAATACCTAGCTGGCCAAGAGGAACTCTCTGGCATGAGAAAGGCAGAGCGCTGGCTCATAGCAATGTGCTTCACGGAGGTACCAGAGGCCCTGAAAGCACTGCACAGAGTCTCCAGAGGTGGCTAAAGAACCCGAGGATGATCTGCGCTAGCCAACCGAGATCAAACCCAGGCAAACCAAGATCTAGATCGCCAAAAAACAGGAGTGTCATAGGAGCCAAAAGGAAAATTCAGCACAGGCCAAACCCTAGAATGTCAGGCACTAGAAAACCCCCAAATCTCTTTCTCCTCCACACAAGAAAAATGAGGGTTAACCCAAATCAAGGTTGTTAGAAGAGGTTCAAAACGCACTTGGTTAGAAATATGCTTGAGAGAGAAAAGATTACAAAACAGAACATTTGCCACAGACTATAAGTAGGCTTAGTTGTATCTAGTCTTTTAATTAAAATTCAATAGTTTAATTTTAAAAAATGCCTTTCCAACCAGCAGATATTTTCCTTGCTTCACATATGCTTAACATAAATAAACTTTAATAGCAAATAAGAAATGGGCCTTACAGCACCATAAAAAAACAATACTTGAGTCTAAGTGTGTTTAAGCAATCCAAGGAGAAAGAGCAAGATTTTGGTTCTACTCAACTAAATGGGAGCCTAAATCAAACCAAAATTCATAAATCAAAAGAAAGATAGAAAAAAAAAAAAAAAAGAGTGAGTCTACAATATCACTAAGTCAGTAATTTAGGCTTTAAAAATCAAGGCCACCAGAATTGAGTTATCCATACAGGATTTGAACTCCGAATTCTAAAGAACACCATCATAAAATACAATACATATTATTCCTCAGAAAAAGAGGAAGTGTGCATGTATTTTACAAAAGATTAACAAAATATTTTCTTTTGTTAGTGGAATCTTTTGAAGTTACCTAGTTTTACTTAATAAAAGCTAGGCTAAAATTAAGTTGTCCCACTATCTAATTCATCTTAGTCAGCACAAAATAAATACCTAAGCTATCCTTAGCAGCAAAGGAAAATGAGGTTTAGAATAACCATAAATAGGAAAAATACATATTAAAAACTAAATCTGAATGTTAAATGGATCTACTCTTCCTAACTATAGACCAATTTGAAATCACACAGGAACTTAAGAACCAATAAGGGTGGTGGGAAAGCTCCAAACATGCAGAAACATATGTTTGTTACAATAAGAGCTCTCAATAGTTTCATTTGTTAAATCTGCCTTTTTTTTTTCCTCCCCCCCTTCCTTCTCCTCCAACCAAACACAAAAACAGAACTCAAAGCTTGGGGCCCTGCAAATACCAAAGATGAAAAGATGCATGTGAGTTTTAAAGCAAGAAGGTTCCATATTGATCATGCTTCCAAGCATCTCAGGAATTACAAACAGATTATCTATTTTAATCTGTTATACAAGAAACATAGTTTAAAAAGTTAAACTATGACCTCAAAATTAAATGAGGATGGATTTTCATCTCAAATGAGTTCTGCTACTTAGGCAGGTATCAAGAAGTAGTTCTTTTACAGTAATTTCAGTACATTTAAAATAAGTTTTAGAGAAATTAATGAAAAAACTCTGAAATTCATCAATATGAAATCTTAAGTGGGTGGACTTCATTCTAGAATAGTAAGCAGACATAAAGCCATTATAAATATTTACTAGTAAAAAAAGTTAGAGAAATGTTAATTTAAGGTTACAAATTGAACACTGAACAGCTTTAGAGGATTTACCTTTCTTAACACTCCATTCTAGGTTATTTCTATCATTCCTATCATCCTTTCCAAATACTGTGTGCCTAAGAATGATCCTTTCATACTCAAAAGTTGCATTGTACATCCAGAAGTGATTGAGATAGAGTTCACTTGCTCATCGTCTCAGACTGTCTTTTTTTTCAGTTACTTAACATAACTTTACAATTACATTTAAACCTTTCATGCAGGAGACAAACCTAGTTTTGCCATTTATCTGCATGGACCATAACCAAGCTCTTATAGAAGGGATCAGTGGAGCCTCAGACAAGCAAAACAGCCTCCTCAAGCATATTCAGCTGCAAGACCAGAACTTTGAAAATTCATAGTGTTCTACTCTATTTTTCACTGAGCTAATCAAATCCCTCTTCAAAGAATATAAAGATCAATGAGCAAAAACACTCTACTATTTGTTCCATCTTTTGTATGTACCTGTTGATATGTCCTTAAAAATTGTATACTAAACAAAACATAATTTAAGAAATTGATCATGTTGCTATATGTTAAAGCCAGCTGAATATTAGAAAGACCGGAAAAATCAGAAAAGTGGTAAGAAAGTTTCAAAAGCTAATTACTGATTTTTAAGTATTTATAATGAGCACACTTTACGAAGCAGTTTTCCTGAGATTTCATTTATTCCTGATCTATTAACAGACTTTATCATGCACTATGTAACAAAAACATGTCATAAGACATTAAATTCCACTCAAAATAAAGGCATGCATTCACTTGGGTAACATTACAATATGCTGAAATGTATGTTACACTTCAGTAATTTAGAAACAATCCAGAATTTAAGTTTTACCAGTTAGTCATTAGTAATAAGCAAGAACCAATTCTCAAATACAAAGATAAAGTTATAAAACTACTTGCACAGCTGTGAAATTGCAGACTTCCTTAAATGTTTGAGTACAGTTTTTAGTCACTGAGTTTTTTGCTTTATTTTTATTCAGGTTATATATTTATGATGGCTTTAATATAAAATTACGCTGAGAACAGTCTATTTAAAGAGCAGGAAAATAACACATTCTGAGTAAGGGTATCCTAACAGTGAAGAAAGAAGGTAGGAGGCTAACTCACCTGCCAGCTGATACGGGAAGAAAGGTTTTCAACTATGATTCTGTGTTCGGTACGAACAGGAGGTCCATATCTGCTCCAAGAATTCAGAGACAAAAAGAAGAAAAAAATCTCTAGCATAAGGAATTCAGAACTTAAACAATCTGACATTTTCTCTTGCTTAGAGTTTTAGGTTTAGTATTTTCCTCACTGACGGACGCAGATTTTATTCTCACTAGTCAAGACCATACAGCTTAAAGCGTCCATGTCACTAGAAGTGAGCTGCAATGAGTGGAACAGAAAGGATTCCGATGAAAGATTTTACATCAAGACAGTCAATAGAGCTCCTGTTTTTCTAAATACAGTAAGTGCCTAGAAGAATGAAAATGATTTAAACTTTAGTTTAATTTGGATATCTGATGTGCTCAACTCATACACATGGTTTTGCAGGTTATTCATATAAAGGGCTTTTTTTTTTTTTTGTTTGGTTGGTTTTTTTTTTTTTTTTTTTTTGTAGTTAGTAGGATAAACTCTACTTTTTCAAGTCAGGGAGCCAGAAAGTACAATTTAGAGACACCCTAGTTCAAGATTGTGAATTGCTAATCACGTATGTTAATATTGGAGTATGCCACCATATTAGTCTTTCACATAGAAATATTCTTATTTTACTAAAAAGGGATCAAGCTAGCTGTCTTGGAAAAAAAAAAAGGAAAAAAAAAGTAGCAGTTCCCAAGTGAAAAATGTTTTTTTTTCCTCTTTTTCCTCACTTAGAAAAGTAAATACCCTCTCAAAAAAAATAAAAAAAATAAAAAAATAAAAAAATAAATAAAGAAAGCAATGGGAAGAAAAAAGTCCAGAGAAGATACTGTCCTTGCAGGTTATTTGCTTCCTATTCTCATACTCCTAATTATTCTGAATCCACAGGGATTTGAGAACTCTGGAAAAAGGCATGACAGCTTTTTGATGAATAACTTAGGATTCTAATCACTTTGTATTGCTAAGAAATCACTGAGGAATCAAGAACAGCGACCTTAGATCAAATTGTTCTCACATTCTCCTCCCATAAAAGCATAACCCTAAATTGTGCGTATTGATTTGTATGCTGCAGCATAGGCAATTCCATTTCAGTGCATACCTCAACATGTTCCAATTTTTTTCAGAACATCCAGATCTTTAGAGCATTTAAATAGAAGTCCCAGAGTCCCAAAATTGGCAGGCCGAGCCTCATTTTTCTATTACTGCAAATCGCAGTTTCTTCCTGGTATCAGGAATGGGGAGTCTGGTGTCATGAACACAACTGCAACGCCAGATGCCCATGACCTCTAATCACACTTCCTACTTTAAAAGGTCCCAGACTTCGGATCAATTCTACCGCATCAAGCTTGCGGTAAAAAGAAAAGAAAAATAATCTAGTTAGCATATGTGCATACGCAAATTAGATGTTCCAGACACTCACTGGTTTGTAACTAGCAGGAATTCTGACTTTGAAGTAAATGTGAAGGTCTATGTCAGTTTAGTCTTTTTTCCAAAGCTAGTCTACATAGGCCATGATTATAACTGCGCCTACAGAGTAAATAATTTCGTACATGTTATCATTCACCACTGACTGAAATCATGCAAAATAACTACTGCTACATATACTGGATATCCACTATGGGTATTCTGGATATCAGCTATACCCTGTTCTTCTCAGATTCCATTCTTGGACAGAGACTGCCCTTCAGCATGGTAACAGTCAGTCAAACTATGTCACTCAGTATCTATCTGGTGTTTATCACATACACTTCATCTTGCATACTATGCTGAAGTAAGCATTTGATAACCATACAGTTTGAAACTATAGAAGTTTAGTTAGATAGTAAATACCCTGGAAAACTACTGCTCTGCAGTTATTTTACGTACCCCTAAGTTTATAAAAGAACCCTCAACAGAGAAGCTCTGAATCTTTATATCATGAAACTGATGCACCTGCCAGAATCATTTAAGAAATATAGACCTTTACTTCTAAAATTTAAATTACAAAAAAATTATGCAAGTGTAAGAAGCATGTTTTAATTTACTTTTTTGATCTACAACTTTGAAGCTTTTGATTAATTTTCTTCCTAAAAGTTTGTTTTCAAAATAAATTATATTGAACTAATTGCTGCAGATTGCTGCTTTGATATTTACATCTTCACTTGATTTTGTTTTTAAAAGAGGAAACTCAGCTGCAGCACTATTACTTTACTACTACGTCACGTATACCACAGTAGTGAGCAAGACCAATGCAATGCACAGAACATGGATAGGGGAGTATTTCAAAACATGTCTGTCAATCTTTGTGAACCAGTTAAACTGCTTCAAAATCCACATTCTCCTGCTCAAGCAGCAGAGGAAAATGACAAAAAGACTACTGAGGTTTGAGAACTTAAGGCCTCTTCCATGACAACAGACAAGGAAAGAGGTCTCCCTGGCTCCAATCAAGGGAATAAAGTAATGTTTTAAGTATCATTCTTCAGTTATTCTATTTGTTGAAAATAGAGGCAAAAATGACCTACCTAGATCCACTGGACTGGTAATAACTGAATCGTTGTGAGAATCTGCCCCTTCCTCTTCGAGCTCGAGCGGGCTCAATTGTAACCCTTATAACAGTAGGGGAAAGAAAAGAAAAACACTTTTGAACAATTTAACACTTACACAATTTAAGACTTACATCTTTAATGAGTGGCAGCACACAAGCATAAACAAGAAGCATCTTGCCCTTACATGCAATGCTTTATACTCAAATTGCTGGCATTTCTTAAAGAGACAGAACCATCTCTTGTCTCATCTGCCTCCCTTGGACTTCCATGAAAATTATCATGGGTCATTCAGCCTATTCTAATCAAATGTGTATTTGAAATGCAACAATGACTGTTGCATTTCAGTCATTGTTGCAACGATGACTGAATTTCACAATCAAAGGAAAGACTGTTTTAACATACAATAACTACACTGCTACAAGCTGAAGGGCAACACTAACAATGGCAGGTTCACATTAGTTTATTTTCTGAAGTAAACAAGTAGATAAATGAAAAATAATTTCAATTCTCTTTGACTAACATTTCTAGAGACAAGATTATGAGAAAACTTTTCAAGCAGAAAAATGTTAAAGCAGGGCAAGAGGAGAAAGCAATTAGCTCTGCTCCATCTACCTCACCAAGCCCTGTGCTCTTTTTCTTTATATAAGACTAAAGCCAGGATCCTGACTAATCTCTTTATCTACAGTTATGGAAGGCATATCTTATTAGAGGCACAGGAAACAGGCATCAAAGCACAAGCTAATGCACTATACCTGGATGCAAAATACTTGCTGTTCTTAAAGGAAAACTTGTTACTAAGCTTACCTCTCATCACACAACTCTTTACCATTTAGTTCATAAATTGCATCATCAGCATCTCTGTGGTCTTCAAATTCCTAGGAAAAAAATACAAATAAATATTTTCTCCTCGCACTATTTATTTTTAAATGAGAAAAATATGCTTTCTTCATCAATTTTCAAGTTCTGCAGCAAATATGTTCCCTCAGCTATTTTAAGATAATTATTTGTAGGATCTGTGTAAAACAAATAAATGATCTGCTTCATTAAAACTAGCACGCTCAGTGTCTGAATCAGCTATAATATGCAATTCCACATGCCGTTGCAGTGGAATCATCTGCTACTTCATCACTGGTAGCAGCACTGTTTTAATCAGCTTGCTCAGTCTCTGCCCCCTATCCAGCCCACTGCTTCTTGGCAAAACTGTTTGTAGAGCTCTCCAGGAAACTAGGTCAAGAAACCTATCCAGGTGAAAAACAGCACACAGGGTGCAGGGGTTAGGGTGAAAAGAGTTTTTTTCAGCTAGATCAACTTCCCAGATAGGTTCACCACATGGCTGAATCATGGCAAGAAGAGGAGGGAAAGTAAGAAAGAAAGCAACCAGTGAGAGCGAGCAGCTGGATAGGGACTGCTTAAACCAAGTGCATGCATTTAAAAGAGGGGGAGAGAGAGAAACTGCTGCATCAGAGCAGTGAAGAACAGAAAATGAAGAACAGAGAATGAGCTTATCGTATGCGGATAATATCTGCCTAAGGACAGCTTTTTTTTCAGAAGCAATGGTGTCTCAATAAAGCTTCCCCATTCCCTATCAAAATCAGCTTCACTGACAAGCACCACCCATCCCTGCAGCACTGTGCAGAGATTATCTTGGGAAATTCATTTAACTTTAGCATTTAAGAATATCGATAGTTAGCATCTACAATTCACTGATTTCAGTTAATTTCCAATACACCGCATGGCTGAAGTCTATCTAGCTTTGGGAACTAAAGTTTAAAAACATTCTGCATGGAAGCCTACAGAATTTGAAGTAAATAATCTCAAAGATTAAGCAATGATTCAGACCAAGCACACAGAAGCACGCTTTCTTCTTTTTACTATACCACTAATCAACAGTGTACAATCAGAATCATTTGATTTGTAAAGTGTTTTACACAGATTTTTTATCAATAAAAACAAAAGTTAAACTGGCAGTTGGTCAGAATCAGAGCTCCTCAGGGGGCTAATACTATTCAGTCTGCTTATAAATGACCTACATGACAGGACTGAATGCACCCTCACCAAGTCTATGGGTGACATGAAACTAGGAGAAGTAGATAGGCCAGAAGGAAAAGCCACCACACAGAGAAACCTCACCAGGCTAGAGGGTTAGGCCAACAGGAATTGCAAGGATTAATACAGCTTAAATTTAAGTGCTGCACTGTGACAGAGTGATCCCAAGCAGCAGGACAGGCTGGGATCTGAATGGCCACAGGGTAGTTGCACTGAAAAGCATGTACCCAGCAGTGGCCCCTTACCACAATGAAGTTAAACCATGTCCTGGGTGGCTGCAGCAGTAAGAGCATAGCCAGCAGATCAAGGACTGTGATTATTTCACACTACCTGGAGCGTGTTAGGCCACACCTAAAAAAATGTGGCCAGTTTTAGCCCTCCTACTCAAGGCAGACATTGAAAAACTGGACAGGAACAATAGCGGGTCACTAAGATGATCAGAGGGCTGGAAACCTGATATATAAAGACAGACTGAAGGCATTGGGTTTGTTCTGCCTTGAGAAGAAAAGAATCCAGGGGGCTCAGTCAGCCTTTCAATGCAAAAGCAAAGGTATAAAGATGATAACTTTTCTCACACAGAGCTACAGAGGTGATACTTTCCTCATATGGATACACAGTGACAGAACAAAGGCAAAGGGTACAAGTTCCTTGAGAGAAATTTTGTCCAGATAGGGGAAAAAATTCTTCACTATGAGAATGGCTAAACATTTCTGACAAAGGCATGAAACAATTATTCACGCATACCAGTTGGTGGGTTTTGAAGAGAAAATGCTATTACCTAGGAACTGTAGAAGAGAAGGAGGAGGTTTGGTCGACTGACGTAAAAGATTTGGGCAGAAGTTGTTCTGAATGAGTCAATATCCCTGCCCCCCCCAAAAAAGAAGAGAAAGTCTCAGGCAAATAGCAACAACTGGAAAGCACAGACTAGAATCCTGTTTCATCTCTAGACCATTCACCTCCAGACTTCAAGAAGCAGCTGTTTACCTACTGCCTGGCAATCAGCAAAGCAGCAGCTCATAGTATAGGGCTGTCAGGATCCAGTATGTTTAAGACCCAAGAAGTAATATTCATATGGAACCGAAGAGTCAAAGCCTGTTCTTCACTCTTTTTCCATAACTTCACACAAGGGATTGATTTTGGCAGAAAGGGGGTTTGTCACAATGCAAGGGCAATATAAACCTTCCAGTTGGAATTCAGTGCTGCAGAATGGCTAAGTCTCAGCTCTCAACAGAAAAATAGTACAGAAAGAAGCTGATCCTGAGTAAGGCTGGGCACCTGTAGAATTGCAAAGATTTAGACAATAGCTAAGGGATACAGAGCTCTCGAAGGCTGTGGTAGAACACTAAGATCCAAAGAACTATCTGTTCAAATAGGGAATAGTCTGGGGTGACATTGATGCATTGTGAACATATATATATATATATATATATATATATATATATACACACATATATATATACATACACACACACACACACATATATATATATATATATAAAAAATTTTCATGGCGAGTTAAACACCAGTTGAGCCTGCTCTGCTCAAATTCAATTGCAAGCACCCATTAGCCCTGTTTTCTCCCAACTGCTTTTACATTAGGTTGTTATTTAGAGTATAGGGCCTTCCAGTCCAGGAGACTGGAACAAGTAAAAGAGAAACAGAAGTGAAACTGTAAAGACTTCTCTTGAAAACGAGACTTTGCTGAGTTTTAAAATACCATGCACATAATGTAGTGAGAATATTACAAAGATTTTGAAAGAATACAAGCCAATACCAAGTAATACGTAACTGAGTAAGAAAAAATTATATCACCTGAAAAGTAATCTGACGCATTCACATTAACATATTCTGTTTCCCCATTTGAATTGTTATTCTCTCAAGCATTTTTCTCCTCTTAATATCAGTCTAGCCAGGCTAGTGCCTGCAAGCGAAAAGAAAATGAGGTGCTACTTACCACAAATCCAAAGCCATTTTTTAGATGGATTTCTCGTATGCGTCCATATCCTTTGAAGAATTTCTCCACATCTCGTTCCCGAGCTCGTGAGCTTAGGTGTCCAACGAAGACACGGCAGCCACTCATCTTAAATTTGATACTGAGAAAGACAACAGAATCAGATTAATAAACCTAGAATAGGTTAAGATCACTTTCACATTTCAGAAAACCTGGTTAAATGGATTTTATCATTCTCCAGGTATGTATGTTAAAAACCTGGACATCCTCTATATGCAGAAAAGTGAGAACATCTGCTCTATAGAGGCAGAAAAGTAGTATAAGTAAAAGTATAGTGTTTCTGCACTTTAATAGAATTTATGGAAAACGTCCACTTTTTAATTAAAATCCACATAATTTTAACACTTTTAATAAGTGAACTGATACTTTCATTAATTGCTAGACTAACGAGGCTTCTGTACCTCAGAATATAAATAAATGTGGCTAACTAGTAAAAGTACAAAACTGAATAGAAGTTTTACGCTAATCATTGGGATAAAGATGTAATACGTTTTCAAATGCTTATTTTCAACTCAGAGACCAGCTGCAATGAAAGTTTTAATGGTATTCAAAAGATATGTGGTTTAATGAAATTTAATTAATTTGTGCTAATTAACAATTGTCTCTATGTGAATCATGAATAAGAAAAAAGTTGTTGTGAGATTTCAGCCATGGTAAAACCCAAGGCCGTTTTGAAGATTCAGATTCTCAAAACTATCTATTGATCCAGTCTACATAGTTTCATATACTTTATGGAAGCCCCATTGATTATCTTAAGCATCTTTCAACTTTTTCAGTAGAAAGGCACTCCAAATTTAGGGATTCTTTCCTTCTTGTTTTAATACTGTCTTATGGATCCAAAAATTTAGTTAGAAACTAACTAAAACAACAAAAAATACATTTTAAGTTTATATGACAGCAGAGAATGGTAATTGTTCTGCTCTATGCAGTCTGCTGCCATACAAAACACAAAGAATCCGAACCCTAAGGAGTGGATGCACAATGTGCTTGTACTAAAAGGATGGGCTGCAAAGCAGACACGGAATGGAGTATAGGCATCTCGGTCATTAACTTAACTGCAGTTAAGCACAATTTGGAGGGAGTATTTGGGGTTAGCATGATTTACCTTTTGTGTTAGCACGGACCAGGTTTATACTGATTAGCTTCCTTGCCAGTTCAGGGTGCCACCAGAGGAGTACCAGAACTTACGAAGGGAGGCTGCAGGGCATCTTAAAGCGAGAGGGACAGAGCAGTGACAGCACTCAGGTTAGCCGAAACCGCCACGGAACCACCGTCTGAAGTGGACAGCCATTTAATCCTTGCCACGTTGAGGGTTTGTACTTTCCCTGCAAGGGGCTATTCTGCCCTTTGCAGCCATCGCCTCCTTTCCTTTGTGTTGGCACCTGCATTTTTATACCCACATGAAAAGCCAGGCCAAAGGACAGTCATCTCGTTTGGAGAGCAGCTAGTCTGGAGTCAGACTGGCTCCCTGATCCACCCACCACACAGGCATAAGATAAGGAAGGCCAGCAACCTTTAAGGGAAAAAAGGACCCTTTCAGAGGCAGCAGAGACTTCTATA
Source organism: Crypturellus tataupa (assembly GCA_034781795.1). Classification (NCBI taxonomy): domain Eukaryota; kingdom Metazoa; phylum Chordata; class Aves; order Tinamiformes; family Tinamidae; genus Crypturellus; species Crypturellus tataupa. Next base: position 838,796 of record JAWLRI010000563.1, read on the forward strand.
AATGTGTTTTAAAATACTCTAAAAATACTCATTGGAACAATAGAACTCATTTGGAGAACAACGTGGATTTGTCAAGTTAAAGCAATTCTGTAATTGCTGCTCAATGGTTTTCGTTTTCAGTTCCATAAAAATAACCGGGGGGGATGGGGGCGGGGAGGAAGAGGAAGAAAAGAATCAAAGATCAAAGTGAACATGGGAGAGATGGAGCCGACTAGCTGGGAAAACATCAGCAATACAGCTTAAGAAATGCAACGCATCTGCCCACGCGCTATTTATTCAGACACCAGGAATCACAATGGCTTAAACGATGTACGGAGCCCTGAGAGCCGCAGGGCTCAGCACGCTGCTCCCAGCACAAAGCACTGGGCTTGTTTACCCGCAAGGTCCTGCACAGCGGGGGACGGAAGCGCTTGGCAATGCAAGGCCCGCGACCCGCTCGGCCGCGCTGAGGAGAAGCGGGGGTGAAGCCGCACTCACCGCCTCCCAAAACCCCTCCCGCGGGACACGGCAACTTCTCCTTCCGCTCCCACCCGCAGCGGCGGCGGCGCCGGCAGTGTGCACGCAGCGGAGCGCAGGCCCCGGACGAGCGAGGCTCGCCTTCCCGCCGCGCCAGCCCC
>JAWLRI010000563.1:843110-927565 GCA_034781795.1 Crypturellus tataupa
AACAAGTAGATCCCCCAGGGTCTGCTTTCCTTGTCCTAGGAAAGGGTCCAAGAAGTCCAGTCAGGAGAGGGGGTGGCTCTTCCTGCAGCCTCACAAATAGTCCTGCTGGAGGGCAGGCTCCCATACCTGGCAGCATTGCTTTCTGGTAAAATGCTCCTCTCTCTTCCCACCACAGTTCTTGCTTCTACTCCTCTTCCTATGCCTTCAGCTCAGTAACTTTCAGCCAGCCAGGTCACTCTTTGGTAGCACTGCTGCAAGTCCAAACTAGGGAGGCAGGGGAAAAGCAATACCTTGAACCAGCTCAGCAATGGTGCAGCTTACCCAGAGCTTGGAGTTACCATGTGTTGTGCTCTGTTTCCTCTAGCAACAGTCTCATAAATTAAATAATGTACCTTCTGTTTCTGCTCCTGGCTTTAAGTTGGCTGTTCTATCCCTTTCCCCTTTTGTGTTTGCTTCTCTTGATTTATCAGAGAGGCTGATTCAGGCTTTTACCGCAACAGTAATAACAGCAGCTCTGGATCATCATCTTAACTTTTCATCCAAAAAAGTGGTTATTACCATCTTTAATACCACCTAAAAGGTTGCCAAAAAAGCAGTTTCCCTTTTTACAAGAGAGGAGAGAAAAAAAAAAAAAAACAAACAAACAAAAAAAAAAAAAAAAAACAACTACCACTGCAGTTACAGGAAAACAAAATAAGAGATGTTAAATTTCACCCAGCCACTTTCCTGGTTTTGCTTTCTCCTTGATGTCTAAGAATGGTTTAAACCTTTTTTATTTTTTTTTCTTCTGGTGTGGGTGTTGACTGAAGGTCATTTGGGTGTCTCTGAATGACCAGCCTTTAACTATTCAGTTTTGTACAGTGGCTCATATAAACACCTTTGACTTGTCTGACTCACCTGCTTCAGCAAAAAAAATGTTTAAGTCCAATTAATACAGAATGTCACTATCACCTCTCTACTTGGCACCAATGGCTCTATAAATCCTTTGTCCTTATTTCTTCATTATCTTTCCCTTCCTAGGGCTTTTCTTCTCACTGCTACTGTCACTCCCCATCCTGATCAACCCCAGCCACCCTGGTCTCTCCAGAACGTGGTGGCTGTTCTGGGCTTTCCTTTAAGCACATAGTGTTTACTTACTTTTGGTTATCTAATCTTTCCGTAAACATGAGAAAGCCCAACACTTTGATGATGATGGGATGAGTGCTGGGTGTCTTCTTACAGTACAGATCACTCTTATTCTTGCCTTCAAGATTCTGGCCTATGACTGTGCTATAGTTTTTAATTGCATGCCAGTTGAGCCCTCCTTCTGGCCGTGGCAGCCATGACAGCATGGGCATTTCTCCCAAGGGCATCTCTCTCCACTGTCTCCTGTGTGCCTACATCTTTTGGAATGACTCTGCCTAAGCATGCCAGGCTTCCATCCTCTCCCAACTTAGCACTCTGTTAGTACCACAGACTCTAGATGATATCAAAGGACTTCACCTAGTATTCAGACTGCAGAGGCTAAATTCAAGTTAGACATGAGGAAGCATCTTCTAATTGTGAAGAAAACTAAGTAGTGCAATAGCTTGCCTAACACACCTGTGAGTCCCTGTCATTGGGGACTTCAAAAAAGAGGCTGCAGGGACATCCAGCAGGAGTAGGTTACACAGACAGCATTATACTCTGGGAGAAAGGGATGTTCTGCACAATGATCTCTTGAGGTCCTTTCCAGCCTTCATGATTTGATTCTGTAACAAAAGTATTAATATCTGACTGCAGATAACCCAGGCAGGCCCACAAAGAGTTCTGTGCAAGCAGCCAGTTAAAAGTAATGATCAAATTAAACAATTATCCAGAGTCACTTGTCAGTGTAACATAAGTATGTTGCCACCATCTATGGCCCCAGGCACATTGCTTTTTGCATCTGCCTTTTCCCATATCTCGTCCTCCCTATTTCTGAGCATCTGCTCTGACTGCAGACCCCAGCTGAAATCTTATAGCTGTTTTCACTATGTTTATTATCACTAGCTGTGTATAAAGAATGCAATTTCGAAGCGATCGATGGGGCCTTTTATTAGTTAAATCGCCTGAATAATCGTTTAATCGATAAAGCATTTCATTGCTCCTAGCCGCAGGCCTCTGCGTGGCGCGGGGAAGGCCGGAGCGGGGCGGGGACGCGGGGGGGACGCGGGGGAGGGTTGCACGGGCCTCTCTGCTCGCTTCACGCTCCCCTGGCCCGAGCTCTGCCGCGCTCCGCGTTTGCAGGAGCCGCGGCCTGGCTCGGGGCTGGGGTGCGCGGGGAGCGCGGGATCCTGCGGATCTCGCTACCGCTGCGGCGCCTCCGCAAAGAGAGACGAGCCGGGGGCTTTCAGCCCTCCCCGCCTACCCCGCGCTTGCTGCGGAGGAGGAGGAGGAAGGCGGGGGGACCCCAGCCCATGCCCGTGCCCAGCCCATACTGCCCTCCTCCTGCGCCCGCGCCCACCGTGTCCCCCGTCCCGGCTTCTCCCAAATTCGTGACCGCGAAGCGATCCGGAGCCCAGGGTGGGCCCGGAGGAGCAGGGCAGGAGCCGACCCCTCTCCGCGCGGAGCAACGCGGGGGCGGCCCGAGACGCCCTTTGAGGCCGCTCGTGGGCACGGAGTGCCCAGCGCCAGGACAGCCTCTCGCTGCCCTCTCGGCCCCAGCCTGCCCTTATGTCCCCCTGGATCCCTTCGGGCCAAGGCAGGGCGTTTCACACCAGTGAGACCCGTTATTTTTTTCTTTCTTTTTTTTTTTTTTTTTAAACGTCACATTTTAGATTCAGGCATCAGCCAGACCTCACGTGCTCTGATTACTGCCCCTCAGAATGTAGGGTACGTTTGGGAATGAGTATCAATGCGATATCTGTAACAACCGACTGCTGTGAGCCCCACCACCTAATTTAATTTTTTTTTTGTGAGAAAATGTTGAATCTGGCGGTTTAATGAATCCGATATATGCTAAAAGAGAGGCGGATAGCCGCGGCTGGGGGCGCTATGCCTTGCAGCCGTTGGCACAGCATTCAGCTGTAGGAGTCCCTTAATCCCCGCTGCCTTGGCAAGACGGCCTGCCCAGGACACTCAAAACGGGGCCCGGTGCCTCTCTGGGCAATTCCGGGGAGCTGGAAGCACTGGAGCAGCACAGGAGCCGCGCCAGGTCCTGCCCGTGCTTGAAGTGCTGTGCGAGGCTCGGAGCAGGGAGAAGACGGCTCCTTAGGTGGCAGTCTCGGAGCGGCGGGAGAGCAGCAAGGCTCCGAGGCGCCCGCGTCAAGACAGGCGGCGCAGGAAGCCCCGTGAGAGCCCGTATGTCCTGTAGCCTGCCCCTGCGGAGCCGCTGGGATGGGGCAAGCACGCAGGAATGCGGCCGGGCACTCGGAACGCCGCTCCGAGCGCTTTGATGGTGCCCAAGCCAGGCTGGACTCCGGCTTTTTCTTTCTTGGTTGTGGACACTGTGCGCGGGTGGTGAAAGGGCATGAAATACATCACTGAAAGAACCTCTAGGCCGTGGGCAGCACTCCTGGCCGGTATGGCGTGCGAAATCAGCCTTCAGAGCAGAGCCGTGTTTTAGTTCTCGCTTAACCCAGTTATTCTGGTTGCACTGGGAGATTGGTCTCTCTCCAAGGAACGTGAAAGATCACTGGGACCTATTCGTATCCTGACTGCACACCTGCAAATGTAAACACTCAGCTGGGATTTATTAAATATTAAGTATTAATTATTATATTTTTATATTTTTATATAATTTATATATTAAAATAAAAATAATCCATATAATCTATTTATTAATAGGGAAAACATCCTGAAGAGGATATTATGCTTTCTGTGGCCAAAACCCAGGATGCTCTGGGTCAGCACCATACATTAAAAGTTATCCCCTACTTTAATTAAGAAGCAGCAGGAGAAAAATTCTTCATTAAACTGATGATGTTGCCATTTGAATAATAAAAAAAATATAAAATGCTCTCTTAACATTTTCCATGACGTCTCTGTAGTTTTAAGTAGACCTTGGTTTTAGAGAGATTTGCACAAAAAAAGCCACAGGGCTCATGCAAAAAGCAACAACAGTAATTAAGGACCAGGGGGAATGCTCTGGGAAAAGATCTGAAATATTTGTAGGATGACTGCGGTGCTTAGGCTGGAATGCAACAGAGCTGGGTGCCCTTCTCTGCTCCACCAGACTTCCCAGAGAAGCAGGGCAGGTCGCTCATGGCTGGAGACAGGAGCAGCTCAGATGTCTTCCTGGTGACACCTAAATTAGAGATGCTAACACCCAGCTAGGAATACAAGAGCTAGAGTAGGTCCCTACCTCACTGCTCAGGGAACAGGGGAAGGTCTGGGCACCAATACTGCCTGCTGGGTGAGGAGCTGCTCTGCAGCATTAGTGAGACATAGAGGCCTTCAGTTCTGCCCCCTTCACACGTACGTACCCACCTGTAGGTGTGAAACTGAGGCCTTGTTTCGTTTGCACTTTCATGCATTCCTGTCCATGCATTCCAAAGAAAGGGGAGGAATCTATTTTAGCATTTGACTGGAAAGACTTGTAGGTTCTAATGGCTGTAAATTCTCATGATATAGAAAAGTGTTTTTTTTTTTTTTCCCCAACATTTCAGTAGCTTTAAATTAGTAAATTTTAAGTTTACCTAAACAGCCTTGTAAAACTTCCTTCCCTGCACTGCAACTGCTAATCATCCACTTCTATCCTCTGTTATGGCCAACTTCTTAGAAAGGGCATCGCTGAACAAGCTTTCTTAATGCATTTTGGGGAATATTCTGTTTTGAATCTCATTTGTCTTGGGATATTGTCCTGCACTACATTAATCTATGTTTAATCTATGTTTATTATGGATTTTCTCATTTGAGAAATTGCAAGAGAGCAAATCATAGAATCACTGGAAAAGACCTTCAAGATCATTGAGTCCAAACGTAACCTCTTTGACACGCTGCCTGCTAAACCATGTCTCTAAGTGCCTCATCTACATGTTTCTTGAACGCTGCCACAGACAGGGACTCCACCACTTCCCGGGGCAGCCTGTTCCAGTGCTTCATCACTCTTTCCATGTAGAAATTCTTCCTAATGTCTAACTTGAACCTCCCTTGGCACAATGTGAGGCCATTTCCTCTCATCATATTGGTAGTTATTTTGGAGACAAGACCAACCCATGCCTCACTACAACCTCCTTTCAGGTAATTGTAGAGCCTCCTCTTCTCCAGACTAAATAACCCCGGCTCCGTCAGCCGCTCCTCGTAAGGTCTGTGCTCCAGCCCCTTCACCAGCTCGGTTGCCTTTCTCTGGACCCGCTCCAGCACCTCAATGCCCTTCTGGTAGTGAGAGGCCCAAAACTGAGCACAGTATTTGAGGTGCGGCCTCACCAGCGCTGAGTATCGGGGGATGATCCCTTCCCTGGTCCTGTTGGCTGCACTGTCCCTGGTATCAGCCGGGGGCCACTGGCTGATGGGGGACGCTGCTACCTCGCGTTCAGTCGGCTGTCGACCGGCCCCCCGAGATGCTTTTCTGACGTGCAGCTGCCCCAAGCCTGCAGCACTGCATGGGGCTGTTGTGAGCATAGTGCAGGACCCAGCACTTGTCCTCACTGAATCCCAGATAGTTGGTCTCTGCTCATCGACCCTGCCTGTCCAGACCCCTGTGCAGAGCCTTCCTACCCTCAAGCAGACCAGCTCCTCCTCCCAGCTTGGTGTCATCTGCAAATTTGCTGAGGGTGGACTTCATCCGCTCATACTGACCCCTGGAGAACACTGCTCCTGACCAGTTGCCAGCTGAATTTAACTCTGTTCACCACCACACTCTGGGCCCAGCCACCCGGCCAGTTCTTCGCGCAGCGAAGAGTCCACCTGTCTAAGCCATGAGCTACCAGCTTGTCAAGGAGAAGGCAGTGGGAGACGAGTCAAAGGCCTTACTGAAGCCTAAGCAGACCGCGTGCACAGCCTCTCCCTCATCCACTAGGCGGTCACCTGGTCGCAGAAGAACGTCAGGTTGGTGAGGCAGGACCTGCCTTTCATGAACCCATGTTGGCTGGGCCTGATCCCCTGCTTGTCATACACATCGTGTGATCGCCCTCAAGATGATCTGCTCCACAATACAACGGATTTTGAAGGTTATGCATAGTAGCAGCTCTTTTGGCAATGAAGAATCACATGGGCCGTTTGCTTAATTCAACAATTTTGAGCTTTCATAGTATTTGGCTTCACAGTGGAAAAAAAACACAATAGAAAGAGAAAGGAAAAAAACCCAGTATCTGTAGTGTAAGTAATGTTGTGAAACTACTTTTTTTTTGTTATGGTCTGAAAACCATACTTGCATACTTGCATAAAAGCATTTGAGTTCAAGCCTTTCTTTTCCCAGTCATTACAAATAATCATCCTCTCAATTCCTTACCCTCTTATTTCACTGATAAAACCAGCCAGTCTGATTCAGCTGGACAGAACCTCTGCTGATGCATGAATACTTCTTTGAAACTAAGTTCATTCAAGGTAGCAGTCCCATTTCCTTTCATTGTTTTTGGAGATCTCCTCTTCTCCAAATCCAGATGCTGCCAGCAACAGTCACAGGATACACTTGAGAGGCTTTTGGAAATGTGTCTGACATTCTGGCAAGTGAGACCGATCCGTTTAGCACTGTGCGCCTTTTGTCCCTGCACTGTGAGATGGCCGTGCAGGGACAGGTAACCAGATCTCAGGAGCCAAGATGTCAACACCATGGAAATGAAAACGTAGGGGATTTCTGGGGAATTATTTCCTCATATGAAAATTGGGAGCATGGCAGGCACACTAAGAAAATGATCACTTCACCACTGAATAGGAAATGTGGTGAGCTTGAAACATAGTCTGCATTTTGTTCTTGGCTAGCAAAGGGGCAGGTTACTGAAATGCAAACAGCGGCTTCCAGCAATAAATGTAATCGGGGTTGATGACAAGACTTAGCTAATGAACAGTACATGAGTTGCAAAACCAAGATCTGAACACAAAAAAACTGTTTTTGAATTTGAGCATACGAAGGTGCCAGAAACTGTCAGGCAACGTGACACCAAGGTGACTCTTGTGTTGCATATGAAGTGTAATGGGTTGCAGCATCATACTGCTCATCCTCACCTGGAGGTTGTCTCCCCAAACGCTTTAAAAAATCATACATCTTCATGGGTATAACTCCCTCCTCTGAGAACCTCAGTTTGTTTGAAAGCGCAAACATGCTCTTGTCCAGCTGTATCAACTACCTATAGGTATTAACTATAATATTTTAAGTAAGCTACATAAGCTGTCTCTACTTCAGGTTTTGAGCACCAACTCTGGCCAAGTGTAGCTGTCCATGCATATATGTGAAGAAATGTGTCAGCAGATGCTGCTATCACTTCTCCCAAATACACGTGTGCAAATCCTGCCAGACTGGGAGCTCAACACAGAGCTGCATCTGTGCCTCAAGAGCAAGAATAAACCACATGGCTGCACTAAACACAAGCTAAACTCCTTCCTCAGGACTTAGTTTTGCCCTAGAAAACGCAGGGTAGTTCTCCTAAAAGCTGCAGGAATTCCTTGGGAATCTGCAAATAAATTCCATGCTCCTGCTGTTTACTTACTTCAAAATAAAAACTGCCCTCTGAACCAGAGAAAGCTTCCGAATTCCATGCTTCTGAAAAAAAGTTATGGGAAGGCAAGAAATGCATCTGCAACGTGAGATGGCTGGGAAGGGATTAGCCGCTTCCCTTTGCTGATTTTCGCGTGTGTGTGGTTAATTTATGATATACTTGAAGGCCCCAAAAGACTTGTTCTGAAGGCTAGTCTCTTTTGAATGACCAGCGTAAAGATGATCTGGAATGCGCTGGAAGAATTTATAAGGTCAGAAAACATGATACCAAACGCAGCAAAACATTTAATGCTGAGCACAGAGCAGGGCTGGGTTTTAGTGGTTCAAAATATGCTGGCTGTCTGCATAATTGTGTAACTCTGTGTTGGATTTTTAAGAATAATTATATTGTTTGTAGAGGTGAGTGTAGGAATGGATGGCTAAAAATGATACAAGGCACTAACTTGAAGTGGTCAGAAAGCTATGAGAATTTCAACATCATTCAACAAGGAGGAAAAGTTTAAGGGGGAGGGGAGTTTCTATTTAAAGCATTGTAATTTGAATACAAAAATAAGTTCATTGATTCTGAATTCTCTTGTGCCTGCAGTTTTGGGTATATGGTATTATATAATTTTACTATACAAATGAATAAAGTCTAGATTTGTTATCACAAGTAATTTTTTAATATGGTTTGTGACAAGCAATACCAAAGTAATCAACTCTCAAGCTTCATGTTCTGAAACCAGACAACTCTCAGCAACAAAAAAAAAGTTGTGCACTGATAAACATAGGAGGCATATTGCATTTTTTAATTAAATATGAAAACATGAGCTGTGTACATTATTTTTTTCCCTAGAAAACACAGCAGTTTCAAAAGTTTATCATAAAATATTTTCATGAAATGAGTGAACCAGCAAACACATGCACTTGTGTGCCTTCCCCCCTCCCAAGATAAACGTGATAGAGAGACATACACAAATGTAAAAGTTAACAGAACAAGTGGCTTTTTGTCTTTGTTTGGTTCTTTTTGGAAAGGATGGAATGTAACATTGTGCTCGACTTTCTTTGTCACAACAAAAAAATATTTGGTGCAATATTTTAACATTTTCTTTTTAAGTTTCAATCTGGTGGAGAAAAATACCTTTTATATAATAAAATATGTCTGTTCTTTTTAAAATGTAACTTTTTTGCAGAAAATAATTTTGTAAACTGTAATTTCAAGGGCAAGGTAGGTGGTGCCATGTCAATGTCCCCCCCACACACTTAAAAAGGTGATCTGTTATCTGAAGCAAAACAGGAAAACACACACACAAAAAAAAGAGCATAGCGGAGGCTGCTTTGCAAAGAGAAAGAAGGGTGTGTTGGACGGGGGAGAGGGGAGGGAGCGTGTGATGGGACAGAAAAAAGTTAAAGGTCACTTTCGCCATAGAGCGCTGTGGAGAAGGACATGTAGTCCAGGGCACCGGGCACAGCATCGTGGCCGTGGTACGGTGCCATCCTAGCAATGCAGTATTCGGCCTGATCTGGAGGCAGTTCCCGGCGCAGCTCGTCCACAGTGATGTAGTTCTGCAAAGAGGACACAAGATGAAACGACTGTTATTTTCACCACACTGGCTCCATGGAGGCACAAACCACTCGCTGCCCAAGCAGGGCAGCAGGCAGCAACCGGGGCCAGACCGCAACGAGCAGCCTAGTATCACACACCCACACAAAAGTGCTTTGGGCACACAGCTGGTGGGAAAACACAGGCAGCTCTCCTCAGAGTTTGGCCAAGAAAGCGTATTTACAACAGACAGAAGGGTTGTTTTAGCAGGAGAGATGCTGGTGCACCTGAAGAGAAGACGTGGTAGGAACTAAGGGGAGCTGTTAGCTAAAGCCTCTGTGCCTTTCTCATTAAAGAGATCTCTCTGAAGGCAAGTAGGAAGAAACAGAAACTTCATTTGGATGGAGGCCCTCACCGGCAGGAGGTAACAGCTGTTCCTGCCGCTTGGTAGCTGCTGTTCCCTCTCTTCAAAGCAGGAGAAAGGTCGTTCCCACTAGCACTGGTGCAGGCAGCAGACAAGGGAACACTTTTGATTCATTCCACAGTTTCCCCCACAGTCTTTGCCTTTCACAGCTGACATTTTTAATGGGGAAGCAAAATTATGAATGTAAATCTGTGTAAATTTGGCTTTTGGAGATGGACTGAGCTGAGGCTAGTCTGGCTCATCTCCCTTCATGCACTCAGTAACAGTAGCTGCCTGTTTGCTGAGCAGTATGTGGTCTTCAGCTGACTGACTCATGGGCTTTTGCAATCCGCTGAATAGAGGTTCAGGTTTCAGCACATCTCTCTCCTCTGACTTCTTATTCTTTCACTTCTGTCTTTGAGTTTCATGACTGGAATGAGTAAGAGGCATTTTTTCTTCATAATGAAATATTGTCTGATTCATGCTACAGTCACTAGAGCATATTAAACTGACAATCATACTGTACTGTACAAAATAAATAAGTTAATAAATAAGACTGTAGCAAAAGAACATTTATTTCTTCAGTGTTTTTAGCCTATGACAATAATCTGGAATTTTCCACTCCTGGAAGACAATAGGACTGACTTCAGCCACACAGCATGTCTAAATGAAAGGTGGGTAGCAGAGGTTTCTACATGATAGATGATGATAAGATTAGTAGTAAAACACGGAATTGATTCCTGGAATTAAGGCTAACTCATTACATCTGAGAAATTATATACCCTATTTCAAGTGAGATGAATAAAACAATTAGCAAATATGGAGATATTTTCATGTTAAATGTATATATTATTTGTTCTGTTGCTTAAAAAATAGTGATGATTATATAATAAAAATAAGAATATATAATTTTTGGTATCAGCTAGTTCCACTGATGATGCATTTTTTTTTTAATACCTTATCTTCATCCTGTAAGTTTTCCTATTTTCGATCCTTTTAAATCAATTATTAATAGCAGATATGGAGCATCCTAAACAAAAATAGTCTTGATTGTACAACCTTTGACAGAGATGCACATGTATCTCAGAAAGATCATCTCAAGTTTGCAGCTGTCAGTAATTAAGAACTTTTCAAGACTAATCAAGAACCATCTGTTGAATTTGCTTATATATTTTAAAATAACCAATAGCAACCAAGCTCTTAATTATTTTTTTTAGCACAAGTGGGTAACATAGTCCTGCCTGACAGCTGAACAGGACTTTCAAATGCCTCGGCAGGTTACGATTAACTCACACTTTAGCTTTCTGCTTCTTCAGCACTGCACCATACTCCTGTGAAAAGCTTTCGTGCTACAGGAGAGCCTGGATGCGCTCCCTCTTAGAGGGGAAGGGCAGAGGGGAAGCAGGAGCAGTGTGCGTTGGAAAAGAAGGTGCAAAGCCTCACCTTGTCTCCAGCCAGGATCTTGAAGGAAGCCATAACCTGGTCAGCAGTGTCTGTATCTGCTGTTTCCCGGGACATGAAATCGATGAAGGCCTGGAACGTCACTACTCCCATGCGGTTAGGGTCAACGATGCTCATGATGCGGGCAAACTCTGCCTCTCCCTGGAGAAGGAGAGAGCCATATTAGCGTGGTCATTTAGGCAGTAACGTTACGAGGGTGAAGAGAAGCTGTCCAGCAGCACAGCTCACAGCTAGGAAAAAATAATAAACCAAACAAATTACTTCAATCTTTTATCACTTACTGCCTATCCTGCAAGAATGCTTCCTACTCATTTGTCATCAGAAAACAATATTCTCAACTGTGTCCTAGGATAACATCCAGCTCCAGCTAGCTCTACAATAATGGCCCTATCAAAGAACAGTATCATACAGACTTCAGGGAAAGATGCTAGTTCCTCTATAATACATGTCCTGTTAGATATCTGTAACAGTGTCTGAGGATCTGCATTCATCAAATCCTTTAAATTCTATTTACTGAAGGTGATCTCTTACTGTTCTCTTCAGCTGCTAGAAAAGAATCCATGAGAAGAAATTCTCCAAGGCTTTCAATAAAATCTGGTTCATCTTTACTAGACAGGTTTTGAAAAGAAGGTCTTACACATCTAGACAGGGCCAAGGAAGAAGCCTTTACAGGAAAGAGAAATTTGCTATAAAAGCCAGACCTTACAATCAATGTCTTTCATTTTCTTTCCTTTTCCTTTTTCTTTTTCTTTCTTTCTTTCTTTTTTTTTTTTTTTTGTGCATATAAACAGAAGATTGTCTGTTTTCGTCTCTGGGATTCCTTCCTCCAGGTAAGTCAGAGGAGAGAACTGAGCTGAGCCTTCTCCTGAGAACAGGCTCTTCCAATAGATCTAGCCCAGCATACTGCAAGAGCAATACGCACACAAGAGTTTGAGATACCCAATCAGATATTAGTATTGTTTGGCACCCTCCATTAAAGAGCCTCTATTTATACTGAGCTCATGAGTAAGGCAGGATACTGTTTTGCCTGACATCAGAAGCAACAGTGCTGAGGGTACTGATGAACCTCTCTGCCCTACAATGAGCCTCAGTTCCTGGTGAAGGAGGCCCTTATTGCAGTTACTGTTCTTCTCAAGGTGCTCCTCTGAACACACAGCTACTCTGGCATGGGAAAAGCTATGGGAGGATGAGTGGGCCTTGAACCTATTTACATGAACAGGAAGGAGAGATGTGAAATAAATGGCAGGAATGAGAGGAGCAACATTTGAGAGTATTTATTGGACTCTATATACTTCTGATGAGTTCCACTGCTACTTAGGGCAGTTATGTATTGCTGTGCAGAGCGCACATGCTAACATGAGAAAGACTTTTTTTCTCTACTTGAAGTTTGATAAATATAATTATTATTTGAAGTACAGAGGAATTATGCAGTAATTTCCTTGTTTCACCTTTCAGTTGCAGCAGCAAGACAAGGATTTTAAATGCACAAGGAACACTTGATTTAACTTGCATTTCTGACAATGCTGGAAAAATAAGGCTGCATTTACCTTGATTCATTACACATTCTCCCTTCCCCTTTGAAGGAGAATACATGAATCACTTTGAACAGGAGCGACAGAGGGCTCTACATTACCATATTGTAACCCATGGAGATAAGGCAGGCTCGGAAATCTTCACAATCCATCATACCAGTCTTCTTCTACGGGGAATGATGCAAAGATGGAAAAAGCCAAGAGAGAAGATGGAGACCAGTCCAGGGAGAAATGAAACCACAGTAGAAATTACAAAAAATGAGTTTGAGGGAGGAGGAGATGAAAGAAAGGATATGCGGGACAACAGAAAACAATACAACAAAGGTAGTTTGTGAAACCATGAAGAAGCAAAGATGTTTTGGACATGGAATAATTTACACGCAAGAAATATATTAAAGACAAAAAAAAAAAAAAGAGAGAGAAATTAAGTTATCAGACAGGTGTAGACAAGAAAAGGAGTGTTAAGTGTTACAGAAGCAAATGGAATAGTTTGAAGACATAGAAGAAATTCTCCGCAGACAGACAGTTAGGGAATTAAGGAGCAGTAGATACCAAAATACATTTAAATAGCAAGTAGTACAGAAAAGTGATGCATATATGGTCGAACACAAGGACAGCAATGACAGATGGATTCAGACAAACAAGAAAAGAAAGGAAAAAACTGTTATTTCTTCACAGTTAAATATCTGGCTGTGTTCACCACTAGCATTCAGTACCTGTGCATCGTTTCCAATATCGTAACCCAAGCTGATGAGACAGGCTTTGAATTCCTCAGGGCCAAGTGTGCCGGAGTGGTCCTGGTTATGCGGTGTGCCAGGCAGCAGGACATGCAGTGCCAGAGGGTGACGGTGTGGGGCAAAGGGAGAGGAGACATGGAGGAGATTGAAGGGCAGTGGAAGGACAACAAACAGGTGCACCATGCAGTGGGTGAGAGAAAAGGGAGGGAGAGGAGGAATGACATGCAGGCAGAAAGACAGAGAAGAAAAATAAAAAAGTGCACAACATTAGATACCACAATGACATTTCAAGATGTGCTAAAAATGCTCTTGGAACAGTTGCTTTTCAGAGAGCTCATCACATTTTCAGAGCATTTGAATGACAAAAACAGTTGACGCTGGAGGTCTCAAGAATCTCCGTTTCCCAAGAGAACTACTTGCGTCACTGCTCATTATCCATAGTGCCAGAAGCCCTGTGTTTCACTAGCAACCCAGAGAGCAGGGAAGCAGGCAGAGGCAGTGGGAAGCATTGCCTTATTCTTCCAGTGAAAGATTCCACCAAAGGAGCAGGCTAGGGCATTTACGTCTGGCAATGCTCCCAAGGAGGCTTCAGCTATCAGAGCATCCCAGGAACAGACAAGGAAAACCAGCTGAAGCCTAGGGAGCAGTGCTCTCGCTGTATTTATGAGACCTGTACATGAGGCAGAGCTTTGATTGGCAAAGCTATTTGTGTTCAACTCCCAAAACAGCCTCGCTGTACAGCATGGCAGAACTCAGCTCCCCAGCTACTCTTCCCTGCCCTGCTCATTCACCACTTCCCCAGTGCTGGAATGTACCCATAGTCATGAATCGTGCACAGGACTCAGGAGCCATTTTCTCTCTGTGCTGCCATTAAGACTGCTGTGAGAGAAGGGACAAACGTCATGAAGGTCAAAGGAGAAAATCTACAGGACTGCTGGGTCCCTCTGGTAAAACAACATGGCTTTGGTTATCCTCAAGGAGTCTGTGAAGGGCTGAAATGGCCAGTGTTCAGCAATCTGACAGAGTCAGCAATATTTGGAAGGGCAGCACTACCCATAGTCTCCGGAAACCCTTCTATCTGTGTGCAAGTGGTGGGAGCAACCAACTTTTGCCTCATTGACTTGGAACCTTTATAGGTGGATTGCTGGTGAATTTCCAGGCATTTCCAGGATAGTGGTGCCTAGAGAACCAGTCCAGAAAAGGTTTCAGGTGTGGAGGACCGCCTCTGCCTTCCTGCATTCTGGTAATATCCTTGCAATCTGGGTGGCAGAGGTATGCCCGCTGATGGCCTCCCTACGGCAAAGGAAGAGCAGCAGGCAGAGTGGCAAACAAGAAGAGGAGGATTTCTACTTAGGATTTCTTCTCTTTTTGCGCTTGTTAGTGCTTTGGGAGGTGTTTCTGCAGTGAGGCAAGACAGGCTTTACTTCATGGCTTATCTACATCATGCAATGCCATGCTGAGTACAGATCCTCCTCTCTGCTCCACACAAGAATGGTACTAATTTCTGCTTCTGCTGAAAGCTTGATGCATCTATACCATTTGCGGCATCTGTGACTACCTCAGGCCCTTCTTCAATGGGGGTTTATGTGACGGTGTGGACAACAGGTGCTCCAAAAGATTTTATAAATCAAAATAATAATCTACTCTCTAGAAAAGCGGGGGCAAAAAACTCATTTCCTGAATAAATCTTCAAACTTTTTATATCTCAGCTTAGCAAGAAATTTCATATTTCAGTTATACTTCTCCACAGGAATGACTACTCCATAGGAGTGGCACTTTTAAGAATGAAACATCTTCTATTGATCTAGTTTTAACATGGGGACTTTTTTTTTCTGCACTATGCAGCCCAAATGGAAGCTTGTAGCTTATCAAGCTGTAGTCAGCATTGACTTACCCTGTCAAAATGGTTGAAAGAAGCCCGGAATTCATTCATCTGTTCCTGGCTGATTCCTTTGGCATCGCGGGTCAGAATTTGGTTTTCCACTTCATTGATGGTTCTAGCAATTGTTGTTAGTAGTTGCTCCCAACCAACTCGGATATGCTGGAAAAGCAGACAAGATGATTTTTAATTTAAAAAATAGATCTTCTGCATCTGGGACTCTTGGATTTAATGTTTTACTTGCTGCAAAATAAGTGATCCTAGTGGCCAGGGCAGGAGAGGTCAATTTGCTCAGAAAAGCTTCCTTCTTACTGCAGTGTGAACCAAGAAGATGTATATAATCTGGATTTTGACTGAAAAAATATTTAAGAGGCTAATTCTCACTTGCAAGAGTTCTGGTACTGTTGCAAAGCTCTTTTGACT
The DNA here is from genome assembly GCA_034781795.1 of Crypturellus tataupa. Taxonomy (NCBI): domain Eukaryota; kingdom Metazoa; phylum Chordata; class Aves; order Tinamiformes; family Tinamidae; genus Crypturellus; species Crypturellus tataupa. Next base: position 858,662 of record JAWLRI010000563.1, read on the forward strand.
AGTCAGTGCAGCACACTGGGGGTCCTTTAAGGCAAATGAGACTCAAACTCAGCATTTCTAGCAAATAGCTGGGCAGAAAACCCTCCCTGCAAGAGCCAAGAAAATAAACCACAGTCCTTGGAAGACATTGGTGCATCAGACACATTGGTCCACTGCCTCTGCTGTTGCTTAGTGGAGGGTTGGCCAGAAACCAAAAGGCAAGTTTCAAAGCCTGTCTGTGTTCTGCTGGACTCCCAATGAACTTAGATTGCTTCCAAAAAACCTCACATTGTCAACAGAAAGCCAGACTGATTTTAAAAATCTTTTGTTGTATTTTTTTCTGCCAGGCTTTAGCAGCTCAGCACCGCAAGCACTGTCCCTATCTCTCTAATCCCAGCTGATAGACTGCCACAGTCAAGTGGCACAATCAGGAGGAGTGGGCCCAGCCGATTTTTCAAACAGTATTGTTGATTTTATTTAGCTCATTTCTATCATTTATATTTGGAAGTACAGGGGATTAAGTTGGTCTGAAGTACAACATGGCAGCAAAGACATATTTTTGCATGCTTAGTCACGCTGTCAAGTACGCTGCTTTCCTGAGAACCAGAGCACATTGCCAGAGCTGGATATGGCTCATGGCCACTACAGCTCAGGCTGTCTCATCTGCTGGCACACCAGCAGGGAGAAGGCTTCCCAAAACACTTACCTCCATGGTGTAGTTGGTGTGCTTGTTGTCAAAGATAAGCGCCTCCTGGATCTGCTGGTGGTCTCCCTCCAGCTGGTCGATCTTTGGTTTGTAGTTCACGATGCTTTTCTCATACTGCCGCAGGTGGTTGAGCTGGTCCTCAAGGGTTCCGTGCATCTCTATCGAGATACGTCCGATCTCCTGCATTAGCAGCACCAAAAACATTGCTACACATTAGAAGGACAAGCGTAACTGGCATTTACTGCAGCTACTTCACCCTCACCCAGGATGATGTGACTCAGAAGTTTAGCCTTACTAGGGGCATTTTTAAGGTTCTACAGACAAGAGATAAATATATGGTGTGAAAGTATATAGTTCTGATAGTTAGTGATTCCCCATCTCCTTCTAGCAGTTGAGGAATTAGCTTGACTTTGGCTACACTACTACCTTATGGACTGTAGTTTCCTTCTTTTGCATCCTTGTATTAGATACATCTCATGTGCTACAACCTATTTGGAGACTGTTCAGGGCTCTGTTTAAATTTCTGCTGATGCTTTCAGCTCATCTAAGGTAATTGCTCTGTGACACTTTCCTTCTTACGCCAAGAAAGAAACAGAAGACACCTGGTCGAGTGGAATTATGCCTCCCCTGTCTTCAGAAGAAGTAACTGAGCGTGAGCCCAGTCAAGTGAGAGTTCTGCAAAGACCAACTCAGAGCACTGCCAACATACTCCGAGGAATAACCTACCTGGGCTGACAAATACCTTCTCTGTTTACAAAGTACCATTGAAGATCATGGAGGAAAAGAGAATGGTTTTAAAAAGAGCAAAACACTACCTCCATCTTGGTCTGGATCCAGGGCCCAATGACATTGGCCTGTGCACCAAACTGTTTGCGAAGCCGTTCGTTCTGCTGCTGGCGAGCATGTTCTTCCATCAAGGCTTGATCCCTTCTGGGAACCAGTTGCCGCACCTGGAGCAGAAAGCAACAAATAGTGCATTTGATACACAGAAAGGCACATGCACAACAAATAAAAAACTAGAGGCACAGAAGGAAGGAGTGGTGGCAAGGCTTGTGCAATGTGAATCCCATCTGCTACAGGATGAATGCTGCAATCTCATCTCAGGTCATGAAAGACCAAGGTCATTCACCAGCTGTTTTCTGGTGGTTTGTCTTAACATCCTTGTTCATATCTTTATGTTTTGGTCGTAAGAACCGTCAGCACAACTGGTATGAACTTTTTAGTTGCTCTTTTATCATTAGAGCAAAGGAAGGCTAACAACCTGTAAACATAAAATATCTGAAGGGTGGAATGGTGGAGAAGGATACTGATTATCAAGCCATACTTGCTTGTTGGGTCAGCTGAGGACTGAAAACCCTAGAGCTTTTATTTTAGCATCTTTCACAGAGAAAATAACAAACAAAAAGTATCTGAAACTTAGGACCTGACATTTAGGCATTTACATTAAAGATCTCTTCCCCTTTCCAAGCACTTGGTACTCAAGCCATAAACAAGAGACAGAAGAGCAAAAGCTTGGCATTAAGCATGAGAGGACAAGTGAGAAAAAACGATCCACTTTCTGGGTCCCAGAAAATAAGCAGCAGCCTCCTTCCCCAGAATCTGCGAGGCTGGAATGAACTCACATGTTCCCATTTGCCGTTGATCTCCTGTGGCGTAATTGTGGTGTAAGGGTTGGTTCCAGCCATGTTGACGTGGTACGTCTGGACAATCTTGGAGACTTCATTGTGAATTCCCAGGATGGCCTGTCGCTCCTTGTCGGCATCCGGCAACGTGGCTTTAAACTGCTCGTGGGCCGTGGTCAATCCCTGCAGGAGGAAGGCAGCAGCAAAGGCAGCATTAGTAAAGCATTAGTCACTGAAGGGCCTCTGCAGCAAACATACACCTACAGATGTGACTGCAAAAGCTCACCTACTCTCAAGATACAAAATAGGCTACTCTACTACACTTTTCAGGTAATCCCAAGCATCACTACATAGGCAGTTTTAAGCAGTTAAATGAAGTCCTGATTTTCCTATCTTTGTTTCTGTCCCATGTTGATGAGTGACAGAGATTGTACCTCCAGATACTGTAGAATAATTCTTGCTCATAAATTAGGGTGAGCTAATTCTCCAACAGTGAAATTGTTCAGTAACAATAATGAATGTGAACCCCTCTGTGAAAAAGATCTGACTACTATCATTCCTTTATGATAGATACGTATCACTAGTCTAAATGGGCCGTGTTTTTCCTCTCCTACAGGCAATGCAGTAATTCTATCTCTGAGATGATGCCAGTTGGGTGTAGGAGTCAGTTAGAGTCTAGTGAGAGGCACTTAGAATTAAGGGAAGGTCTCCCAGCCTACGGCAAACTCACACAGGCAACATGTGCTCCTGCTGCTGAAAACGGTTCCCTCTACCTGAACACAAGTGGCCCTTTCTGTTCCCCTTATTGCTGCGGTGCCCAGACCGTGATCCAAGGACTGATGGCAAGGGCAGAGTTGCTGGTGGTTTGTGCACAGCTGGCAAGCCAGTTGGTCCTGGCTCATTTCCCACTGCTTCAACAGGCCTTTAAGGTATTTAATCCCATAAGCCTGGAAGATAAAGACTAGGGAAGCAAATGCAGGGGGAAAGGCAGCAAAAGGAATGGGGCACAGAAAGGCATGTGTGGGAATAAGGGAGGGAACAGTGTAGACAAAAGAGGAATAAAAGTAAACCACATGATCAACCACTCTCTCACAATATACGTGCTGAAACTACTTTTGTAAAATTGCTTCCTTACATGGTGACTCACTATTTTGCAGCTGCTGCAGTGGCCATAGAGATGTAATGCAAGTCTAGAGGGCTGGGAAAGATATTACAAACAGTCACTAAAAGACGACACAAATATTTATAAATGATGTTCGGATTTGGTCTGTGTTACAAAAAGAAAAGTGAAGTCTTTTTTTCCAGGAATGAAGGGAAGACATAGTAAGCAGCAGCTGTGTAATAGAGCTCATACCAGGACAGGGTTGTCTTCCTATCCCTCCTTCCCTGGGCTGCCTTGAGTCCCCCATTCATATCCCATTCACTGCCTCACTGATGGCTGTGCTGATGCAAAAAGCTGACCAGGTACTGACAAACTCTGATGAAGCCATCAAAGAGCACAATGTTAGCAGGAAATTACAGCAAGAGTACAGGAGCTGGTAAGAACCAGAAAATCCTGGTTCTTCATTTCAGCTAGGCAAATCCAAATGAATACTAGGATACTTTCCATGAACCCATCAAGCAGGAAAAATAGATATTCCCACTGGCATCTAGGGAAAGGTAATTTATGCTCTCAAAGATTTGAAAATTACCTGTAGATTACCTCAAGGCCTTTTCATAACACCCTTTCAAAGGCAGAGAGCCTGAAATTAGCATCTCAGTTTTGCCAGTTGGGAGCCAAGAAGCCTTTAGCTTCAAATGGTAATCCAGCAGCAAAAGAGAGAATCTTTATTTCTCCCATGCTCAGCACTGAGACACAGCTGGCAGCTCAGAGACTGCCCTCATGGCACGGCACATCCCATCCCATCAGACCAAATGATCAGAACATGATGCTGAATGGGACAACTGCCTTGCAGAACCTGAGAGTGGCATTAAGCTTCGATCATTTGGAATAAGAAAAATCCCAGACCATGAAAGATCCTCTCAGCCTTCGGGGTCTCACATGTAAGACCTCTGCAATCACATTAAAGATATACACTAGCTAGGATGGTGTGAACACATCGCATTTATATCGAAATCCAGATTTTGGGGAAAAAAAACCAAAACAAAGGAGAACATACTTCTTTGGTTTCTCCTGCTAAGGCTCACTTGCGAGAATAGAACACTTGGCACCGGTATGAACACAGAAGACCTCAAGCTCTCTCTACAACTCGGGTCCTGCAGCACGGACTGTTCCATACCTGGATTTCTTCAATGGTGTGAACGATGAAAGTGTCCTGCAGGTCCTCCATGGCCCCTTCCATCCAATTATTGAAAGGGGCAGCTCGTTTGGCATATTCCAGGTACAATTGATCAATTGTTTCCAGTAGCTTCTCTGTTCTCTGGATATGCCCCCCAAAAAGGAAGAAAACAAAGAAAAATGTTTAGAGAAAAGTCATTGCAAAGCTGGGTTGTCTCAGCTGCTCCTTCCTGTCAGACCTCCCCTGTGCTCCCAGAAGGGCACTACATTTTTCTGCAGTTAAGAGATTACGTGTAGGATTTCCCTCTCTTTCAGGGAAAAATTTGAGGTCTTAAAATTAAACAAAGACTTTTTTTTTCATGTATAACAAAATTACAAAACACACGTGGAAACAATTTAATAACTTGAGCAAACGAATATAACTATAAGTAGGCTGGAAGGACAGGGGCAGACTGAACATACTGAAATACAGCCTTGGTTTACAGTCTAGGATATTCTAGGAGTGGACAAAGGAGTGGGATGTTTTTGCCCACTGAAACCTGCTTCCTACAAATGACTTGTCACGTACTCCCAAGGGTCCAGCCAGTAACATGTCTCACCTCCAAGGCCTCTCTACGTTTCTGGGTTAAGGCACCCAGATTATCCCACTGATCACAGATCTTCTGGCACCTGGCATTGACGCTTGGTGAATCATAATAGTCCAGCTCACTGCAGTGGGTGGGGGGAAGAAAAGGACAAAAAGTCAAATAAAGATTTTTGGAGAAGAAAGAAAAATTCCTTAGGAATTCTTTATCAGCCTCGAGGACAGAAACTAACAAAGTGCTCGTGCTCTCCGAGGGGAGAGCGAGCCAGGAAAGCTGCAGTGTCTAGGTTTGGAGATGCCGTATGTTAAAGCAGCACATCAAACAGCACGGAACAGGAAGAAAAACAACCACCACCCAAGACCTCTTTACAAAGAGTTGTACTGGCTGCCTGAAGGCGATAGCTGGGCACCGGGGGAAGGGAGCAGAGAGCTCTGTTCAAGCTGGAAATCAGCAGACTGTGAGCAGAATAGTGTACCCGTACACTCCGCTTGGGAAAATGCTCAACACAGCTACCTGGATCTTGCATCTCAGCAAAAATGAGCAGCAAGGGTTTCTTATGAATGCTAAGAAACCACCTAGGATTGTCCTAAGAGTTGCAGAGCATGGGTGGCAATCTCTGGGTAGTAAGGGATAGCTGAAGTGCATGATCCATTCATTTATTAGATCAATCATAGAATTGTAGCATAGGTTTCTCCCCTGTACTGCTGATAGAGAGTGCTTTGTCTGGGATGTCTGTAACACAACACTCATGAAAGAAGGGCTGGTAAGAGCATGGCAGAGGAAAGGAGTGCAAGGGCTAAAATGAAATCAGAGATCTTGTATTTGTGCTCTTGGTTCTGCACATGGTCAGAGAGAAAATGCAGGCAGAGAGAGACAAGCCAAAGTGGGAGGCATCAATCTCGAAGGAGAAGGTGGAATAACTTGCTGGGCTACTGAGTGACTCTGAGCAATTTGGTGAGTATTTCCTTAAGTAGTAGTGTAGGTTTAAACAGTTTTGTCCTGTCTCTCTCAGTTTCATCTCTTCCCACCACTGTACTGCCCTCCTCAAGTGTGTGGGCACAACTATTTGGTGGAGTCTTGTGGTAAGCTAGTCAGGAAACTGATTTGGGCTAAAAATAACCTTTTTCATAGCTGGATTTTTAATCCAGATCAGTTCCTTGATCTACTTTGCTGCAGAGCCAGTGCTGCAGCTGAAAAATCTGCTCCTGAAAGGCCGGTATGCAACGTGCCACGCTGGGCCCTGGGCACCAAACGTGCTCAGCTATTCAGCGCGCCTGGTACGGCAGCCCCAGCAGCTTCCTCCAGATCCCTGTTACCTCCCTGGCAGGGGATTGGTGTGGTGGAGAGAAGGGCTCAGCAGCCCTGTCTTTCCAGGGCACGGTCTCTTTGCTGAGAGAGAAGATGGCTTTAGGGAAGAAGACAAGAGTCTTCTGTTTTCAGCCCTTTGAAAGAAATCCCCTCTCCCCTAGCGCAGTGCTGGGCTTCCCTGCTGCTGTTAGGGCTGCAGCTTTTGGGCTAGCACAGAGCACGTGCTCTCAAGGTGGCAGCTCAGCTAACGCTTGCTGATGAGTCAGCCTTGGTTTTAATCTTACTGAAATGGAGGATCACCTTGAACCCTCCTCCTGTACGAAGATCAGTCCTCTGGTGGACAAGGGAGCAATTCGGTAAATCTGTACTGGTAAAGGAGATAATGATCTTGATCCAGTAATCTTGCTTTTTAATGAAAAACAGTCCTGCAGCCCGAGAGCACTGAACTTAGCGCAGGCTAAGCACAGGCTTAGAGCAGTATCTGACTTGAGATACGCCAATCTGATTTTTTTCCCCTTTAAAAGTAGGAAACACAGTCAAAGCCAAGTTCTTCAGACTGATTTTGCCAAGTAACATGTAGGGCTTCAAAATCTCTCTCCACATGCTGAAGTGGCCAGTCCTTTACCTGCCTCCTAGTCCTAGCAACCAGTCTCCTGCACCGACAAAAGCCCAACTCTCCTGGAAACCCCTGCATCACCCCTCACTCCTGCAAACAGAGCTGGGTGCAGATTTCCAAGCAGGGAGGAAGCAAGGAGTGAACTGACTTGCTGCGTGGACCATCCCCTGGTACTACTGTGCCTGACCAGGGTCCAGATGGTGCAAGACTCCTGCTGCAAAGGGTCTGATGTGGTGACAGAGGTCACAGAGAGCTAAAGTCACTGAAGACTTTTTTCTCTGCCAGAATAAGCAGGACTTGATCGGCAAAAGAGAATCAACTGGGCACCTCTGGAGTGCCTGTTGACCTCCCCGTTTCCTCCTATTCCCGGAAGAGTATGAGAGCGTTACAACTCTGAAACCCAGTAAAGGCCCAAGGAGAGTCAAACTCTTTAAGAAGGGTTCACAGCAGCACAGTGAGTTGGAAGAGGATGGAAACTTGGCTTGAGAATACAATTCTTCCTCCCCCTCATCAGCACCCACGATCCACTCATTTTCTGGCCTGCTCTTCTGGTGTGCCCGGATACTGGAGAACAGTATCCTAGATACTGTTTGGAAACACTGGGACTTTTCAACATTTTTGCTTGGGGCTGGATTTACAGCTTTGTAGAGGGTAAAGAGCAAAGCTGATTAAGCCCGGCGGGCCCTGCGGACGGGACGCGCGCCGGGGTGCCGTACTTCAGTTCTTGTGCAATAGCAGCAATCTGTTCCACGCGGTCTTGGTGCGCAGCCAGGTCGCTCTCAAAGGCCTCGTGTTTCTTCAGCAGGGCCTTTATCTCAGAGAGTGTGGCAATCTCATAATCCTTCTGCTGCAACATTGCTTCTTTACCTGGTGAGGGAGCCAAAGGACAGACAAATGAAGCACAGGCCCAAGCACCTCAGAGCCAGTTCCCCTAAACCAAGGCAGCCCTGAAGACCTTCCAAAGGGCTCTGGTCCTGCTCCTAACACCCCACCTGAGGCTTGCCCTGGTGCGTGCTGTCCTAGAGATGCACAATCCTCACTTTGAAACCGCTGAGTGTGAGTTTGCCTACAAGAACAGAGCTGGACAAACCAGGCAGCTCAGGGCAGTGCTGTCACAGATTATACTAGACTCCTCTCAGGATGTGCAAACTGGGCTACCTGTAAATGCCACCTGCAGCATTTACTGTACAGGAAGTTAGCACTGGCAGCAGCAATCCTAATTGATTTCCTTCTCTCTGTAGCTCTCCTCTACTCTTGCAGCTTTTCCTTTGAGTCAGTTACGAAACGTTGATATCAAAAACAATACAGCAGATCAAACTGATTTTCGTTACTTCTTTATAAAATGAAAAATCAACCTAGCAATCCTGAAAAAACAATCTCACAGAATGATCCATGTATGATTCCTCTCTTTCTCCCTAGAAAAACGACTAGGTGGAGCACGGTTCGGAGGCAATAGGAAGCACATAGGTTGGCATTTACCATCTGTCCAAGACTCGTGAATCGATGCCTTCTGCCGAAACTTCTCTGCCAGGTGGTCCAGCCTCTCTAGCCTTCGGATCTCATTCAACAACCATTCCTCATAGCCCTTCTCAGCTTGCTCTAGGCCTCCCCAGGCATTGTTTATATCCTAAAGACAGCAGCATGAGAAGAAAAGGCAGTTAGCAGACAGGGAGAGGGGTTCTTCAGCATTTGCTTGAGTGGCTTACACTGTAGGTAAGCATGCTGGGCCCACCCACGGTCTTTTTTTTTTTAAGGCACTGTTGGAGGATAGGTGACCCTGCGTGTGCAGGGGGATTCGACTAGATGACCTCGAGAGGTCCTTTCCAACCTTAGCCATTCTATGATTCTATGATATACACGGAGCCACCCCCGCTCACCGAGACCATTTTCCCTTCTGAAGGCATGAAGGCAGGCCTATTGCTGAGCCGCAGCTTGGTCTGCAACGTGTTGAAATTGATCTCAAGTTGGCACTTTTCCTGGACTTTCGGGGGCTTGTGCAGGCGGCGGTAGTCCCGGAAGTCCTCCAGTTTCTGCTGCATGGCTTGCATGGTGTTCTCCGGCACCCGGTTCTCCAGCCAGGGGATGGTGCGACGGATCCACTCCAGCAGCTGTAAAGAGCCGTGACAAGAAGCCTTGAGTTGAAATTGTGTTAAAGTTACAGGTGCTACTCTGACCTTATTAGGGACCATTTACTTTAGGTAGCTGACGGCAAAATTCTGCCAGCAGCAGGGCTCGTAAAGAAAAGCTTGTGCGATTTTGGGGAAGAACACTTGGATTACACATATTTCTTTCCTCATTTACAGTTAACTTCCACTCCTCACTGATCCAGTTCCTGACTCCTGCCAAGAAGTTCGGCAGTTATATTGATGTAAAATTTGTAGGAGAGATGCCATGAATTTGTACATTCCTGGGCAATATAAATTGACAGCTTGCTTTTCCCTTTAATTTCAGTATTTCTGGAGCTGCTTTTAATAAACTATAGAAACTCAAAGCTGCTCCATAGGAGATTTGTTTTAAAGCAGATTATATTCGCCTTCAGATATAGTTCAATAATTCATTTTTCTCCAGCTAGAAGGGGTAAAAAAGGAATTTTCCAAGGAAGCACAGGCCACTAGCATTCCCGGGGATTAGCTATCAGGGTCTGGGTTTAAATGCAATCCCTTTCCACCTAACATCACCCAGAAACCAACAGCACCATGGACACCTACATCACTGGCCAGCTTTTCGTAGTCTTCCATGAGCTGCTCATTTTCTTGGTTGACTGCCAGCACTTTGCAGATACGATTTGCTGCTGTCTCCGCCTGCCGAAAGAAGAAAAACAGAAGAGGGAAAAAGCATGAAAAAACCATAAACCAAAGCTCACAGCTCTGTCTCCTGCCACATACCTGTGGTAAAGTCTCCTAACCTTGGCTCTAGCAGCCTGCCTGTGCTCCAGCAGAAGCAGAGTTGTTACAGACCTGCCCTGACCTGCTTCTGTAACAACTTAACTTCTCCCTTCTCAGGTGAATACCTTCCTTCAGAGCCTGAGAGCTTGGCAGATCCTAGTCCCAGATGCTGAGACACAACCATGTTTCTATGCCTTTCCTGAAGCTCTTCCCTCAAGAGGGCCCTGCCACTTGCTCCTGACCGGAAAGCCCCTCAGCTGCCTCTTGCAAAGGCAGGAAGGGAGTTTCTGCCATTGCTCCCAGGGCAAGGAAGCAAAATGCCAGTAACTGAGTGGTGTCCATCTGATAAGATTCTCTACATGCTTTTACCCCTAGGAAAGCACTTCCTAAAGACAGTTAAATCCATATACTGGACGCTGGCCAATTTGAGGATAACATGGTAGATTAAACTTATTCTTGACCTCAAAACCTGTCCAGCAGATCTGTCTTTGGCTTTCCCTATATTTACAACACCCAGCATGGGGCCACCTCCTCTAATACCTTGCCACATGAGACCTACCATGTATTTAGCTTTTCATGGCTCGGTGTAGAATAATTTTTTTATTTGTTTTCTATGTAAACTTTCTGCTTTTTCTTCCAAATAAAATCTCACAGGAAAGAACCTGTTATTAGGATTTCTTTTTTTCTCTTTCATTGTGGGACCAAAACCTGGCAGGTAGTTGGACGTGTTAAAATACAAATTTGGAACAGAGCATGGATTAGAAAAATCCCAGCCACAAACTCAGTTACAGTCTGCCTCATGCAGTAACACGAAGGAGTCTGACAGGGGGAGCATACACCAGGCTCATCCCTGCACAACTCATATCTGTGGAGCTGCACGGATCATCATGGTAGGCGTCATGAAATAGGGCTTGGCGGATGCGGCCCCGTGATGGGTGCCAGGGGATCATCCAGCACCCTCTCATTGCATTGCATGTTACCCTGGTACCTAGGGAAGGTACTAGACATAACCACAGGTCCTCTACGGAGTTGTTCTCCTCTTTACTCTCTCGAAGTTGCAGCTGATCTGAGGCAGCAAGAGTAGCAATAGCCATAGGCTCCCCTATGCTAAGGTCCCAGTGGTGATCTTAGTCATATGTAAGATAAAACATAGATTCAGTCATCTGTGCCTTCACTAAAATAAACTGGCTTATAGATACACAGATATAAACTAATTAAAAACACATCAGAGGGATATTGCAGAGCAGAAAGTGACTTCCAGTTAAAAAAGAAAATCAGCAAAAAGTGCAAAAGATGATTATATTTAAGATACTCTGATCTGCTTTTAACAAAAGTTTGTACTTAACAGATTGTTTTTTGATATACATAGAAAACTTTGCGGACATAGGACCATATAGTATGTCAAAACATCCCCCAGAGCCCTGTTGTGATGTGTCTAGTAGTTACAGGGAACTGGTAGTACAAACCTGTATCCCAGACTTCACAGGATAGCTGATCCATGCACATGCTTAACTCTTTCTGCTTTTTACTCCCCAGGAGCTCACTGCAGCAGTAAGGACCCCCTTTCACAGGGGTATACTTATATTTATTTGATGATAGATTTCCTACAGCTGCCCAGATTTTTCAGTGCATGTACATGTATCTGTACAGATACAAAAGTCTCCAGAATGGCAGCAATTACAACTATTTGTATTATCCTGAAGATCAAAGTGGAGCAACCAGTCTTTCTCTTCTACATCTCTACTCGCTTCTCCATTGCTCCTGCCTACTCCACCCTGCTCTATGTAACTCAGTGCTGCAAAAGCAGCAGGAATGGAGCTGGGGCTACTACTGCCATGAGCAACATGTTCTGCTGACTTGCTCAGAGCAGCGTAGGACAAAAACAACCCAACACCTTTGGGTTATCTCTATGAATACCTCCCACACTGCTACTATAAGCAGACCTGTGGTGATAGCAACCTCCATGAAACACTTTCAGGCGCAAGAAGAGTTGCACACCAAGATTCACATGAGGCCAAGGCAGCTCTCCATACACCTTCATCAACAGATTGGAGGAAAAAAAAGAAGAAAAACATTTTGGCTTTCCCCCCTTACTGAAGGCAGGGATGCATTTATGATGCTCAAGCTGGCTCCAAACAAGCCGGGCTGCTCGCATGGCGCAGAGCAGCACCGAGAAGGCCCCATCGTGGGGCCTAGAAGCTCTCTATGAATTCTCTCCCCTTACTGCTTCGCTCTCGGGGCGCTGGGGTGACGGAGCAGCCTCAGTGCAGCACGGCACTGATGCGCTAGGCACAGCCTGCACGGGCAGGGCCAGCAGCTCGACAGCACTGCTGCGTGGTATGCATGTGCCATTGGGCGTCGAGGGAAGTGCATACAGCCAAAGCGGCCGTCATTTCTCTGCCTTCTCCCTTTCTGTATTTCTGAACCCTGACTTGGTCTGATAAGGGTAGAAGGGGAACTGTATCTGTAGCTCATGGACCCACATCTTTTTGCTGAGGAGGAGGATGAAAGAAGCTATTCCCACAGTATGCTGCAGAGTGTGCCTGCCTGCCTGCTGCTGCTCTCTGGCCCCAAAGCACCACCCCAGAACACCATACACCAAACATCTTTTAATAAAATGTTAAAACATTAGTTAGAAATTTTCATCCCGAAATCAAGTTTTCAAAATATTAAGCCAACCAATAGTAAACAACCATGCATTTAGTGTGAAAGTCAGAAGCGGTTAGAAAACAAGCAAACCAACCAAAGCAAATATACCTACGAATGCATATATAAAAATGGCATAAAGAAAAAGCAGCCATTCACACACATCATGTCAGACTGGGGCCCCTGTACCTTCAAAGGCTCAGTATAAGACAGTGAAAGAAGCAGAAAGCGGCTCATGGGACTTCCCCTTCAGGGCTGGTGGCAGTATTGAAAAATCTGAATGAAAAATGGAGTAATATCATAGTAAGTTACCTAATCACGCATAAGGTGGTAGTGCCACAAGAAATTCAGGACGGGCGCTTTCCCTTAGCAGTCACTGCATTTTCCCAGGGACTTGAATGTGTGTCACTCAAGAGCTGGCTAATGTACAGCAGGGGTTGGGGCAGCTCCACAAAGCAACTCTGCTCCTCCAGCCACATCACAGGTGAGTTGGTAGCCCATAAGGCTTGCAAAAAAATCTAATAAATAATTAAAACTTTGATCCTCCCCTATAAGTCAGTCATAGTATATGGGTTTGCAGCTTCAGTAACTAAGAAGCTTGGTAGCTAGGTCTACCTTCAGTTACTTGATTCAGACTCTAAAGTAGGAAAAATTTTCTTTCAGTTCTCCTAGAAGTCCTAGCATCCACCTAAACTGCTGACAAGGTCATGGGACCTGCTAAGCAGGTTTGCAAAAGGTGGAATGGGCCCAGAGAGGAGCAGACTGGCAAGGGCAAGGTGCTCTTCTGGCATGGCCAGAAACATGCTCACATTCATAGTTTGCAGTTTCCTTAATCTGGAGATCTCAAAGTCAAACAGACAGCATGAAGCAGCCCCTAAGGAGTACCTGGCAAACAGCAGGCCTTATCACTGGGCTGGTGCGAGCTTGCAGACTGCAGTCTCCCTGGGCAAGTATGATTCCGCTGAAGCTTGCAGCCTGGTCTTAAAGGTTTTGAACTACTTACAAAACAGCATCCTCCTGGAGAAGTCATAATGATAGAAACTACTCCAAATGGAGAGATCTGCTGTACTGATGTGGGAAATTTCCTTAGGAATCAGACAGCAACATCTAATTTATACGAAACAGGACTAGGAACCAAATGCAGCGATGAGCTAAAGAGCTGCTCCTTGGAAATATACTGCTTGTATTTGTCCTTGGAAATCCCACATCAGTGTGAGAACTACACCAGTGTTGCTATCATCAGCATAGCTTTGTACAAAGAGATGAAGTGTTTTTGGAGTTAAGTTGGCCATCAAGCTGGGCCACCTACGGGTGGTGTCTCAAACAGAAACAAGTTGGGGTCAGGGAAACCAGGATGATCTGATGCCCTGTTCATAGCAAAGTATGCAGTCTTGAACTTCAGGGAGTGAGCTTTGGAAGTCTGAAGTCAGTCATGATCTTGTGGAAAGGCTGTCGCCTACCCAGGCTGGGACCTGAGAGGATGGATTTTTTTTCTCTCTTTTGGTCTATTCAAAGAATTGCAAGGGAATTGTCCTTTTGGAGGAAGCTCAGCCAAAGCAACTATTTGGCTTTCCTGAGGACAAATGTCCTGATGCCAGGCAAGGAGACTTTGTAATAAAGAGGAAGTAGAGAAAGTAGGACTGAAGTTATGGAAATGGGCAGGGGGAGGAAAGTAAGGGAAAGGGAAAGAACACAGGTAGTTTGTGAAAGGAGGGAAGATGACTGGGGAGAAGCAAGGAAAGGGAGAAGCAGGTAAGCACAGGATATCTCAAGGAAGGCCTGTCAGGAACAAGCTTTGTGGCTAGAGCACATGAGTTCCACAAGAGATGCTGAGGGCTGCTCCTACACGACCGGTTGATGGGATCCAGCCTAGGAAGGGAGCACTGAACTAGCAGAGTGAAGTGGGAAAGGCAGCTCCAGGGAGATGGTCTGCAAGCTCCCGTCTCACCCAGGCTTTCACTGGGGTGAGGTATGCCTGGAGACGCACCACCTGGCCAGGGTGATGCCTGCAGGACACCGCACCCTGCAAGAGCAGAGCGGGCCTCCAGTTGCCTTCCTACGCTAAACCCTCTCTGCAGCACGGGGCGCGAGAGCGGAGCAGCTCCTGCGGGCTCAGAGGGCTCTCTCCGGGCTCGTTAGGTCGCTTCTTGAGCAAGGCCACAGGCGGGTGCCTGCGGGCAGCGCTGGGTGGCTCCGCTCGCCCGCGCCGCCTCCCTGGGGCGCCGCTCCCTGAGGGCGCGAGCGCGCGGCCGCGGGGAGCGCCGAGGGGGTAACTGTTAGCGCCCGAGTCTCACCTTCTGCGCGCCCGAGAAGGCGTGGTAGTAACATGAGACATAGGTCATAACGGCCTTCTCATCCGGCCTTAGCGTGCCTACAATATCTGCGCAGAGAAGGAAAAGAGGTTGAAAGGATAAAGTAAGAAAGCAGCACACAGAGTAAAACAAAACAGTCGCGGGTGGCGTGATGAGAGAGGGGCAGGAAGCTCCCCACCATGCACTGCAGGACAGGCCAGACAGACTTCCATGCGGAGAGCTGGGAGGTCGGATCGGAAGGTGGCTAGCAGCGTTGGCTCTGTGGCTCAAAGGGGCACCCTGCCCAACTGCCCCCCAAATCCGGGGGGTTCCCGAGCGGAGGGTCTGGGCTCTGCACCCAGCGATGGACTGCCTTGCTGCATGCCGAGGAGCTGCAGATCGGAGCCTTGCTACGCACTGCGTCCCCAGGCGCCGCGCGTGCTTGTGGCACAGAGGCGCTGACGGCTGCTTGGTTTTGGAAAGAGATGTTTGCAAGGTTTCATTCACAAAATATTTTCCTCAAGTGTCTCCGTTACCAGAAAATTGCTAAACCAAACACTGCAAGGACTTAGCTGCCCAATATCTGGCATGGTTGGGGAGAAATTAAAAGAAAAAAAAAAGAAAAAAAGAAAAGAAAAAGGAATAAACAAAACAAGGCATCTCAGTCCTGATAAGCAATGCTCTGTGGGCAAAATCACTGCAACGTGTCTCATCAGAACATTTTGCAAGTCCCAGATGAACTAGGACTGAATTTTGTGGCAAAACTTGAGAAAGTGGCAGGTTTAAGATCATGAAGTAGAGGTGTGGAACTTGTATGTAAGATAAAAGATAAAGTTTTGGACATTCACCAGACTCTTCCTAAAATCCCTAAGCCAACTCTAGACTTCCATCTTTGAAGAAAAAAAAAAAAAAAAAAGGAGGGGGGAAGGAGAAAAAAAAATAAAAGGCAAACAAATATCAGCAGTTTTACCCATGGGCACAGGCTGCAGTCTGCTGAGCAGGACATCTTATGCGCTCTCCAATGGGATACCAGGCATCCTAGCTCAGGTTTCCCCAGAACAGGGTGCATGTCCTTGGCTGATGAGACAGAGCTTCCTGCTCCATAGGACCCGCCAGAATGCCAAGGTAGTGGCACACAGAAGGGGCTGCTACAAGTAACACTGACCAGAGGAAAACAGCACTCCTGGCTCCCTTGCCCCAGGTTATTATGTTTGGGGCACCACTTTGAACCAACAGCCAACTCTACCAAAACATGATAATAAAGATGCCCGTAGCTAGAGAGGAGAGAGAGAAAAGAAAAAAAAATAAAAAAGGTTTGGACATTAGCAACGGCACCAGGTGTGCTCTGTGGAGGGATCTTGGGATCCTGCGATACCTTCTGGGCTCCTGAGAAGGCGTGGTAGAAGCTAGAAACATAGGTCATGATGGCCTTCTCGTCGGGACGGGCAGTTCCAACAATGTCTGTCAAAAAAAACCTCACGTTAAGAGCATAATCAACTGACGGGAGGAAAGCAAAAGTGAGGGAGAACCACAACTGTCCATGAGGTCTGCTGCAGGGTATATGCCTCATAGCAACTGTGAGAGGTTTCCCAGCCTTTCAGAGATGTGTCTCAGAAGCCAGAATCACCCTCTTGACTCCCCTCCCTCACGACAAGATTGCTTCGAGGATCTGGTCAGGCCAATGGGGCCATATGTCAGCACACAGCACGTCAGAACGTGTCTCTGCTTTGACTGTGTTCCTGTGAATGACGGGCTGAATCAATCCGAACTCGCAACGGGTTGACTTGGTATTTATAGAAGCATCATGTTGTAATTTTTCCATGCACTTCTTCAGGGAAGATCCTTCCTCCCTGCCCTGTCCCACCGCCTCCATTTCAACACACAGATGGCTTGATTTTCAAAATGCCCTCTCATTACATTCAAGGGAAACTCAACACCTCCTGAGATCAGGAAGATGGAATTGAAAGATTGCATATCATCTCCACTGTGTTGGAGAGGACAGCTACCACAGACATGGGAGCTCCTGCAAGGGATCCTCTTCACTGCTAGCTTTGGAGAGATCTGAAGCTATATCTGCTTATTTTGAGGGTGGTTCTGTTCTCTACAGAGTGGTAGGAAACACTCAAATGCAATCTGCTCCAGAAACCTCATGGCATCGTGTGGCTTTGACATAGTAAGTGCAGGGAATGCAAGATTCATTCTGATGGATGGGAAATCCTGCCTCAGAAGAATGAATGTGAACACACTAGTTAAATACAGAGTAACAGAGCCCAGCAGTCCTACCTCCACTTTCGCCCTTGTTCCTTGTTCTCCTTTATTTAGCAAAAGCTTTTGCAAAAGCTTTTATCTGCTTCTGATGAACAAGCCAAGCCTAAAATACAGCTTGCACCATTAAAGTCGGCTGGCTTTGGGCAAGCAGCCACTGTACAAGCAAACTATTTCAGGCTGTTGTTTGCGCTCTAAGAGTTACTGCCTTCCAAACCCACTGTCAAGTTGCTCCCCAAAAGTTTCTTAAATGTCTGGCCTCTGGGGAATGGTTGCACTAAGTAGGAAAAGCATCTCTGAAAACATGGATTTCTGCCTTGGTCTCAGATCCAGTCAGTGAAACATCTTTGTGCCTAATACTTCTAAGTAGTCGGGAAGCAGTAGTTTATAATACCAGCTATGGGGCAAGAGTGGCCTATAAGAATTAAGAAAAAGTAACAGATCTGCTCTTGCTGAGTCTGCTCTCCCTATCTTCCTCCCTCTCAAAATAATAAAAGAAAAAATCACCACATCTCCTAAAGGAAGGTCACCAGCAATGCCAGAAAGAGCCTAGAATATAAATTCTGGAACAAAGAGAACACAGTCCAATACTGTACATTTTCTCAGTGTTAAGTATTCTGTTTCTCAAAAGGGAACATGCTAACCATCAACGGACATAGCCAGCGGCTGCTCCTCTCTGCCTAGTGCGTTAGCCCTGGTTAAGATCTCCATGTTGGACTTGGAAGATTGAGGGGCATGGAAAGAAAAGGGAAGTAGAACATGTGATTATTTCATTCTCACTTTTTTCCCCCTGTACGTTTGGTACATGGTGATGGAGGGAGCATTCAGGTTGGTGAATTCTTGTATAACACAAGTCCACCTAGAAGAAGTGGGAAGTTGCTTGAGGAAAAGCAAAGTAAAAGTCATTTGGATCTACTTTACCTTCTGCATCCAGCATCTTGGGGATATCCAGATATTTCTCAGCCACATCAAAGGCTGTGTTTAGATTAGTGAGAGGATCATCCTGCAAAAGAAACAAGAGCCAGATCATCAGCATCAATGTGCAACAAAGTATGTAATATTTCTCTCAAAACAGAGCAATTTTGCTTGATTTGACTCATATTAACCTAGCTGCCCTGACAAAATTACACAAAAATTCTCACATAATAGGATGAAATAATTAGTTCCCTTCTGAAAGGAGAGCCTGGAGACTCATGAGAGGATAACAACACATAATCTACGCACTTGTAACAGGAAGGAATAATGCATTTTGTTTTGAACCTAGTTTATAACAGCACAATTGAATTCACATCACAATGATAGTAAACAGCCATATCTTACATTTGTATCTTAGGCTTACATTATTCAGCTTGCATTTCAACGAACCTCAGAGCATTGTATCTGTTAGCACATCTAAGGAATACTAAAATAGCAACACCTGGAACGGGTGCTGTCCTTAGCTTATGTACAGTTTGTTGAACACCAGTTGCGTGGGAGGAAGAGAAACATTTTAACAAATCTTTACAAAATAAATATATAAAAGTTCTCATTCTGTGTAAGTATCAGTTTTCCTCCTAGGCATGGCACAGCATTTGCCATCTACTTCGTATGATTCTATTTCTTTATATATAAACCTTCTGCTGCGGCAGGATGCACTTCAGAGACACACATCAATACACAGTAATCAAATCCTAAACAAAGTAAGCATGAGTCATATCAAAACTGTAACAAGATTTTAAAGAGAGAATAAAGAAATGAATTTGAAAGGCAGAAATCAGTGGCAGAAGAAAGTCCTCTGCAGACTGTCCATAGCATTCAAACACATTGGTAAGCAAC
The DNA here is from genome assembly GCA_034781795.1 of Crypturellus tataupa. Classification (NCBI taxonomy): domain Eukaryota; kingdom Metazoa; phylum Chordata; class Aves; order Tinamiformes; family Tinamidae; genus Crypturellus; species Crypturellus tataupa. The sequence goes on from JAWLRI010000563.1 coordinate 877,657, forward strand.
CAGACATCTACTGACCAGGATGAGAGCCCTCACACAAGCCTCACTCCGTAACTGTTCAAGACTTTCACTGGAAGCCCTTGAAGCAGGATTTTTCTCCTACGTGACAATATTCGATATTTCTGTATATCCATGATAGTTGTGTATTCTGTAGCAACAGTCCATTTCACTCACGTCCCAAGATATTTGCACTACCAATTTTCATTGTTGAGACAGGCGGCTTCTGTTGGAGGGGCTGTGCACAAGCTGCTAGTGTCTGATCAGTGTGTTTGCAAGAGGCTTCCAGAGGAGAGAGGTGTCCCTCTCTCCATATTCTATCTGTGACATCTATGCTGAGGTTTGCCTTAAAATCAGGAGGAAGAGTGAAACTGTTTCACCTTGTGTGCCTTTGCTTACTGCATTGACCTGAGCGATTTAGCTAAGAAGGTTCCTGTATGGCACTGGTCTTTATCCAGCCCTCAGCAAGGACACAGCCATTCTGAAAAGCAGTTTCGTGCAGCAGTTCCACAGGACTGAACACATGTCCTAAGCTGACATGCTCTATCAAGCATCCTTTGGATGAGTATCTCCAGTGGACAGCAACACTTTGCCTACCAAGGCAAGTCACACAGAGGCAATCACAATATACGCTACCAGGATCCATATTTAGTCCCCTGAAGCAAGTCAATATTAAGTGAGAAAATGTTGCGTGGAGCACACTGCAATGGAACTGGCAGCCGTCACACTTGTTAACAGACACCTCTCTCAGCACAAAATAGTGCTTTGCCTAAACAGTGGTCAGAGGTAGCAGCCTGTCCGGGCGGAAAAGGAGGGGTGAATTCAGTGCAGATAGTGCTCAGTTTACAGGGAACACCGCCAGCACTGTAGCCAAAGCTTAAGAATTTGCAAGCTGAAAGTTGGGAGAGGTTTCCTGATGGGAAAACTTACTGGCTTGGGCACTCCCAAAGGAAGGGTTGCAAGTCTTAATACATGGGAAACTTAAGAGTCACCTAGACACAACAGCAGACTTTTATTTTCTCTGTAAGAAAGATGGGTGATAAAGGAATCTCTAGGGGAATTAAGCTGAAGATAGTGCTACTGCAAGCAAGCTACTTAGGCCCAAGACTCATTGGCAGATAAGCAAAGGGCTAAGCCTGAGCAGGGCCCTGCCCACAATTACTTTCAGAAGCGCTACAGCAAGAGCAGTCTTTTGAAAAGGAAGACACAGACACTTTGCTAATGTGGGTCAACCCACCACGCAGAAACATCCCTACAGTCTTGGATGGCACAGACTAACATCCTTTCCACTCTGGCTGGCTAAGGGACAGCAGCCTAGCCTCGTAGGTTATGTCCATTCCTCACTAATATAAATCTGGAGTAAAGCGACCCAGCTGTGCTGGATCCTTCTAGCAGCACAACTATGCACTAACTATGAGCAGCACAAGACACAATGGCAACAAAGCAGAGCAGAAGTCAACACACTGGCCCCAAGTCCTTCCACATTCACACGCACATCCAAGAACAGCAATGACTGACATGATGTTCCGCAGAGTTGCCCAATGGCGTATGTGAATCACAGAATGTTTGAGGTTGGGAGGGACTTCTGGAGATCATCTAGTCCAACCCGCCAGCTCCAGCAGCGACACCTAGAGCATGTAGCACAGGGTGGCATCCAGGCAGGTTTGGAAGATCTCCAGACACTATAGAAGTGGAAGACACAAAGTGGAGCAATAACTTGCCAGGCTCTGGTTGGGCCAACTGTGAAGAAAGCTGCTGTTTTTCCATGCAAGAATTATGTTGTTTTAATGGTAGCAGAGAGCAAACCTGCCCAAAACAGATGCCTACCTGGCATGTAGTCTGCTCTTGCTGACTAAAGGCTCTCCATGGCTCCTCTTTCGCCACAGCCCTAACTCACATGGGAAAACTCCTCTGCTCCAGCTAGCTCTAAGTCCTCGCAGCACTCAGTGTTGCCATGGCAATTACCGCAGTGTCACACACACAAATTCTTCTATTAGCTACCAATTGGGCTAGCAGGTGGAGGGGGAGGGAAGCTGGGAAAAAAAAGCAGTTACTATATCTACCAGAGCTAAAGATCCTAGGAAAACATCTAATTAACACAACTCACATTTTCAGGAGCATCTGGAATAAATGCATCTAACACAGCCGTACAAAAATCATACAGGTTACATTTCTGTATGGATTGCTTTATATGAGGGAGTGTTTGAGCCATCAGTCAATCATCGTGCTGCATGAAAAGACCTTAGATGCACCTCACAGCTGGGCTAAGGAGAGGAGGAGGAAGGGAAGCCTCATCTTCTGCACGTCCCTCACATGCAAACCCTGGGCTGAAAGGCCAGATCTTACCTATGGTGTCCCAAACAATTGCAGATAGATCTGCGCTCTATAAAAATAATCTAAGCAAAGAAACAGCAATGAAATCAGGGAATGACTTATATCAGACTGACTCGAACCTTTTATTTTGGGGCCTGGCCTACATAAGCAAGCTGGCAGGTATAACTATATGCTGTGTGTGGGGAGAAGAGAAATATATTTTCTTTTTCACTAATATACCTAGACAAGAGAGAAAAAAAAAAAGCTAGGAATAAAAACTCAAGACAAAACTGCGCCTACCAAAGAATCTGCTGACTCTGGGAGGAAGACACACAGCTCCACCAGCTACCTTTTCTAGCACACATTGGCAAAGCAGGGTTGGCAGCATAGAAACAGCCTCTGTGAAAGAATAAAATACACTAGGACTGCACAAAAATGTTGCCCAAACAAGAGGTACAATGCAGATCTCTTGGTGGCTTAGCTTCGTTGATGTTTGCTCCTCTCTCTTACATATTTGCATGTGTGCATAACACAGAAACACACACAGGCAACAGCACCAGAAGCTCAGACACAGAGACGCTATTAATCATTCACTAGATTTGGAAGAGACCTCTAATCTAATCTAGCATCCGCTGTGATGGCTGCTTCTCAGCAGCTTTCCTCATGTCTTCTCTGGGAGAGCCAGCAGAAGATTCAAACTCCTTTTTTTTTTTCTTTTTGAGGAGGAGGAGGAGGAGAAAGGAGAGGGGAAGTAGGCTCCAAGGAGAAGCAAGGATCAGCTGAATTAAGCCAGTGGGAAAGAAGGAAGGAATAGAGGAGGAAACATGACAGAAATTGTACATGCTACAAATGTGCTTGAAAGACCTAGCAAAACAAGAATAATTTTCCTTCAGCACACACCAACTACTTTACTAAAGTTAAAGGCTAGGCTCTGAAGTCAGTTCTTCCTAGCTATTGACTCAAGAGAGTCACTTCAGTTGTGGCAGAGTTATCAAATGGGCTTTCAGAGCAATCTCGGTAGAACAAGGATGAAAAGGATGGAGCAGAAGGCTGCAGGAAGGCAGAGGGAACCTCATGAAGGATACAATCAAAGTGGATAAGGCAGCACAAAGCGAGTTGATTCTCTAGCTTTACTCCAAAGAGGGCAAAATCCTTTCCCATCTATACTGTTTTTGAGAGGATAATCATCCTCTCTTGCAGCCTAGGCTGCAAAAGCCTGCAGGCAAAATGAACGGGTACCTTTTTTTGATTCCTCTCACCCCAGTTTTGCTCGAGGTTGGCTTAGCACTTGCTTTGTAATGGGGAGCACTGTAGTATTTTCTCAGCTGCATTTTCCAGACAAACTTTGCCTAGCTGCTTTTTATTTTCAGAGCAACCTCTGAAAATGCAGTTAGCTTTGGTCATTTCCCTTTTTTTTTTTTTATTGCTGCTGTTTAAGCAAACAGATAGTCTCTTCCCACTGTTTACTCATCATGTGCTTACTCCAGATACTAAAATTTATCAGATAAAATATATAACTGCTCTGCAAGACAGTAAAGATCTAAAAGGTTATTGAAAAGGGCATCAGGGGTTGTACAATTAACTGTCTCAAAGATGCAGGCCAATTTGATTAACTCATTTGTAGGTTGTCTATTTGTGCAGTGATCCAAGAGACCAGATCTATTAGCAATGGAGTTTCACATTTATTAGTTGGTATCTAGCACTTACACCCTGTATAATACTCAGCTCATTAAAATCAGATGGTCTAACTTCAGGTGGATTGGCTTCAGTAGTAATAGTACATGAATTATGCCCTTGGTGACATTTGCCTCTAGAGGTGTGCATGGATATAGCAAAATAAAACCCAAGCAGACTGTTTTGCTGTGAATGTGCAAGTCAGATGAGAATCCAGCTTGCTCTCCCATCACCCTTCTGGGTCAGGACACTGCTGGTAACACAAAGCACTGAACACTTATTCTGGTCATCCTCACGTGAGCTAGAAAGCAAGGCAGTCTGAAGGCAGGGTAAGGCAAGCAGGCAGTTTTCAGGCTTAATAAATCCTGAATCTGCTGCTTCATATCCCCTTCCTTCTCCCCAGCACAACTACTAGCTTGAGCTGAAGTTCTCCAGTTAGTTGTTTATCAAGCTAATTCCTCTCCTCCACTTCCATGGAATCCAAGCACCCAATCTGACAGAAAACGTTGTGCTGTACCTTTCGTAGCTTCCCATAGTCAATGAGCTCTGGACGGTGCCTGTGAATCAAGGCGCAGAAACCAAGGCCGTCCTTCCAACTGCAAGAGAGATGGAGAAGGGCACAGTGAGCAGTGCTCAGCCAGGGAGACGCACAGCGATGGCCAGGAGGCTGAAGAGGGGCACCAAACATTGGGATGATTAATTCTGGTTTAATGAATTTCTGGTTTAAAGACTTCATTAACCTAATTTGTGAAGCCCTGATGTGCTCCTTATTTGCTTAGAGGCATTTGTGCAGATTCAGCTACCTCAGGCTTCAGCCAAGCCCATAGGTAGGTCCCCTATAAGACCAGTTGGCATGAATGCAGCTTAAGCTCTTAAGAAGTGCTTTACATGCACATGGTTCATACAGTTCTTCAAAATGCGACAGCAAAAGCACTGCTATGCTGAATCTACACTAGAACACCTGTCAGTTTAGAAATATTAATTAAAAAAAGGAATTAAAAACCTCTCATTCCTTCCCAACACTTCTATACTATAAAGTTCCTGATATGGTCATTACTTCAGGACTCCTGAAACATTCTGAGTTTTCAAACAGCAAAAATTGTCTTACTTGGCTTGCAGCACATATGCTATTCTCAGAAGACTTAATGCTCTAAAGAATTTTGCAAAAGCAGCAATTGTAACCACAATGAGTAATTGCACTATAGGTATTTGGATCCTTTCATAAGCTCTGCCTCTAATTTCTATGCGTCTCTCTGGACTACTTTGTTATTGTATAACATGCATCTCCATTTCCTTGGGAGGTCTGTCAGGCTCGGTGTTGAATACACCAAGAGACATATGAAGACAACACAGATTACAAAGCTAAGTTATTGTCTGTAACTCACCTGATATGGAAGTTCTGGATGTTTACATTTTTGTAGGGGGCTGTCTTCCTCTGACACCATAACAAAAGCCCTTCTTTAGCAGATGTCTCTAGAGAAATAAAGAATGCACAGCAATAAGCAATTTTCTTAGAAATCAGCGGTCTCTACCAAGCATATGCTAGAAAAACAACTCCTCTTTGGTAGGAACAGCACTAAGCTGCATCTTAACTAACTTTCTTTGTCAGAAAATTCCTTGTCTGGAAGATTCTACTGGGAGAGTTTTGTTACTGTTATTTTCTTAATGAGATTCTGTAATAAGCAGATGGCCTTTTCAGGATTACAGAGCAAAGTTTTATAGGACTTGTAAAAGAATGGCCCATTTTTAATGCCAGTTTCTCAACAAGCAACATCGAAGTTGGTTTAGGCATCCTTTTGAGATGCTCTTAAATGTTCTTCCAAGAAAAGGATATGAAAAACTCATACAGGAACCAAGTAGGAACTGGCTAGGAATGTCAATGAGAGGTAGTTTTCCTAGGATCTTCCAGGAAATCATCTGACAGCACTTTTACATGGCAAGCCATGTGGTTACCCTAGTTGCTCCTTCTTGAACAGCAGCTGGAAAGAACTGAAATTTACCTTCAACTGAGATATCCTGAATGGCAAAACGAAGGATGATGGTCCATATCATTCCAAGAGTCATTTTAACATTGCCATCCACAATTTCTAGGGGAGAGAGGGAGAAAGAATGAATAGAAGGCAGCAAGCTAGAACTGTAAAATCTGGGGGGAGGGGGGGGAGTCAAATTGGGAAGCTTTTCATTTTGCACATGAGTGACTGGAATCCCAGCTGAGAACTGCTCCTCTCTGCCTTCCCCAGGGCTCTGCTGCCACCACACAGTATTGCCCAGCAGTACTCACCAATCCCACAATGTGTGCTTCTCCCACAGTATACTATGTAGTGTAAAAGAGACACAGATGATTCAAACAGGAACAAGATATGAACTTAGATCAGCATAATTCCCTAGAGGGGGCTAAAAATACCTTGTTCAGGTTCCATATCCGTAGCTTTAGAAGCTGTATAAGCCAAATGGGGAAAAAAGAAAAACCTTCCCCCCCTTACACGGTGCATGTCCCTTCAGAGTCACAACTGTATCCCTGCCCCAGTGCGATCACAGCAGCAAGACACAGCGAGACTTTCCAACGCAGATAAGCTCTGACAGCTGGTTTGTGGTGTGAAAAAAGACACCACCTTGGAATATCACCATTTCCTGACCAAAAAAGCTTAACTACTGACCTGCAGACTGCCTGTGTAGGTCTCCTCATCCCCACAGTGCGCAAGAGACACAAAGGAGCTCTCCTGAGAGTACATGCATCACGCTCAACGAGGAAGCAAAGCTCCCGCTGAGCAGCCGGAGCAGAGCATAACACAAACTAAGATGTCAAGCAGATTGTACATTATTGCTCAATGGACTCTGTGTTATATACCAGCAAGGGTCAAGAGCTCATAGGATTAGAAAAGCAACCTAAAAGCCAAAGCCTGTGTGAGGAAGAATCTGTTTAGGACGAGGGATGAAGGTTCCGGAGAGGAGACGCTGGCCCAGAAAGGACCTTCTGCGGTGTGGAGTTAGCACAAATATTTAAAATGATAGAGCCAGCACCCAGGTCTCGAGCTCTGACTGTCAGCACATACAGACATTCTGCACTGGCTATATGGGCACATTGCAATATTTATAATCTTCACTTTTTTGGACAGTGAAACTAAGCTATTTGTCTTCTCCAACTCATTATCTGGCATAGTAGAAAGATGTTTCATAAACTGACAAATTACAAGGATATTTTCAGTAAGAGTGTTAAAATAACCTACTTTTTGGAGTTAGAATAGCTTGAAGTATAACAAAGATACCATTAATAATTTTTATGAGGACAAACCAGCTCCACTGCATCTGTACAGCTACCTAGTAACAAAAACTGCACCATAGACAACTGCCACCTCTCTGGATGCTTACAATACTTTAAGTCTCTAAAAGAAGTTTGTTCACATAGGAAAATGGTCATAAAAATATGAACTTCAGATTCTTCAAAACTTACAGAGAAGTATCATGCAGCCTAATTACACTGTTTCAGAAACATCGTTCATCCAGTCTAAATTCCTGGAGATTTAGCAGTACATGTTGGGCAACTTCCAATGTAGACTAAAAGGATAATCCCGCTTTGCTCTGATATACCATCTGCATGAGGGGATTTGCATATTTAAAAGGTATAGGACAAGATATGTCACCTTGTTCAGCCCCAAACACCTGTATCCACCCTTCTGCACACTTATACTTCTTCGTGGGGACGTCAGTTTGCTCAGAACTTAAAAAAAAAAAAAAAAAAATGTACTCTTGAATGCAGGTCAAAATAATGCAGGTATTATTTGTAAATGTCTGATCAATTTCTGGTATAGAAAAAAACACTTTTTTTTTTTCCTATTGACAGTTTTCTACAAATGAAATTTTTAGAGATATTTTCGGGACAAGAAGCTGTCTTCTGGATTGTTGTAAGAAAATGTTGTGAGGACAAGTATATTCAGCTCTGTGTTGTCAATCCCTGCAGTAAAGCATCACCATCGCCCAAAATCCTTATTACTGTTACAAACCTGAGTTACAAAGCTAAATTATAAAAGAAAACATCAGCGCTCAGTTCACTTTGTTCATTCACTAGATCTTTGTGGGGATTTTCAAAAAGCCAAAAATAAGTCAGGACAAAAAAAACAACAAACAATGCTTGTAAAAACAACAGTATTTGGCAGGAAGACTCTATGGTATAGCCAAGATCTGGAACCATATTTATTTTAATGGACTAGATGAAAATCTGATGGCAATATGTCAATGCTAGAAGTTCTTTATGAACACTAATAAATCAATCAGTCAGCTGAAACAGGTAATTAATACTACTGTTTCATGTATCTTAATTGGAAATAAAGGTCAAGATACATAAAACCAGATGACATTAAGTGACTAATATGGCATTAGAACTCAGCACTATACTCTAGTCGCATTCTCAAGTTCCAGTTTTATCAAGTAAGCCTGCGGAGTTAAGATGGAAAGTATTTCTTCTTCTTCTCCAGCCCTCTTCATTACATTGCTTATTTTCTGAAGAGTGTACGCACCTTGCTCCTTTGCCTGAGCCTTCCTTGGGCACTGCCCCAAAGCTGTTCTGGAAGAAGTCCAAAAGATTTCCACCACTTCATCTCTACAAATCACTTTATTTTTTCTCTACAAAGGGAAAACCCACCACCTACCAAGCAGACGCTGTTGTCAGTGAGATTAGGGAGTGATCCATCCCGGTATGGCAGACTTAGTCAGCCATACCATCCATATCACCCCCACTCCTTTTCTATTTTTTTCTTTTTAAATGGAGTCGACAAAACTGTTACTTTCTGTTAGAAGCAGGCAAACACATTTTCATTTCAAGGACTAAAATCTCTCCATGACAACCCACAAAACCAGGTTTGGTCAGAAAGGTAATAAACTCTTTGGCCGCCTCTCACTCCTTTTTCCATTCTTACATTCCCAGTGCCAACTCCTACTTCAGGATTCCTTCAGCTGGTACTAGTTTCCTGACAGTGGGATATGGTCAAGGAGCAGAAGTAAGAGAGGGGTTTGCATGACACCTCATGCTCCTCAGTTATAGTTTCTGCAGAGTTCCCTTCTCTTCAGAAACGGGCTGAGCATAGCTCCACTAAGCTAGAGCAATCTAATGGTTGCTGCTCAATTAAAGAGGCTGTGCTTGCTCCCTGGTGACGAAGGTAATGTGAGAACAGCTCACACATGATATTAAAAGGTTAATAACCAGACAGGTCTTCTGCCTGACTGCCTTCCAAGCGCTCTTCCTAGGCAGGACTTCCGCCGCACTCTCCTCACCAACGGCGGCTGTTGTTCCCAACAGCAGCAGCAAATACGTGTTATTAATGTGATTTACGTTCAACATGGGGGTGGATCAATCACACGCTAAGGCTGAGGAGGTTTTTGGAAACCACTGGAAGGAAATTTTTTGCACCACTGAATATGCTTCCACCCAACTCTCATTATGGTACCAAATACCATTAACGAAACATGCAAAAAATTACAGTGCTCTCTTCCATTTGTTTGACAGCCAATTAAGTGCCTAACAAACAATCAGCCCTTAAGAGCAAGCCTGCCTTGCTACATAGATGAGGCTTTCAAAATACCATCACCTTTTGCAAATGCATATACTTACAAAGCAGGTTTGAAAAGAGCAAAAAGGACCAAGCTTTCTTTTCCACCCCCAGCCTAGGTAGTTAGAAGCAATTCTATGGAAACTGTTTTGCTTCCCCACTGTTTCTGAGCTGCCCATGAAGAACACCCTGTCTTTACCCCATGCGGGGAAGGAGTTGCAGGGTATGAATAACTGGCAGGACAATGTTATGGCACTAAAGAGCCCTCCCACCCACCATGTACTCAGCAAGACACAGGACATCAAGGGCGATAAAAATAAAAGCTGTCCTCTGTTTTGGTTATCCTCACAAAAGCCAAATAAAGCAAGATAAGCATTCAAATCTGGGTCTTGAGAAGGCCTGTTGCTACTGATGGTCCAGCCAGAGCTAAGACATGTTGCTGGCATTGGTCACTCAAGTACCAGTTCCCTAACCATGAATGGGCAGAAGACGGGTACAATGTAACACTGTCTGCTGTAATGCAGACTCCACCTGCCACCACGAGATCTACATTTGCCTGCCTGGTGGGTCTCACCAAGTGTTTTGCTCAGATGACACTTCTGCAATTATTGAAATTTCTAAGCTTAATTCCTCCTTTTACTTGCACACATGAGAACACCAGTTCATGCAAAACCATCTTTATTCTAACTGATCCACATCTAAGAAAGCAGTAAGTTTGGAGGTGCAAATAAAACAGTATTATGGTCAAACCCCAGTCTGGTCAAATGTTAAATCACAGGACTGTTTGACCCTAGTATGAAATCCATTATACCAAAAAGTCCATTATGTCAGATTATACACATTATATTATCTCCTTGAGATGTCAAAGGGGAAAGATATTTAAAAGCAGATGGAATTTGAGGCTACAGCAGACTAGATCCCTCCTTGGTAGAGATTTACACAGAGCTACTCATTGCCACAACTGCTTCAATCTGATGGGCTCTGGCTAAATCATTTGTGAAAGTTAAGAGCAATGTTACAGGTTGTTAACATTCAAAGATGGTTGTAAAAAGCGCTCTTACTGCTCATTCTGTTTGCTTAGTTCATGCTCCATTTAATGTGGACATGGAACACGTCCCATGCTCACGCTGTCTCCGTATGAAGTCTGCTTCAACCCTGGTTCTTGTTTACTGGGACGAGGCTGCAAAGGCCTCTTCTAAACAGTAAAGAGGGATCTTTATTTGATGCAATGTGAGACAAATACCATGGAAACATTTCTACTGGCTTTAACTCTGATTAAGCAGAATGTTTCACAAGGCTTAAGTTGACCAAAGTTTCCCCTTGGGATTCTTTCTGCAGCTTACTTTGTCAGGAAGACATAGGAAATCAGTAATTTTAACCACCAAAAGAAGTGATGGCCAACGTGACGCGGCTAAAGCAGACAGAGATACAGCTGGGCTGCGCATCCTTCGCATAGGACTCTGGTAGCTGCCTCGGGACAGGGCTGCACCGCCTGGCCAGGAGCACGGCCCTGCCGCTGGACCGTGGTTTCCCCACGGCAGGAAAGCAGGCTGGACAACTTCCTAGCTCAGTCCCAGCTGCCTGAGGCATTTACTGCTCATTTCCTTGGTGCAGCATTTTGATGGCCTCATTGACTTTTATGTTCTGCTTTGCTGCTGTATGATGGCCTTTTAAAAGCTTAAAATTCATACCCAGGATGGTTCATAAACCCTTCAATAGAAAGAGTTACTGCCGTGCTATGCAAAGTAGAGGTTCATTTTTAAATTTAATGTGTACTAGACATGCAGGGCTTTGATGGAGCATGTGGGAGTCCCTAAAGCTTCTGCTTACTGTTCACAACCAGCGGCCTGGGCTGTCTCGGTGCCTGGGGAGGTGCTGGGGTGAGGGTGGGCATTTCATGCCCGTGCTGGGATCACATTGTTGTATGGACTGATAGCACTGATCCCTTCCTACACAGACCAGACTCTGCCATTGCCTTTGTATTAATGGTGGTATTTCAGGTATATGACGTGTAGTTCCACAGTAGCTTAGACCAAGGTTAATGAGGGCAACCGCAGCTCCATCCTTGTCCATATGCTCTAACCAAACCTAGAGGTCAAGCAATAAGTCTTTTCAGAGAGCTGCTTTGATGGAAAATTAAACTAATAAGTAAGAAAGTTAGTTTCCTACCCAGCCAATTGCCTCACCAGGTAGTTGCACGGACCAGGGTCAGGAATGTTTGGCAGAGGCGGCCAGGATCAGTTTAGGCTGATCTGCATCAGTACTTCTGTTGCAAACTGCACCTCACTGGCTACTTCAGAAGAGGTTAACTGCTGTGAATCCCTTACAGCTGAGTAGCTGGGCCATGGAGACCACTGGGAACAGATCCTTTTACTTGCAAATGACTTTCCAGGGCTGTGAGGATATAGTCAACGCTCACTCAGGAACACAGAAGAAAGAGAAGAATCCAGTGGAGGGTGTGGAAAAGGCAATCTAGTACCAGGGAAATCAGACACAAGGGACCAGACAGTAGAAAGCAGTGTTTTTTTCATATGCCATAGACCCCAGGAAGCTACCCAACAACCAAATGACAGCAGGAGCTATCAAATCTTAAGGCAAGAGATGTCTGACTACAGGTCCGACCTCCAGTTTGAAAGGGTCCCTTTATAGATGTTTACTACTGCACTGGATACAACTTTCCTTAAGGGTGCAGAATAACCTTCTATATTACATAAACAGTGCAGTCTCCATAAGGTCAAAGTTTTAAGATGAGGCAAAGGTCTAGCGACCTAAGTGCCTGCAGAGGGTAAAGTATCCTGCCTGGTGTGACACAGAGCAAGGGGACCACAGGCTGGGCCTTGGCGTTGGAGATATCTCCAAGAGCACGCTGGAAAGGCCAAGCCTAGGCTTGAACTTCCTGGACTAAGAACAGGCAGGGCTCAGCCTTGCAAGAGGAAGGCTAATCCAGAACCCTATCATGGGCTGATTTCCTGACTCTGTCACAAGTTTCCATGCAGAAGTCACGTGTTTCCATCTGTAAGATGGAGACAACAAACCTCCCTCATTTTCCATGGTCACCATCAAGACAAACCCAGAGACCCGGCCAGAGAAGCTGAGTGTCTCCCCAGTGACAACTTTATTCCATAGGCAGGATTTAGATACAGGCCTAGAGCACATGGAAAACAGGTGTCAGGAAAATGCAACCCATATGGGATGGCAACCTGCTTAGGTTTATAGAAGTCAGAGCAAATGGAATAACCTGCAAGTCCTTCTGAGTCTTGGGCAACGTGTCTGCAAAACACTATCTTTTCCAGAAGGGCAAAAATCCTGCACCACCTCCCTGCTGTTTGAACAACCTGTAAGTTTGTCTAGAAGACACCTCTAGCGCTGCCCACAACAAATTTGTTTCTATGCTTCCCAGCACAGTTTGTAACTCCTGAAAACAAGCGAAACAAAACAAAATAAACTGAAGAATTCTGAACAAAAAAGCCCACCTGGGAATCAGACCTGGCAGCATGGTGTGAAGGTGGGATTTAAATTCCTAGCAAAGACCTAACATGTTGTCTTTTAGGGACCTGGTAGAACCAGGAAGGCACAAAGGGAACTGGCATGCAGAGCAGAGGGTAAGGCATTGGTAAGTGCAGCTCGGGCCCAGACACATCATCTGCTTTCTTTACCTTCTGCTCCAATAGATACTAGTTTGACTCCTTTGCTGGCAATGAAATCCAGGGCCTTGTTCACATTGGAGATTTTGTGCACTCGCATCTTGCCTCTTTCAGGCTTAGCCAAACGTTCACCTGAGAGGGAAAAGAAAAAAAAGGAAGTATTAGCAAATAGTCCAGAATGTTCTTCTGGTGGGTGTTTCCCAGTCTGCTGGACCCCGCTGCTCAGCCAGGCATAGGGTAGACTCTCCTGAATCTTTTCTTGATGGTGAATGCAGGACAGTCCATCCACTCTGAAGTATCCTCAGAAAGAAACAGAAAATTACCTTTATGTAATATCCTAGGCAATTTAAAAACCTGAGGTCCTGCAGAGGAATTAACCCTTGCACCATTAACCACAGATAACAGTGCTTGGAAGTGACACAAACCTCACCCCTCCCAACAACAGGTGAGGAGCTGCTCTCAGGCATTTACAACAGGGCACTTAGGGAGCACATTCCTTCCCTGGGGGAACTCCCTATTGTCAAACAGTGGGATGGGATGACCTTGCACGTCTGTTTCTATTTCTTTTTTCTCCCCAAATAGGATGCAGACCTTGCTTCTCGGTGCACAGCCTTTGCACTGAGTGATTGCAACTGCACGTACCAGGAAATCAAATCACCCCTTCGGTTAGCAGCTTTTCAACGGCAAGGACTGTCATCTCAATTCCTCTCCGCTAAATGTCCAGTATATCTCTGTCTCTATCTGATGGTGTCTTACCACAATGGCAAGCATTTCAAATGTTTATAATGAGGCAGATGGAGGGAAGCAGCCTTGCTCTGACCTAACAGCATGTAAATCTCTGATAGAAACAAGCCTTACAGCAAACACCAGCTTCCAACTTGAATAGGGCTTTAAGATTTTGAAAAGCATTTTCTGGACTTCTTTTTCTTTTTGAAACAGTAGATATGGGTGTATTCTTGATAGGCTGCCAACTCACATAGCCTGCTTTTACTAACGCTAAGTCCACACTCGCAGTAAGCAAATTACAGCTTACACAGACACATAAATTTTCAAAGGAATCCTTACCAGAAACATAATCAGACAGGGTATCAGGAACGACCTGTATATAACTCTGTCACCAAAAAAGCTTTAAAAAAAGGGCCTGGGTTTCAGATCAGAAGCTCCAGAGTACAAAAAAAAAACACCCCCAAAATGCAAGATTTTCTGCTTTGAGAAAGAATTATGGAGTAACTAAAAGGAGATCAAATGGCAAGCCTAGGCAAGTAATTACTATTGCTATGAAGTTCCAGAGTCTCTTGCTATATCTTGAGCTTGAATATTTAAGGCACTGTGAGCTGACTCAAAACCTTTACTTGAGGCTTAAGGGTGAGAAAGAAAAGCATTTAAGAGAACTCCTTTTCATCTTAAAACTCAATGACCTGGTTCCTAACAAAAGAGTGAGGAAAAGCTGAAAGAGAGGAAAATAGATGATCACCACAGTCATGCTCTCCCAAAAAAAAAAAAAAAAAAAAAAAAGAAAGAAAGAAAGAAAGAAATGAAAATCCTTCCAAACCATTTCAGTTATTACTGTAGACTGGTATCATTAGCTCTCAGGTTTAAGGATAAAAAAAATTAAAAAGTCACTCTGAAAATGAAACACCAATTTCAGACAATTTAAATAAAAAGATGTATTTATGCTACTAGCTCCATCCTGGGATTAAGAAAATCTCTTTTGCTTTAATGGAGCCTGAAACACATGTCATGGTGTGCTGCTTTCTTTATTCATTTGGATAGTGTTAGACATTGTAAACAGAAGTGGAAGTATTTTTGTGACAGTTCCACAATGACATTTTTACACATAACTTTGCAGTGACCTAAGTGGATTTATGCTGCCAAATCTCAACAAAAGGGGTCCAACCAGTTAAAAATAACCACTTTCTTCAGCTAAAACAAGGCCTTGCACAAACAAAAGGAAGAACAGGGAAAAAAAAAAAACAAAGCAGAGATTAGGTTTCACCTAGAGAAGCAAGGTGATCCAGCTCACCTTGTGACTGCATAAGGCATTCTGCCAACACAAGGGAGAGCGTCTGAACTGCTCTTCCTGGGGCTGTTATAACTTACAGCAGTTGATGGGCTTCCATTCTCTACAATACTTGTTTCAGATTTTTTTTTTTGTGTGTGTGTGTGTGTGTGAACTTCAACTATTTTTATCAGACTTGGATTTTATAACAATTTTAGATTTTCAGAGCAAAGTTTCATTCTGATCTGTAGCATATACTTTATTAAAGATTTAGACTGCTAAAATCAAAGTGGAAATATATTCTACTTTCAGCTAGTTGAATCATTGCTTTATTTCTCAGTCTTTCTTCCAGCTGAGACAAGGAAAATGGTCTGCACATTTCCATTCTCTGGCTCTCATGGACTAGCCAAGGCTAGACTAGCCAAGATTAGAAAGCCAAACAATGCACGGAAGCTTTGGCATAAAAGTTCTTCACAGAAGAATTTGTTTAGGAGATTTCAATTAGTCGTCTCTTCTCATAGCTTCATTTTAGAAGTACAAAATATGGAGACAACCTTTTTTAGTTTGATAGTAGTATTTTTTTTAAATGGTTTTGAAAAGAGAAGGAAACATATGCAGTAAATAATGGAAGTGCAATTTCTATGGGGTCAAACTCTTATTTCCTACCCTGAAAGTCACATTATGTGACTGTCCTGTCACCATGTGCGTGTGTGTGTGTTATTCCTGGAGAAAGAGGGAGGCACACTGGGTACGGTCACGTCCTGAGCAGCAGTGAACACACAGCAGCCCTGGCGTGGAGGCCCTCAGCACGTCTTGGGTTGGTTCTCTAGCAGAACACATGAAGTCTCATCGGATGGGAAAGCTGCTTCCTACCTGACCTAGCTGCACTGCAGCTTCTCCTAGACTGAGAGGACAGTCCCTGCCCCGTGGGCCATAAAGGGACAACAGCAGAGGAAGGGTGGGAGGTGAGGGCCAAAACCCACATGGGAGTGCTGAGAGGCAGGGGCCCTGCGGCTTTAGCCGCACTCACCCTGCCTCCTCACACATCCCTCCTCTCCCACACCTTCCAGCTCAGCAATCAGAAACTAAACTGTGGAGGCCCGTCTGCCCTTGCCTCTAGGCCACCAGTGCTCTCTGCAAGCAAATCCTTCTGCAATAAGATAAATACAGAAGATAAACAAGCTGGACTCCACCAGCTAGTTTCTTACAGGCACTGCAGAAACAACATGTGTGTCATAAAGCTCTGATAATATTCTGAATGCCTTCACACCTCCATCACTGGCAAAAGACAGGAGGTTTTATTCTGTCGCCACAAGCTCTCCAGAATGCGCATACTAAGGACAATACCTTTGCAGGAGGTGGAGGCAGGGATGTTTAGAGGAGAGAAAGGAATCTGAGTGCCTTTATCATGGCAACCTTATTGGAAAACACAGCAAGAAGGGCAAGGGTACAAGTCACAGGATTGTTATGATAGGCTCAGATGCCATCAAAACGAATGTTTTGTAACTGTAAGCACAAGGCCCCAGTTTCACAAATACAGACTTATCTCCTCTAACATGTCTCACAATACTTGATTAAGGCCTTCATTTCATCAGCACATGAGTAGGAATTATTACATGAAATAATCACTCTTGAGAGAGGTCAAAATCAAGTAGCACGACATTCATGATAGGGAATCAAAACAAATTTGACCTAAGAACTTGTTCATACCACTCTTCATTTCAGATTCTCTTTTACATGATTTTGCTTTTTCCTCGGAGATTTTTTTTTAAACCCTGAAGGTTTGAGCACCAAGCTCAGATTGAAAGCAGACAAGAGAAATTTTAGTCACAGCTGAAGCTGAGTTACACCAGAGGATTCCTCTCTTTCAATAACTTACAAGTTATCCTATTCCCCCTGCCATGAGGCTGTGGTATGGTTTGCCAGTGCAACCTTCCCACACACTTAGCGGGGCGGCTGTCAGCCCTGCCAGCATTAAGAGAGGTTGCTTGAGCATTCACAAGGGGCTGTGCATTTTTTTTTATAGGTGAGGGAAAGCCCAGAGGCAGGAGCAGGAATGCAACGGGCAGCATGCACAGGCTGGGAAGCCTGGAGCACATTAATGGCCATTGCTGGAGATAAGATGCTGGCTGGGGAGAAATTCAATCAGAAAGCAGTTTTCCTACATTCCAAAAACAAAAACTATAGCATCATGGCCCTTGCTATCCCTACACCATGGAAAAGGGTAGGCAATTTCAGAACTGGGTTGTCAATGCTAAGGACACTTAAGAGCGTCACACAAAACCTCTCTCACCTGAAATGACTTCCAGAAGTAACATGAGTTTAAGACCATCCCTGAAATCTTCCTCTATGTTCTCAATCTGCGTGCCGGCCTTGCGGAGGTGAGAATTACACCATGCTGTAAATGTCTAAAACACAGGAAGAAAAAGAAAAAAACAGTCAGTAATCTTCCCAGAAATCAAACAACAGCTCAAAACCAAAGCTGTGGTGTTAAGATACCACAATAGAAATTCAAAGGACAGTTAGATTATCATCTTTCTATCTGCTATCCTTGCAGAGCACAAGCGCTCATGCCAAAACATCCAAAGAATTTGCAAGGTCCTTCCATTAGAGGGGCAGTCTGACAGAGACAGCTACTTCATGGCTCCGGGAAGTCTCATGTTCTAGAGAGACCCTTCAAAGCCACGCACAGCTTGGAATGCCCAGAAAGTCATTTTAAGACATACTAAGCTCTCAGAGCTCCTGTGACTCCAGCTGATGTTAGGCAACACATGTTAACGCAGCACGAGGGAGAAGGAGAAACGGTACACCAGATCTCCTTGGCTCTAGATAGGTGATTGAGAGGGGGAGAGAAAAAAAAAAAAAAGAACAACATATACATATATAACTTTTTTACTGCCAATTGCCTCCAGTCTGCTCCACCATGAGCAGACACTGCAGCCCTTGGAGAGGCAGCAAGAGACAGACTTGAGAGAGCTCCTGAACACCATAAGGCCCATCTCCACAGGGTCTGTCGGGCTGCATGCGCGCTCTGGCTCGCGCACAGCTGAGCAGGCCACCTCCAGGACAGGTTCACATGGCCCAGGAGGCTGCTCCAGCAGAGGAGTAACTACATGCTAAGAAAGGAGGCTTTCAGCCATCTCAACAGCCATAAAGAGGCCAGAAAAAATAAAAGTTAAGCACTACTTAACACCACTACCAAGAGCCTAGCGCACCCCCACTGCTTGAGAGCCTCCAGCAGAGGGATCGCAGCTGCCTCAGCGATAGGAATCACAGCCACCCTTTAATACGTGACATTGCGCAGGAGCACTGCAGTAATTACATGAATTTGAAGTGCAGGAGGGATAAGGTCCAAGCTGCAAGAGAGCCACTGGCACTAAGGCTAAACAACACCCTTTTTGGAAATGCCTTCTAGTCTTAAATATAGTAATTCTGACCTCAAGTGGTTGGTCAGGACAGAGGATCTCTCATATGAAAGAAATGAGCATCACCGCATCTGATGACAACACACATTTTCTGTGGTCGCCTTCTGTCAGGCTGTGTTCTGAACAACGGACACGTGGGGCGGCAGCGGGGAAGAGACCAGCTCATCGGCTGTGAGCGAGGCCCAAGCCATGGTCTAAACTTTCAGAACATGCTTATAAGAGATTATCCCCACGTGAGCAACTTTGAAAGAATAGGTAAGTGCTGTCCTTGGAAGGGCAAAACACAAGAAGTGAATGCAAAAACACCCTCACACAAAGTGTGGCATGCTCTTAACTAGATACGCAAAAGAACCGGATCTGGAAATCCAGAAACTGCTTGAAACAAAAGAACTGCTCAAGGGGAAAATGGGACCAGCGTGTTCTTTCAGGGATGATTTTGTCCAAGTGCTAATGAAGGCATTTCATAGTGTTTGAACAGGACACCAACTAAACCCTTTCCTTTGTACAAATGAGAAGCATCCAAATGCTCTCTGAATAGAAGGATGAGGCTACTCAAATCTAAGCTGCTCCAACAGCTTGCTTGTACCACAGAAAGGAGAAAGTCTTTCTCCCCTTCTCTCTCCCAGTTGTGCTTCCAGGGCCAGGTGAACTCGCTGACCAAGCAGAGGTTTTATGTTTTGGGGTAAGGCTGGTCATGGCACAGAGACAGCTCAGCTGCAGACAGCTCTGTTGTTGTGTAGTGGCCTTGCTCTCCACAAGGGCCACACAACAGAGCAGGGTAAGAGTGCAGCTCTAAATACTTTTAATGACAATAACCCTTTGGACGGGCTCACGTATTGGGAAAGCCTGGGATCTCTGTTTTCAAGATGGCCTGGTTGCCTTCCAGTTTTGCAGGTTTTAAAGACTAAGCATCTTTTATTACCTTTTATTGCTACTCCTCTGAGAAATGACTGACATGATTTGAAAGTAGGCCCTGTATCCTGAAGTAGGTCCTTTTGTCACTACTTTCTTCATTCCACCACCTGCACTTTATTATTTGAGAAGAGTTTTATTCATCTGGCTTTTGTAATCAGGCTCCCTCATGCATCTAAATGGACAAATGACAGCACAGAGAAGACTTCAAATGCTCCATCATCAGCATCAAAGTATGTGGCCAGTTATGACAGGAAGGATGTGGATGTCCATTAACAGCCCTCTTGCAGACGGAGCAAGACACCTAGAGCTTGTGACTGGCTCGATATAGATCACAGTAGAAATCTTTGTTGAAGCGAGAAGAATCCAACTGCCATGGCCACCAGACTGCTCTTTCACTTCTTGTATAACTTCCCTGAAGCCGCTTCACACTTCTGCTGTCCATCAGCTAAAGCAGATCAGGAGGCTCCGCTCTGGATAACTGTGCTGGATAACCCCAGTACAGCTCAAGAGGGCACCTCCTCGCACGTTTTGAGGATGGTAGAGCGTTAATCAACACAGATGAAATTAAAAACAAACCACAAATCTTCTAAACCCTTCAAGTCCTACACTAATTCCAAAATACAGTAACCAGCACAAGAGCATATGGGAACAGCAGCAAGCAGCAGCCCTTAAGAACAGATGTACTCGGCCATTTCACAAGGAAGCAGGATGATAAATGCTTTTAATAACAGTGCATATTTACTGCAAAGGGTTTCCCACACAGTCCTCCTCACGGACCAACCTACATCAGTCAAAACATCGTAAGCAGAAAAGAGCTTTGTTACATTTGCTACATACATTGCACAGGGATAAAACACCTATTTATTCCAAAGTAGGAAATTGGAAAGAGATTTGACAGGCAGGATGAGAGAAGTCTAGTGCAGAATCTCTGTTGTCCACTGAATTTTGCAATTCTGGCAACCTTGATTGCAGTCAGTTTTAGTGACTTGGTTTCGTGCATAAGAGAAGGATCCTTTTTGTTATTTTGGGAAGCGGACAGAAACCACCCACTGGCCTGTCCACCCTAGGGCACTAAACCCACCCTCCCCAGAGCCTTTCTCACAGCCCAGGTGGCAGTGAGGGATCGATCAGCACTGGCAGCCTTTTAGATGCTGCCGTGTTTCTGTTGTTGCTGTATTTGCGAGCAGAAACCTTCTGAAAGAGGACAGGGCAGCTAAGCACAGGCAGCTCTGCTTCCAGTGCGGGTCCCGCTCCCCAGCACTCAACCCGCACAGCTGCTCTCGAGCGACAGTGGTGTTTTCCTGCTGCGGCGCTCCCAACACAGAGCGCAACAGAGGCCGTGCGCGTGTGCGTTCATCACCAACCCTTCTGCCTCCCCCTGCTCCCACCCACAGCTACAACTCACTGCTCTTTTTTATCTTTGCTTTTCTTTTGTGCCTCAGGTTCATCAGCAAGATCTCTGAGACTGAGACTTTCTCTTGTAATTTGTGTGCTAGGTGCAATAGGACCTTCAAAGTCTACCACAACATAATCTAGCAAACAATAAAAAAAAAAAGAGTCAGAAAACTCTCTAAAGCAAACAAATAGGAGTTACTGTTCCGTTCCATGAGCTTGGCAGATAGGTTTGCTGCTGGGGTAGCTTCTGGGGTCTAGCTGCAAGCCTATTTTAACAGGCATGAATGCCCTTTTTCTGATACTACCTGGAAAATCTGTACTTCTTCAGATTTTTATAAGATGTCAGAAAACAACAGCCTGGTGACTGATGAGGTCCTGCCACCAAAGCTCCTTCCAGGTACCTGCCAGCCCTGCCACCTGTAAAGCTACCTTTAGTTCTCCCTGTATTGCAGGTGCATACACAATTTAGGTGCACATTCTGGCACCCTTTGCACTTCCCCAACTTTTGCTTTCATTCCTGCTAGTCAGTAATCTGGACCTTTTCTCTTTGTGTTTCTATTCCAAATTCTATACCTTTCTTGTAGCAAATTAGCTCATGCACACTTCTTAACATTTAGGGAAGCAGGAGGTAAATCAACCTTTCTAAGTGTAAAGAATACTTGTCCTTAGAAAGCAGTAAGTTGCTTACAGGTGACGCTGCTGAAGGCAGAACTAGAGAGCTCTTTACTGTGAGAAAATAAGACATTTCAGCCTCTGAGCAATTTTAGCAACGTAAATGTCAAAGTCACCACGACAACACAAATGACAGATATTAAAAAGGTCTCTTTTTTAGCTCTTTGTGGTTGTGGTATGACATTCCAGCTTTATCTGACCTTTCTAGTCGCTCTTTACTTCTCTCCTCGCTAAATCACTCTTCGACGCAGTCCCGCTTTCCGTGGGTGAGCGTACACTCACGAGCAGAGCCAAGACTGCCATATTTGTGCAGGAGCCCCGGAGAAGCCATGACGAAGCCAGGGCAGCCCTGCTTGCCTCCTGTCTGACAGCGGGATGCAAAGAAGGAATTCATGGGAGCACAGCTTTACTTGCATTCCCTGCCATACAGACACCCTCTCCCTTTGTGGGAGATTAAGTTTGATTAGGTTTTGAGGTCCATCCACAAAGTTCTGGTTTGTGCTGAGGAAAGGACGGAGCTGCTGGCAGATCAGCCCTGCAGCAGCATTTCATGTTGTCTGCACAGATGCAGTCTGCACCGCGAGGTCTCGAACAAGCCATGAGCTACACATCCAGGTGCTCTTACAGTGATGCAGGTGGGATGACAGGGAGACTTTCCTTCCCAACCATCAGAAAAGCAAGCAGCACACATATTCAAACACCACAGTGTGCACAGCTGGAAAATAAAATCAATTTCCCCATCTGCAAGCCCTTCCTCCCTGAGTGACATGCTCAGCCAAGGGAACCTGCGCTGCGGAAGGCACAGCCTGCACTCCTGCCTGCTTTGTAAGCAAACCCTTTTCAGAGCCTGCTTAGCACAGAGCCATACACGTGTTACAGGACTGCTTAGACAGTTCCGCTAATTCTCGCGGTAAATTGTACAGCCAAATCCGCACTGCAAGGAATTTTGTTTAAATGAAATTATCCAGAACAACGATTGAGGCATTCACCCAGTAAAGAGTGATAGTTTATTAAGAACAGGCAGAAAACTGCTGCACACAAGGCTTTTTTAAGCAATAAAATTACTAGCAAAGCAGTTCCAGCTGCTCCAAAATTGGATCCTTTCCACCTTGGTAGGCTGGGAGCTGAATATACTGTATAAAGCAAGAAGGATCCTAACCCAAGTCTCCACAAACTTCTCTCCTTTTGCTTGAATGTGTAGACTAGGACACCATTACCTTATTAATCAGAAACTTATGGGCTAAAAGATTGGGCAGGCCATGAAAAGTCTTTTGGTTATCTAGTCAAAGCTTCCCCATACTCGGCACTCAGCCCGTACCAGCACTAACCCCCAGAGGCTCACATGTTTTTCCCCAGCCCGGAGCTCTCTGATAGCTCCTGTAGCACCCCTGTGTCTCGTTCTTGTTTCACACGTGGGGGCATTTGCAAGAATTGCTGGCCCATCCGGTGCCTTGGCTACTTGTTACCCACTCCCTGCCTGAACTAAGCACAAGTTTTGAAGACGAGCTTGGCTGCAGCTTTCCTTGCTGCCCGGGGCTTTGGCATAAGCTGACGAGAAGGTCCTCACTTATTTGGAGGTGTTGCAAAGCACTCCTGGACCCTGTCACAAGCACAGGGCTGGCACAAGCCAGGGCTGGCCATGAGAGATCACACCAGCAGCCGCCGGGGGGGGAAAGCTGGGCATCAAAAGGGCCTTTCATGAACTACAGCTGTGATCAAACAAGCCCACACAGTCTCCCAGCCCAGCAAACAGCTGTTGTGCCCACGGCTTTCCACGCGCCTGGTCTGTGCCAAGGAGCTACGCTAGCAGTGACACTACGGAATCACGGGTCCATAGGACCACCATGCAGGGAGGGATTCTGCTTTCCAATGGGGCTGCTGCCCTCAGCACACCCAGCCCCAGCGGCTTCCCAAAAGCAGCTTTGCAGCTTGGGATGGAAACAGTGCTAAAGCAGCAAGAGACTCTGTCCTAAACACGCCTGCAAACTCAGGCTGCATCCCATAGGGAACGCGGTATTTGCCACCAGTGTTCCTCCCTGCCCAGACAGCTAGGAACCGAGCTATAGGGAAAATACACTCCTCCTGACAATTAATTCACCCTTTTGGGCAGTGGAAATACAATAAGCTCAGGAAATTCAGTGCAGCAGTTTCTCATTTTTGCTCTGTGGAACGCAGTTACAGGGTTGCACAATTTTTAATTCTCCTCTCCCCGAGGGCAGGACGGACACGAGCAGAATCCCTTCCATGCGCCTTTTCCCTGGCGTGGCATTAACTGCTCTGGAGTCAGAGAGATCCTTTTATTAGTTAACAACCGGCTGAAGGAGCAGAAATCTCAGTCCCTTCCCACACCGTAAATATTTGCTCTTCCCCACTCCACACTGGCACCCCTGGCACCTTCATTACTGCCAGGGTTGCACCATTTCAGGAAAAATCTGCTTCCAGCACCGGAAAGCTGCTGACCGTTAAATCAATGAGTCAGTGGCATTTCAGACCAGCAAAACACCAGCAGGTTTTATCCCAGGGTTATCAGGAGTACTAATAGCTAGGGAGCTACAGGAAGGCTTCAGACAAGCAAAAACAACGCATGAAATTGAACAATGAGATCAACTGGGTAAGAACCGGTTTTATGGCTTACTGTGAAGGTCAGACTAGCAAGACTTCATTAGGCTTTTCCCCAGCCTATGAAATCAGCTCATAAACGTCAATGCGTTTAAAGCTCTCTCGTAACAGAAGTTAAACAGAGCTGGTCTCTGCACTTCATATCCCGGGTGTCCCAAATGCTTTACAGCATCTGGAGAGATGTTCAAAGGAAACCTTTTACTGAGGACTAGGATGCAACCATTTATGGAACGAAAAGCGGCAACAAACTGCTGCAGATGAGCACGAAAAGAACCTGTCCAGTTCAGAGATGCTGAACTCAAACATCCAGCACAAAACTGGGCTAGGACATCAGGGTGAAAACCTTCACAAACAGCATCATGCCACTGATGGCAGGTCTGCATTTTAAATCTCTCCAGGCAAAGTTTCTCGGACCATTTTTCAGGCCCAGAAGCGAGTTTGGAGGCAAGTCCTCGCTCAGCTGTAGGCAAAGGCTGGGAGAGAAGATAGCAAATGCTTGTACACAAACCAGGACATGTGGATCTGGTTTGAGAAGACACTGTAAGGGTCGAGTTCTTTTTGACACTTATCTCCAGAAAATGCCTCAGCCACAAATGGCCCTTTTGACTTTATGGCAACTACACAGACACAGGGTGAAAAGCTGCTCCCTGCCCCAAAGCACTTCACAGGTAAGACAGACAGGAGAGCAGTCACACAGGTAAGACACAGAGGAGAGCAGTCAGGCTGCAGCTCCAGACATCCTGGGTGCTTGGCAGGGGTCTGCGCACATCCACAACCTGCCTCCTGACAAGGACTTCGCAGAAGTCACAGTGAAAGAGAGATTTAACCCAAAAAAGACAGTGAAATTAGTGACATTTCCAGGTGAACCTATCTAGAGAGAGGGGAAAAAAAAAAAAAAAAGGCCACAAGCCATTTACACAATCCCCCAAAGCAACATAACTACGCACAGCGAGCAGCCTCCTTCGCAAGGCCCTCGGACCAATTCCCTCGTACTACCCCAGCTACAATCCCATGCTTTCCCCTTGCTCTCAGCAGCTGCGTCCTGCCGCCACAGTGCAATTTATTTTAGCTTGGTGCACATAGCTAGTGTTGGCAGCCTGATGAGTGTCGAGAGGACAGGGGGGAGCTGTGGCTGTCAATAGCGGGGTCCTCCTGAGCGAGAGGGGCAGCGCAAAGGAGCTAGAAAGCAACGCACAAAGCAGGCTACGACAGCTGGTGTCAGGGCTGCCAGAGGCGAGGGCTCGCATCTCACAGTACAGAGGGAACAAGAAGAGGGAGAGAGATCATGAGGAGCCTCGAAAATAGAGATTGGATGTTTAATATGCTGAAAAAGGGGGGAAGTCACTGTCACGATATGAACTGCAGGACACGCGTGAAGCGATGCCTTCGGAAAGCTGCATCTGCTGCAGCCATTTGGGCGAGTTGGACGGCTTCGCTAAGGTCGGAAGAAAAGGATGCTGTAATTACCGAGGCATCAAGTAATCCAAAAACCCAGGTGGGAGATCCATTATCTATTCCAGAGGGAAATGAAATATGAGGTTGGAGCAGGGATTGTCACGTCTATTACAGGATGAAAGGATTCAGTTGATCTAGGTGGAGGCAAGATATTAAATATTTACATAAAGACAGTATAAGATAGTCCCACCTCTAACTCATGAGCACTAAAGCATCTTTTGAGACAAAAAAAAAAAAAAAAAAAAAAAAAAAAAGAAAGAAAAGAAAATAAAAATTTGAAGCCTAGGATGTTCTGATTCTGGAATCACCCAGTTCCCCTCCCAGCCCCTCCCACCTCCTACAACTGAAAAAGGTACAAATTCAACATGAAAAGAGATGCCACAGAAAGGAGGCATCGCCCTGTGTACCTCTGCACAGCTGTGCTCCTTCCCTGCACACACAGAGCAGCAGAAGTGACCACCTTTCACTGTGGTCACCTCTGTGAAGCCTTCCCTTTCAACCCACAATAGGGTTGAAGAAAATGAGAAATTCACATATATGGGTGTCCATGTGTCCTGAGGAAATGGATATTGAAGGTAATTGTCATATTCAAACCTGAATTACATCCTGACCATTTTTAATTTGATACACAAAACACTAAAGCTACTGCGGGTGGTGAGATTGTAAAGATGGTCTTTTATTGGATTTCAGACATATTCACTGTTGAGGAATGAATGTGTCACTTCAGAGCTAAGCTAAAAGAGGATTTAAGCTGCCTACACTATCACTGTGTAGCAGGATATTTCTCAGTGTGCATTTTTAGGCAAGGAATAGTCTCATTAGTTAGCACCTTCACGGGCCCTACAGCTTTTGCGTGCCAGGGCAGGTGTAAAACACACCTCACCCCGCACACTCTAAAATCATGGGATCTTGTCTCTTCGCCCAGCATATGCAGCCCTGGCCGGCACTCGGCTATGCATCGTGTGGCAGGTGGCACTGTGGTGTGCTGGTGGTGCTGCGCAGAGAGCAGAGCAAAACCCTGTGCAGACACATCCGAATGCTGGCTCATTCCCCCGATACGTGGCTGAGGACAACACAGCATCTGCCCTCTCCTTCACCTCCTTTTTCCTTCTTTGCTCCAACCCCTGGTTCCTTGGACTTCCCTCTGACCACCAAGACTCCCAACAGGGGACCTAGTGAAAGAGGATCTGTCTCCAAGGATATGCACCGCTAGAGATTTTCTTGACCTGATGACCAAAACCTTATTGGATCTTTACCAGCCTTCACTTTAATTGCCTTGTTTTTCTTGAAATTGCTTATGTAGTTTACCAAAGCAAAGAATTCTAGATGATGTTAGACGCAGAACTTGTATCAAGGGTTCAAAGGGAAGGAGAAACCTCCAGGATTTTTCTTTGATGTTTTATTCCACATGAACACAGTAGCACTAAGCCAGTTCACTTGGTACTGTGTATTCATTAGAGAAGCTTGCATGATTCTTATAGTCTGTTTTTTTCAAAACTTACAGGAAAACAAAAATAAGTGATACTTAAAGATACCTGTACTGGGAGCTGCGAAATTGTGTGGATTTCAAGTCTGTTAGAACAGTTGTGCTAGGTAAATGGTTAGAGAGACCGCCAAAAGTTTCTAGACTTGATCCAACGGCTAAAAAGAGAGGCTTCGAGAACTACTTTTCCCCCCCTGTGGAAGATAATGGCAGAACAGCAGCATCTAATAGATCTGAATCCCAAGAAGCCATAAGGAGCTGCTACTGACTTACTTAAAAACAGATACAAACAGCATTTTGCCAGACACTCTCACGAAGAATTTGGCCCATCTTTTTTAATCTAGCAACAAGATTTTCACTGTCCTGATGTCAGGAAAACCTATGGGAAAATAGGGAGAAAAAAAAAAAAAACATACTGCAGAAAGAACAGGAAGGAAAAATACTACTATAGGCCAGTTGAGCCCACTGGGAAATGCCACCTGTTTCTGCTTCTCTGCCCAAAAGAACTGGAGGCCCTGTACAATGTTCTCCATGCAGCAAAGCCTGAAGGGAGGGCGGCCTGAATGCTGCTGCCCTGGGCAAACTGAAGTTCCCCTTAGTTCAGGAGGACTCGGGTGTTCCCAGCCCAGGATCACCACCTACAAAAACCACCTGGCTTCTCATGTGCTCCTTCCACAGGAAGGACATGCCAAGCCCTAACTGCACCTGGACTGGAAACACCCCATGGGCAGCTCCAGCTGGGAAAATCAGCATGGTATGTGGGCCCGGCAGGAAAGCTGAGGCAGGAGCCGGAGCTACAGCAACGACCAAGCATGGGGGGACAGAGCTCCTCTAAGCGCTGGCCGCAGCGGCAGCCACGTTGGCACCGTCACGCTCTTGCCGGAGTCGAGGTCGCAGAGCTCACTGCCAGAGCGCACGGATGATGTCACCGGGATGCCCAGTGCCAGCAGCAATTGCTCTCCACTGTGCTCTGAACATACCCAGAGCCTTTCCATTTATAGGAAAGGCCATTGGTATAAAAGGTGCATTCTTGGGCAGGCTGGAGGAGGGTGCAAGTATGTTAGCACCAGTTCCAGGGCTCATCACTCCCAAATAAGGGATTACTAGAGAAAAAAAGAAGAAAAAAAGAAGGAAAAAAGTACACCACTACGACAGAAAAATATTTCATCCTGCTACGGAGGAGTTTTTTGAAGGACAGGAGTCTCAAAAAGAGATGTTCTGAGAAAAATCTGAGATTTTCATCAAGAAAAATGAATAAGCCTCCAAGATAATAGTGTCTTAGTTTTAAAACAAAATAAAAATAAAGTTTTAAAATAAGATCCAGTTCAGACTTAGGCCTAAAGAAAGGGGGACAGGATCAATTGCTCTCTGCCAGGAGGAGTCTTCCAGGACGCGTGCATTGGTGCAAATATCTAGGGGGCAAAAGAGAGGACAAGGGAAAAGGAAAAATTGGAGCAACAGTCAACAAAATCCCATTCAAACACAAATTAGAATTGCTGCATGTTTCTACATGGCTGAGCAGCTCCATTTCAACCCTATCAGCTCTGTTCTCACTAACTGGTTATCGATCCCGTTTGACCTATGCAAGTTCACCTTCTTTAGCAAAGATGATGAGTTCTAGCAAAGCTCTGGCAATTTGGTTAGAGTGTATCAGAGATATCTTTTTCCTGCACAGAAAAAGGTCTGTTTTCAGCAAGGGCACGTATAGGAGAAGTATTTTGTCACAAGCTACAATATTTTGCTTTGGAGAGAGCATCGTGGTGTCTTTCAGGTGCCACAGTTTGGCTTCCACTTCCTTGTATGGTGCAGGAGCTCGTGTTTAATGGCATTTTCCGTGATGAGCTACCCAGAGGGAGCTACATCACAGGCACCTGGCAGGTGCCGATCAGGAGAGATGCATCTCCCTGCGGAAAACTCTCCACAGGTAAAATGGAACAAGACGCACACTCAAACCTGTTTTGCAGAGCGTAAAGGAAACAGGCCAACATATTTGGGGTTTTCAGTATTTGGCTTCTTTTCTTGCTGCACGAACAAACATCACTTTTCTCCTATGGAAAGCGCACATTTTTCATTAAAAAAAAATAAAGGCTATAATCCTGCAGTTAAGGATATACACATTTTTGGTCAAAGAACAATTCCAATAGTTTGAGAAGGGCTGGTCCTTTGTTGTAATTAAAAGTGAACAAGGCGATCAGTGCCTTAGATCCACAGGATGGACAAAACCCTCTCCTAGGCACCAGTGAGGGAGGGACAAGGATCCACTTAATAGGGACAGACAGGGATCGATTATCCCGTGCCTTTGCTGCTGCCAGTGAAGAAAGCGTGGCGCAAACCGCAAGATGGGAACTGCTTCTGACTCGTCCTGGGACAGGAGGAAGAGGAAAGAAGGGAGGTGGGGACTAATCATTTCTTGGATGAGGGAAATTGCAAAGACAGTTGGGGAAAGAGTTTATGTTACGAGCATTAATCTCAGTTGGCAATAGCGGCAACAGGCTTTGGTCCAGAAGCTGCTACACAAAATGACCATATTAATAAAAAAAAGTCAGTATTCTACATCAACATAAATCCAGAATTTTCCATTCCTCTTCTTTCTTCCTAGGGCATATTGCATCTGTTCCCAAAAATTTCAAATTATCACTAGTCCTGCAGGCTATAGTTTTGTTTTTTTTTTTCCCCCCCAGCTTTGGTCTCAATCTGCATGTTTATTTTATCCTCGAATACGGTGGGGCCTTGCAACATGTTTATATTATTGCTGAACAAGGTCCCTAAGCTCGGGAGAATTTTTGATTTTCTTGTTCAACACCCCTGCCTGCCAAACAGCGCCTGGGCGCTCGTCGCTACGTCTGACAACTGTGCTCGGCACGTGGCGGGACCGCGGGTGCAGCCGCTCCTCAAGGGGATGCCCTGCAGGATGCAAGGGGAAGGTAGCACCTCCACCTGTGACCACCGTCCTGGGCAAAGCGCTCCCCTGCAAAGCACTGCTTTTCCCTTCCTGCAAGCAGCTCGCTCAACTGATGTTACTGTATTCAGGATCCTTGCAGCTTGGCTTTGCTAGAGCTGCTTGGAGACGAGAAACGCATCTTTGATGTGGAAAACACACACAGGTCCATGGAGAAGGGAGACGCAGGAACACCTGGCGCTCTGAGCCCAGGGCTTGTCACAAGGCAGGGAGGCCCGGCCACGCTCACACCTTCAAGTTATCAGACACTCGCACCGGCAGCCTTGCGCTCCTTGTAGGCGGCCACTGCTGGGATGGCCAAGTAAACTCCAGCAGCAAGGGACTAGTCGCCTGACGATTTCCCAACCAAAACAGGAAGCTGCCAAGCGCCCTGAAAGATGCCACTTGCTGTCTGGATGCCCTGGACCGGCAGTATACCCCTCTGCTTGCCAGAGGGCTGCCATGGGGTTATTTAAGGAGTGCAGAGGAGGGCACAGGGACAGAGGCCCTCAGGAGCAGAGCCCGAGCACCCCTTGCCTCGCTGTAAACGCCGCCTCTGCCGAGGCTGCCAGCACTAACACGAAACAGATGCTACAGGGAATTTTTTCCCTCTTCGTCTGCACTAAATTTAAATACTGAGCTCTCCTGTTGCCAGCTCATTCTTAAAGGGCCTGTACTCAGCTTCTCCTCTCTTCACTCCATCACCATGGGATTGAACGGAGACCTGGGCGGCACTCCCCTCGCCATGACCACCCCAAGCGCACGCTCTTTTCAGCTTCCCCACTGCAGTGCCAAGCAAAGTGCTCCCTTCTGGGCTCTTCTGCCCATTCCCTCGGGTGCCAACATGAGCACTCTGTTCCTCGCCCCGGCTACGTGAGCGCTGGGGCTCAGCCCGAGGCCATCTGCTCCCGTGGGTTTCCCACACTGGAGGCGGCAGCGGGGAGAGGTGACACGACGGCCGCGCTCAGCAGCGCGTCACGTTACCGCACTCTGCAGCAGAGAGGCGACACGACGGCTGCGCTCAGCAGCGCGCAGGTCACGTTACCACACACTGCATCACACATGGGACATGGCACCGCCTTTCAGAGCTGTGCAGGGATCACATCCGAATGGAAAGCTCCCAGTCTGGCCCAGCTATGAAAGGCTACAGCTGCCTTGGTTATCGGCCACCTATTTTTCTGCAGGATGCGGTCCTACCTCCCTGGCACTGTTAAGCGCTGGCTTCTTTGCTAACCCCCGCACCAAACACCCACAGCATCACGGAGTGCACACTGTTCTCCAGAGATGCAGGAGAGCGGCTGCACACTTCCACGTGTAATACAGCATGTGCCCCTGTACTGTATTAAATTTCTACTTTATTTCAGCCTTTCTCGAGAACTAGCACCTCACCTCCAAAGTCAAATATTAACCTATTTACTCTTCGATAAGAAGCCACTGGGTAAGTAGCGGAACTACTGATGTCTGTCTTCAACGCTGACCTGCGTGCATTCACTGCCTAACATGGAGCAAACCCATTTGCCTTTTCCTTGCCGGATCCTGAAATAATTCAAAATTAACGAGTAGAAAAACAGGAAAGGGCCCTGGCCAGCTCACCAATTCATCTGCTTTGCGCACAGCAATACCTAAAAAGGTAAAAGGATAAGTAAAGGTAGGGAATAGTATGAAAGACAATTTGGCATTACGATATCAGTGCACTGTGCCTCCGTGTGCAAGGCTGCACGGTTTCTAACCTTAACCACAGGGAGCACAGACAAAACATTAAAGTAAACTACTCGGATCATCCGAGATGTTCATTTTACTTCTGCTTTACAGTTCGGTAGGAAAGAGCAAAATGTGGCAATCGTTTTATGCATCTACAGTGGATTTTATGTGAAGTGAGACTTGGATGCAGGTCAGATCTGCATTAAGTGCCTTATAGTCGGTTTGTTTAGCTTTTTTAAGGCAATACAAAGTAAATCTCCCCTTTCCTGCCCCTCCCTTGTCACTTTAGAAAAAAGACATTGTCAAAGTATAGCAATAATTACTGAAGTCCAGACCTTCTGTGGACATTCGGGTTGCACATTAACTACCAGCGAGAGCAGCCACCGTCAACGACAGCTTTCAGGGCTGCGTGGAGAGGCGCCTTTCTCCCGCACAGAGACATCACTCCAGCCAGGGACCGGTGTGCTCTGGACACCTGCATGCAGTGGGCCCTGAAGTGTCCGTACAGCAACATGGTCATTTGGGGAAGGTCACAGCCCTGTGCAGCTTTGGAAACCACAGTGCTCCAGTACACCCAGCAAAACAGGGCATTAAAAACACTAAACGATCATGACACATAATTTGCCTAAACGGAGCAACCATGTAATCCTATTTCTAACCCATATCCTTCCTCAACTTTTCTTTGTTTTTTCTCCTCCTCTTTCTAGTAAGCTTTGATCTCCTCTAAAACGTATGTCATTTAGCTAGAAGGTCCCCAAAGCACCTACACTGCTCTTAAAATGCCCAGATGTGGCTCCACAGGAAGCAACATGTGGTCTGGTGTGCTGGGAGGAACAAAGCAGGTGGATGCCCACTGCTTTTCACTTATGCACAGGTAGCCAGAACCACTAGTATGGTTTTCACACAGAAAGTCTCAAGGATACAGGCTCGTCTTGCTTTCCATGATGCCCAGAATGGCACAGCAGAATGCAACCTTTCTCCTTGGGAACAAGGGAAAGCTCAAGTCCCACACAGTCATTGGAGATGTACATTTTACCTCCTGAATAGAGCAGTTCTCCAAGAAGCTGAGTTTCTCTGGTAAATTTAATGAATTTTATTTAATCCAGTAAGATAATATAACTCCAGACAAAGTTTTGAGCTTTTTTTCCTCTGCATCAATTATGAAAAAAAAGGCAAATCTAAGTAAGGTGCAGGTGAGAAACTGAACACATCCCCTCACTGACCCTTGTCAAGAGAGATGCCTCTCGTGATCGGCAACAGCAGAGGAGCTCCCGCAGGGCCAGGGCACCCTCCCGGCTTTTTATCACACAACCCACACATTTTCAAGTCCTTCACCAGTGCCTTTTAGGCCATAAGGGATTTTTTTTCCCTCAGTTCCTGGAAAATCACTCTGAGGACCCACAGATGGTGTGATAGGATGCGCAAGCACCGTGACACTGTGTTTTCCATATCCGCACTCTCAGCCACTGCCCCGTCCCTGCTCTTTTGGCAAGATTGAGGCACATACAGACAGGTGCCCATGGCCTCTGTAGTTAGTTCCTAAACGTCCCCTCATGCCTCCCCACGCAAGAAAACAGTTTTCCTGTGCTGGCAGATGCATTCCTGAGGCTTGGACCCTACTTGGGGCCCCCGGCAACGCTTGGCACATGGGTGCCAGGGATGAGTCAGTGCTGCTGAGAGAGGCGGCGGCAGAGCCGGGCGCACGTGGGATGTGGCTCCAGCGAGAGGAGCATCGAGCCCTGCGGGAGGGCAGGGGCACCCCGTACAGCTTCATTTTTTATGTTAACGCAGGAAGGAGCACGTTAATGACCGCAGGCCTCCCCAGTAACTGCTGGAAGTGTCTCCCTGCTCCAGCAGCTGTGGAAGATGCCAGGTCACAGGGCACTGGCCAACGCGGTGGTGCAGGCAGAAGAGGTGAGGGACAGCATGAGACCCAGGCGCAGCACGGGCGCTCATACACACACTGCCACAACATGTCCCTGTGTCCAGTGCCCTCTCCTCTCCCCATTGCCACTCCTCCCTGCAAGAAATATCCCAGCCCCACATGGGAGGAAAGTCTCAGAGAAGACAAAGCTTTGGTGCAAATGTTTTCTTGGCTCACCCAAGAGAATGTTGTCACCCTAGCAAAGTAATGGTACCCATTTCCTACGTTAGGGACAGGCAAGGCAGAAAGTGCAAATATGCAGGACACAGTGCCTTGGGTTACAGCTGATCCCGTGTCTGCAAGGGCTACGAAAGCACTATAAAATCCCTTTGTAACACTAGGATTCTGGAGAAAACAAAAAGAAAAAAGAAAAATCCAAATCCTTCACTTGAAAACTAGGCAAGCAGTGTGGGCAGACTACTACATAGCTCTATCGTGCCTTTCCTTTACATAACTTTAGCTCTTCAAGCTATTTTTTGCATTGGATTTCATAATCAATGAAGTAGCCCTTCAGACACGAGCCAAGCAAGCCCCTCAGCCACGACAACCAACAGGGCTCCCGCACGGAGCACCGTCACGCTGCTTGAGGCAGGGTCCTCCCCTCTCATCATGTGCCCCACGGACAAGCCATGGCCCAAGAAAGTGCCCTCAGCGGCAGCATCCGTATCCCGATACCCAGCGCTACTCCTGCACCTCTCCTTGGAAGATCGCTGCAGCAGGAGCAGAAGACACCTAGGAAAAAGACCTTTCCTAGTGAGAGTGCTTAAAGCGGCTGTTGGGCTTGGTGCCCGTTTCCTATTTCAGGTTATTAGGCCTCAGGACACCTGGATTAGTCCCTTCTATGGGTCTTTTAAACATGCTGTTCTCTGCGACACAGTAAAGCTAAAGCCTGTGCCGCGCACAGACACCCCAGCACCGCCTAGGTAACAGTCTCAGTTACGCTGTCATTGCTATTGTGAGGCTTCACGGCACCAGACACAGCCCTCTCGATCAATGTGATCAATCAAATCAATATGATTTATTTTAAGGAAATTCTCGAGTGAAGAGCAACCGAATCAGCCGTCATTCTTCATTCCCCATGCCTGGAAGTCCCCCGAGACGGCCACTCCCGGGCTATTCTCCTTGGTGACCGTTGCTAGGTAAAACATTTGCAATCCATTTACTACCACGACCCACCCTCGGCGACTGCTCCAACAGCCGCACAGCGACCCGCACAGCTTGCGGTCTGTGCCAACTTCCGCCTTTCTTGTCTTTTCTTCAGCTCTGGGACACTCGGGACTTTCTAATGCTTCACCTAAGGAGCTAAAAGCATTTCTGCTGCTAACATATGCATGCACGGATACAGTAGGAACAACAAAACTAGCACAACTTAGACATTATTGAAAAAACAACACTGGCAAGAAATAGATAACACAGGTGGCAGGTGTGCAGGTTAGGTGCAATCTGTAAATTACCCCTGCTATGATATTTGCCATCCGTTTTCCTGACTAATTATTTGCCATCCGCTTTCCTGACTTCGGAATCACCTGGATGAGGTGGAGTGTATGCAGGGAAGTGACACGTAGATGCCAGATAGCAGAGTGTTAGTTACCACTGGGAAGTCAAATTACATGCTGGTGCGAAGAGTCAGGGAACTTCTAGCTTCATTTGCTTGACAAGACCCAAAATCCATTCCAGGGATACAGATCATCCCACAAGCCTGACAATAATGACCAAAAATAGATATGTCACTAGTACCTAAAGACACCCACCATGAGGCTATTAGATAAACTTGAGATTTTTTGTGGAAGTCCAAGTTTGTTGCTCCTGCAGTAACCCAGTTTGGTGCAAGACCAACATGGGAAGTTCACCCAAGACAAACTCACAAACTGTTACAAAGCGGGTTGTTTTGTTTTTGCTAGCTAAGAAACTGTATCACCCACTACCAGCCATACCTCCTCACCAACAGGACAGGAACCCAGGACTCATCTCCTTTCTGCTGAAGTAGAGAGATTAAACAAGAGTAACCACTGGCCCAGGAAAGGTGGCGGTGGGGATGCATTTGGGTGCATCCGCCTCATCCATGGATGAGGGTCAGACTTCTTGGGAAGGACAGAGAGAGAAGAACGGGCAAAGGCCTTTGGAAACAAGGAGAACACTGCAATTTCCAAAAGGTAGCAGGGGATCCAACTGGGGCAGGGGAAACATCAGAAATGTAACCCTTCAGCCTTCAGAAAGGGCTTTGGAAGTCGTCAGCAATGCAGGATGCTACCAAATCTCCATGCCAGACAAGGTGGTACCAAAATCTGACTTCCATCTGACAGTTGCTCATTCCCCATCACCGCACCTGCCAGAACCGGCCAAATCATGGAGCAAAGGCCAGCAGCCCCAACGTGAACCCCAGGTGAAGAGACAGGCCCCGTTTCCCCTCAAACATGGGATCACAGCCGAGCTCGTGCCGCTCCAGGCACTTGTCTGAGCACACAGTCCCATGCAGCAGCTCGTACAGCCCCTTCCGGAAGGGATACTGCAGAATATGTTAACTCCTGACACACCTCCTTGGGCTAGCACCAATGATCAGTGCAGCCCAAAGCAGCCCTCCTCACAGCTCTGAGGACTGTGAGAGGAGGTGCCTGCAAGCCAGGTGAGGGCAGACCCGAGGCCTAACGGGAACTCCCACACGAAACACAGCGTTTTGGGGTCCTGGCTAAGCGCTAATCTCCTCCCGCATTTGGAGGTCAGCACCGATAACGGGCAGCATGCGGCAAACCCCACTGCACGATGCGGGCACTTAACCCTGCTCCCACCGCAGCAGCGATGAGGGCAGCGCCATGTCCACAGCGCTCACCTCTGGCACGAGCAGTGGCCTCTGCGCTCACACAGCGAAAGGTTGCAGAGGAATGAAGCCAGTCTGACACCATAACCAGAGCCCAGGAAGCCTGGTTTATTCCGTGGTCTATCCCGCCCTGGCCCAAGACTGCAGCTGGGCAGCAGCCACAGCAAAGCACAGCACAGGGCTACGTGCAGCTTCCGAGAAAAAGGGTGCAGGCAGCCACGATCCCTCAGTGGGAGGCTTGGGCTCATCTTGTGTGGCGGCCAGGAGAAAATATTCCCTCTCCCAACACACCGGATAACCACTAAGGTTCCTCTTCCCTCCCACAGCATCGCACAGCCTGGCATTAATGCACATAGTGTCTAGTTTTCGCAGTCCTCTTCCTCCCCGCACTTAGCAGTGGCTCAGACTATTCAGGAGCTCCTCGCATCTGACCTGCTCCTTCCCACGTGCTGCCCCGGCAGCTGCTCAGGGAAGTCTGTCATTTCCACACCAGCCTGTCCCCCGCGCCACGGGCCAGCCAGCCCACTTCTGCATGCAGGTAGCAGATTGCTGAGTGAGTTGGGATTTATACCTTCCCTTCTCACTTGCCAGAAGCGTTAAGACTCCTGTTTTGCTTAGCAGACAGCCCTTTAGCAATTTTTTTCCAATTTCCTGATGCCTAAGAAACCACCCTTCAAATTTAGAGGCCGCCTCCAGCTCTCTGCATGGTTCCTCTGTACCTACAAGCGCTCGAGGCCGAGTTGCCCCGGGAGGAGTCACAGCGCAGAGCCCTGACCAGACGCGCTCATGCTGCAGATGGGGCTCACTGTGCCCAAGCGGTAGTTGGCAGGGCTGGGCGGATCCGCGAGCAGCGACCGGCAGCAGCAGTTGGGATGGGAGCACCGGGCATTTGCTGGGGAGCCAGTTAAGGTAGCAAGGTGGGCACCCATCCGTGGAGCAGGGGCAGCACAGCAGCTCCTTGCTGACCCGGGATTCACTCCCACCACCGCCAGCTCTCCGTTATCCCCATGGGAAGTGCCAACTCCCAGACAGGAGGGGCTGGAGCCAGTCCACACCACTGCCTTCAGTAGCCTTGCCGTTCCTCCGAGGTGGCCAGCAAATTACTGGTGCCTGTTCTTGGAAAAACTCCAACACACTTCAAAGAAGCATGGCAAAGTCTTGAGGCTTTGAGCTTTTAGACTTGCAGAGCTAAAAGTCAGGCTTGATGGGTGCCACTTCCTCAGAGCTTTGGCAACCTGGTTCCTGTGAACTGCTCTGAGCTCATGATATCTGCAGGGCTGAGGAGGCAGCTAATATTCCTGAGTAGGCAACAGAAGCAGCATCTCTCCCTGCTCTGCAAGTTAATTTTAACACTCATTACATTCCCTGATCCAGTCCACAGCTCATGTGCCCAGCCACCACACAGGAGCAATCCCAAGGCTGTGCCTTGCGCAGGGCAGGAAGGAGCGCCTGGGGACAAGCATTCCTCAGACAGCTGTGGCCCGCGCAGCACCCTTGTTGCATCCAACCAACAGCCTAGTCCTGCTTCCAACGCGGCCTGTGCCAGGCCAAGTGCACTGCCCTGCTCCAACACCCTGGGCCCATACACATCAGTACTGCGCAGGGCCAGGGGTGATTTAAGCTGCATTCCTACCTCTGCAGAGCTGGCAAACCAATTACTCTTTTCACATGCAGGCTAGAACTATCACCTGGTCCCAGCTGCAAGAATTCAAGGAATCTGGGCAGGGTTTAAAGGGTGAGAATGGGCTGCTTTGTTTCCCAGCCTAATAAAAGCTATTCAGAAACTGGGAACAAAGCACAACCTGCCAGTTCCTTAGGCCTCAGCCGGGTCCTGCCCACACTTGCTGTGGCTTCAGATACCATATCGCTGAGAAAATGGGTTTGTGGTTGGCTTTGCCCACTTTGTTGTGGAGTTGCCATGAAAACGGGAGGTCCCATCCTTCACTCTGCTCACTTGTCCCAACCTGCCACTTCCCTCTTAACCTAAGGCTCCCTCAGGCTCTTTAGAATCACCAAAAGCTGGTTGAGCACGCACAGAATTGGTCTGCAGAGTCACGGCTTGCAAGCGCTGAGGGGGAGAGGAGGGACAGGAGAGCCTGCAGCCAGGCAGGGTCCTGCAAACACCATGACACTGCGCCCGAAGAAAAGCCCACCCCAGCTACGCAGAGGGAGGCGGGACACTCCACACGTGAATACGCACAAGGTAAATAAATGACAAGGAAAACAGATTTCTGCCAGGTCTTCAGAATCACCAGGGACTGTGGGACTGACAGTCTGAAGATATTTTCTGTCACCTTCTGGCAAAGCATTCAGAGTACACTTCACAGACTGCAACTACACAGTACGTTTATTCACCCCTTTTTGCAAGGCTACTAAATTTCAGCACCCAAATAGCAGATCAGCACTGCATAAACGGAGCCCTGGAACATGACACGCCAGTATATGTATGCAGAACATTCTGCCCCCTTAGACACTCTGGGAAAGGTAAAGCAGGGTGCAAATGGGAAGCAAATTAAGCCCTAGCAAACTTCTGAAATGGACAACAGTAAAAGCAAGCATGTTTAGCTATTATGTCCTCAATCTTCTGTTAGGTAGGAAGTTGCCCAGATGCATTTCAGTTGTATGACGAATAAGCACCATTACCAAAGCCTGTTCACATGAGAAGTCACAGAGGACTGACTTTCACATGACCCATCGCAGAAGATCAGAGGGGAACAGGAACAGAACTCAGTTTTGCCAGTGACCAATTCTTTGCTGCAGTATCAGGCTACCTCTCACAGTTAGGGGCACACATGTCCAAGGGCGCCTTTTCCTGTGCGCGGTGCCCCACAGCTCACGAGCAGCTTTGCTATTTCCTGCAGAGCCCTTTCTTTGGACGCACCCAATTGTCCCCAAAAATCTCACCTCAGTCTGACGCACCCAGTGCAAACTCCCCTGCTCCCAACCAGAACAAGGTTACTCAAGCCTGGGCTGCCAGAACCAGAGATGTCAAAACAAGCTCTTAGGAAAAGCAACACCACCAAAATACCCTCTACAAGAAAAGTTAAAAACCATTACTAAGAACTTACTAACTGCAGACTGTTTCGAAAGCTCTTTCCAGCACTGTATTATCTCAGCAATGTGTCAGACCATGAGAGAGGAAACCCACCTAAGCAGAACCATAGGCTTCAACCCCAAGTGCAAGATATCACTGAATACAGCGGCAGATTGGGCTTGAAATGCAGATTGCCCTTCCCAACTCCTATTCATGAGCGTGGAGAAATACAAGGAAAAGAAAGAAGAAGCATTTGGAATAGGGAAATACAGATGGAAAAAGAAATACTGAGGCCATCTGAGGTCTTAAATTCAAAGTAAAGTTTGACACGCACTAGCAGGTTGGTGACCTTGCTCTCTGTCTGTGCCCATGTCAGGAACGCTCAGCTCACTAAGGAGGGCTGCTGTGCAGCAGCAAGGCTGGGGGTGTGTGGAGAGCAGGACGCCCATGTGGGCAGTCTTGTAGTGATGCACCAAAAGCAGATACCTGCAGCTACCCATGGCAGCTACCCAAACGCTCAGCTCTGAAGTGACTTGCTGCTAGACTCCAGTGACCACAGACTGGGCACGCTCAGCACAAAAGTGGTCCCATTTGTCACTCCTCCTCAGGTCAGGGTAGGAAGGAAAGGGCAGAAAGAGGCCCCAGGGAAGCCACGATGCGCAAAAGGGGAAGTGCCGGGGTACAGAGCAAGGGCGCCTGCCTGCCAGTAAACCCTGAGGCCCAGTGCATGGATCAAACAGCAGAGAGGAGAGCTGAACTCATTCAACCTTGTCTAGGAAGCCTGTAATTCTTGGGAGGGGGCACAAAAAGGAACCTATGCACTGAAAGGGTAAGAAGCTATCTGAAAGCAAGGGGAGACACTGAGCCCACTGCAACACGACAGAAAACGTAAGAACCAAAATGTTCTATTATATCCCTCAGTTGCCCCTCAGTGGCCCGTGCGCCACCGGTCTCGCACGGCCAGAGGAGGCTCCTCGCAGACAGGAAGGCCATGGGAGGCAGCCCCCGCAGGGCTCGCTGGCAGCGCAGCCGCAGGGGCTCCTCTGCAGGGACAGCCCTTGTCATGGCAGAGGGGTCCCGCCAGCCTTGCCCCCGCAGCGCCTGCCCCGGGACCCGCCACCCCCACAGCCTCCTGCGGGACCTCAGGCGCTTGCTCCACCCAGGGAGGGCGTTGGGCTTGGAGTGCTGTAGTTACTGTAAGCAGTTCACTAATTACAGTAGTAATGATTGGATTACGGCCAGTTAGCAGCTTTAGGGAAACACTGCGTCAGGTCTAGGATTGAAGCCTCCCTTGGCTCTCAGTGTCCCACTCTGGGGCAGCTGCTGGTCACAGCATTTGCAGGGGCTGCAGTGGTGAGGAGCAGAGCGTCACCAGAAGAGACACTAAGCGACACGCCAAAGTCAGCAGCGCGGAGTGGGTGCGTTTGCAGGAACAGAAGGGCTCCTGCTCACATCGGCCCCGCCGCCTCTGCGCGAGCAGCCCCAGGAGACACGCAGCAGGCAGGCGGCTGCACAACGGGCTCCCGACACCGCATCATGCTTACGACGTCGTGTTACAGCACGCAGTGAGTTGGGACTACAGGCACTTTGGAAAGGTTTTAAAAAGAACGAAGGAAGGCTGCTAGCGCAAGCTGAACAGCCAGAGGCAAATATCCACAACACGCAGAGCTGGGGGCATTTGTCAGAAACGGCAGCTAGAGACCTCCTTGCACTGGTGACCTGTGCTACCACCAGAAGGACCAGGCATTAACCTCCTGGTCCTTTTAGCTGCTGTTAAAACCACACGCAAGGAACATGCAGCAGAGCA
Organism: Crypturellus tataupa; assembly: GCA_034781795.1. Classification (NCBI taxonomy): domain Eukaryota; kingdom Metazoa; phylum Chordata; class Aves; order Tinamiformes; family Tinamidae; genus Crypturellus; species Crypturellus tataupa. The sequence continues at coordinate 919,007 of JAWLRI010000563.1, forward strand.
TCCTGCACACTTGGCTTTCCAACTCCCTTTGGTTCAGCAGCATCCGAGCGCAGTGGCAGGAGAAAAGCAGCTAGACCTGGGGCCTGCTGCAGGAAGCCCTATCCCACTGCAAAGAGCAGGGCTAGCAGCTCTGCGACATACAGCTGGAAGCTGGGGGGCAAGAGGCAAGAGCTTGAAGGGTACAAGGGTACGTTCTGCCCCGCAGCACCTTCCACAGCAGAGGAAGGCTGCCTCCTGTTTAGCAGGAGGAGAAACTATGACCGCAACGATGGGGAAATCATTGGTTCTGCAGAGGAACATGGGCTGTGGCAGGTCTTCCATCAGCACATGTCCCCATCGAGGTCAGCAGTGCTCAAGCACTCCAGTCCTCCACTCATCCCCATCCTGTGCAGCAACATGCTCCACTTGCTCCTGCTTCCCTGCTAAGAGAGTTGAGTACGGGCACAAACTGAATTTGGTACTACTGGCTGTGGCAAGGGGGGAAGATTTCTGGCAAGAAAAATCCAGTGAGTTGGGCACCTTGCCCGGAGTGAGTTCACACTTGGCTCCCACAGCTGTAAATGGTCTCAGCCCTGGCCAGAGCTCCCCAACGGCCTAACAAAACCCTCAGGAAGCAGCGAGTTTCCATGCAGTGGCCATTCCAAAACCGACCGAACGTGCTCTGCCTCTGCCCGCACGACTGCGTGTGGCTCGGCTGCCCCGGAGCGCTGCTGCCCAGAGGTACCCAATGGGCGGCACCACGGGGACACGAGACCCAGCTCCGCGCACGAGGTCGGCGCTGACACTGGCTCCAGGTGTGCGACCTCCGCACCGCAGCCTGGGAGGCTCTTCCCACCACCCTTTCCTCCACAACATCCCTCAGAGCTGATAAAACACATAGGAAGTGCACCTGGAAGTGAACCTAGGTGCTGAACAGCTAGAGCGGCTCTTGGCTGCAATCAGAGTTTTCCTCAGGAAACAGAGTATTTTCCATTGTGATAAGCCCTGGCACAGACATGGTTGAAGCAGCTTAAGCAAGTGTCCTTTCTCTGGCACTGCTTACAGAATGGCAATTGTGGGCTTGCTTTTCCTTTGCTGAGTCAAATTTTAACATTTTGGGGGGAAAACACCTCATTGTGTATGTGTAGCTGAAGAGCGGGGCTCACAGGTAAGGACAGCGCAGAGCGAGAGAAACGCCGCTGCTATCCAGCCTGGGAGCCTGGCCAAGAAGGGCGACTCGGGGCCGCGCTCACCGCTTCCCATGATTAGGAGGAGCGCGCTCTGCGGCAACAGGACACCATACATGGATCTCCGAGAGGCCTCCGGGGGCCTCCATGCACCAGCTTGACTTCCATTTACAGGAGCCGCGAAGCGGGAGCGCTTTGCGTCGCGCACCGCAGCCAGCGGCAACAGGGACCAGCACCTCCGTGGCCCGGCGGGGCTGCCGCAGCGCTGCGAGGGCCTGTGCCCAGCACGGCAGCAATCTCAGAAAAGCAGTGGATTTGGAAGGAGGTGGCGAAAAGGAAGCTACAGGTAGAGGCCTGAGGTCAGCTGTGCTGGCAGAGCAAGGCTCAGCACGCAGGTGTCTAGCCCAGCCTTTAGCAATAGGATACATGTGCTGCCAGCCCAGCAGGAAAGACAACAGGAGAGAACCATTGTGGGAAAGAGAGAGAAGGAAAAAAAAAAAAAAAGGAAAAAAAAAAAAGGTTCTGCTTTACTGCCTAAAAGGGAGCTTAATAGGTGAAGCTGGCACCAGGCCACACCACAAACATCCTATGGCCACGTTCTGCTGCAGCACAGAGGGGAACAAGAGCAGGGAAGAGAGCAAGGGAACAGGAAGGCAGCTTTTTGGCTAGTCATAGTAATGCTAGTGGTTTTGCTCATTTTAGTATTTTTTCAGTTGCCCCCAAAAAACTTTTCAGTTCTCTGTCTCAGGAGCTTGGGTGATGCATTTTGGAACCTCTAAGTCTGTTTCCTCTGGAGAGGCCAAAGCGCAGTGGTAGATGGCTCCAGTCTGAAATAAAACAGACTTTTCAGCATACCTGGTGCCAGACAGAAGGCCCCATTGCTGACAAGCCTTACCGCCCCACATCAACCTACTGCAATAGATCCAAGCTCTGCATAACATACTTTGGCTCCCAAATCCCAAGGAGAGCAAACCCTATGATTTATGAAGGAAAAGGGCTCGATGGCTTTCTTGCTAAGATCATTTTTTTTCCAACAGCAGCTGCCAAACATGCAGTATTTCATGTCCTGCCCTATTCCTCCCAACATGCACATGGAGCACCTACAATTTTGAGATGAGAGGGGTTTATGTCACTGAACAAAACTTGTAAAGGTCATGTTAAACATGCTGCTTATGGTGCCCTTTGCACGCGCAGTAGTCGCACATGGAAAGACACCAGGTTTTTGTTCTCGGATAACTAAGAGCAAACTCTGCTCCCTATCCTCTTTCTCAGTCACCATTGCCTACATTGCACCAAATGCCTCCAAATTTCCCTACAATATATCCAGCTAACAACGCACCCATGTGAGGCAGGTCCACTCTGCGTGTGGTGTTTTAGCAGCTTCCCAAAGCTTCCATGGAGGCAGCTGTGGTCTCTTTTCCACAGCGCCTGCTTTCTGTGCCTCATTGTCAGAAAGAGCAAAGCCACCTCCAAGCAGCATAACTGCACCCCGGGGAATGGCCCAAGCGCCGGGTGCGACAGCGATAACCCACAGGCAGTGGCAAAGCTCCCTGTCCCCCTTGGCAGGGCTGTGTTCATTGTCACCACCCTTGTGGTGGTGACAAACCCCCGCGCAGATCCCAGCGAGGCCGCATGCAGGCTCAAAACCTGCCTGGGGAACAGGCCCCAGCTACGCGTGACTTCGTAGCAGAATGACACCATGACATTAAAAAAGCTCTCATTTCCTTTTGAAGGGACCACTTTCCAGGCAGCTTCTGTGCAAAGACGCTTTCTGGCAGGCTAGCACACCAGACACCCTGAGCTGGCCACACAGCGCTCGCTATGAGTTGCCAGGAAGGAAAAAAGCGTCATCGCCGTTAGAGCAGTGCACAGTAAAAGCGTTGTCACTGGATCACATGCACAAGAAGTTGAACCGGTTGCCTGAAGCAGTCAGTAAGAAACTCCCCAGCCAGACACATTTCACATCGGCGCACAGTAGCTGGATGCCTGGAGGTGTTTCACTCCTCCCCGCAGGAGCAGGAGGATGAACAGTTCAATCCAGTTTGGCAAGCACCCTGTTCTCAAGGGTTGCTCCCTGGGATCTGTTACAGAGGCTTCCCAAAAAACGCACAGTCTCCTCTTTAACCCATGCTTTCCTTCTCCTTGGCTCTTCCCACCTCTTCCCCGTCCTGGGCTCTTTCCAGGATGCTATAGGGGAGAGTAAGTCACTGCAGAGCCAACATGTCTCATTCATTATAACCAAGAGGTTACAATGAATAATGACGTTCTTGCTAAAAAAGAAAAAACCCACAAACGTACGTCCTGCCGAAACCGATCACAGAAAGCACAAGGCAGCTCCCACGCTCGGGAGCGAGTAACTGATCTGCAAAGCCAGACACTTCCAGCAGAGCAACTTTTGATTTAAGCGTTTTGAAGAGCAAGTAAGTGGTGATACTAAGGTATGTTAAACAACAAAAGCTTGATCTGAAAGGCAAGATTAAGTTATCTAGTAACCTATATATACCGCCTGCCTACGTGACTGCAAGATAGCAGCTCAGCAAGCGGCTCTATGAATTTTACTGTTCTGTTCCTGTACTGGTATCACTCAGTGTGAAATAAGGCACGGGATCCCTGTATATATCAGGGCATCTTTCCTACAGCACATCCCACTGCACAGACCAAGCAAGGGCCATTCCCAGCCACGATTCATTTATAGTTATGGAGAGTCCCTTGCAGGGAAGGCACAAGGACTCAGTACTGCATATTCTCCAGTGACAGACTTTAATCTCACTGATGAAACTCTGGTGCAACTGCAAGAATTTTACCAAAGTAGAGAGGTAAGAAACGCAGTATCACACTTTTATGCTGGTCCACAGCAGCCATCACAGCTGTGGGTTTCTGGAAATGTAGATCCCAGTTTCAAAACAGACGCTGTCTGGGAGGGAGGAGGTTCATATTAAAGGAAAAGGAAGCTGTGATTATAACTTTAAAATCAGTCATAGCTACCAGACAGACTCATGGCACTTGTCACGAGTTTACCAGCAGCCTTGGAGGTGGGGCGTTTCCACAGGGACCTTGGCTATGTACGGGGTAGCTTTTATCATCAACGATCTCACCTCAGAAGATCTCAAAACAGGGGCTCAACAAAGCAAAAAGCAAACCATGGCAACAGCAGCTGCAAGACCTGTTGGATGCAGATCCAGCATGGGTGCGATGCGCAGCTTGGTGAGCTGCAGGACCACCCTCGTCTCCATGGGTATCCTTACACACAGCACGTGGCGCACAGTGCCGAGGAGGGTTCTGGGAGGTTGCCGTTTTTAACAGGAATTCAGCAGTTTCCATAAATAACTGCACTTGATAAACATTTCTATAAGGGAGAAAAGGCACTCCAAAAATGCATGTACTGACACTACTTCAGCAGCACCATAAATCCGACTGGTTCACTTCTCGCAGCCAGACACATCACCTACTGCCACATCACCCCAGAAATGCCCACCTGGCGAGGCAGAGCAGTGCCAGAGAAAGGAGAGGCATGTTCACTTTTTTTTTTTCAGCATAGCCCTTTCATCAATATTTTTAAATAAAAACATTGCTATCATTCCCTACAGAGCTGAGAATTTTCATGCGGCTTTCCTCTTCATGCTGCAAGTGAACTCTGCTTCATACTTGTACTGTCAAGACAGCAGCTGTCAGCTCCGAGAGCAACTTCAAGTTTCCTCCCCAGCTGCGCAGGCTGCACAAGTTACTCGAGGCCGGATATGAGAACAGTAAGCGACCAGTTCACAAATGACAGAGACCAGCATGAGAGCTCAAGAGCCTGCTGTGCAACAGGCCACGGGTAGCCCCAAAGCAAAACGCACCTCAACTGCTCCAGCTCCACGGAAATACCACTTCTCGGCTCTGCAGGATGTTCAGGAGCTGGTGGCAGGAGCTGCTGAGCGCCAAGCAGCAGCTCCCCCAGCCACTCGCTCCCTACCCCAGCTCCTTCCCTGCGTCGCCCAGGGATGGCTCAAACGCGGGCAGGGGCTTTCCTGGTTGAGAGCATCCTTCCAGCCCAGTGACAACCCTCTGGCCAGTAAATGCCTGCATACAAGCTGGTAACAAGGGAAGCTGCTCGTCTGCCCTGACAGCTATGTTTCAGGTGTGAATTTCTGGCAATGGCTTTCATCAAGGAACACTGGAAGAGAGCAGGAACAGTCATCTTATATCGTGGCTAGTGCTACTTTGAGGCCTGAATCTGGAGAGAAGTGGAGGGGGAGGAGGGGAAAAGAAAGTTCCTAAGAAAAAATTACTCAGAGGAGCTCAAGGCAGGGAGTATTTTAATTCCCAAGAGAGATCCCTTGGTTCCTGTGAAAAGAACTGTGTAGGCCTTACATAGTTAGATTTATCACAAATTGAATTTTGCTCCTTGAGATCAGTAATGCTGCCACAAGCCCTTTAAAGCCTTGTAGAGACTCTTCTGTGAGACATAAAAAACTCTGAGGAAAGCTGTTTCAGGAACCACCACTTTCTGCCTATATCTCAATCCAGCAACCTCCAGCCCACAACTCGGTCTTGGCTACTGCACTTGGCCTGGAACATGCGGATGGGAAGAGATGCGGGACCAAAGGGTCTGCTCTGCATGGCCTCCAAGAGAGCCAGCTTCGTTCTCCACATTGAGGATTCACTCTGTAGCTCCAAGCAGCCCCAACATGCTATTCCAGCACGCCCCCAGCCAGGGAGGGCTGCTGTAACAGGGATCAGGACCCGCAGCAGTCTCTGCCAGCGGGGCCGGTGAACCTCCTCCTTGCAGCAGGTTTGAGGAGCCGCTCACCAAAACCAGCAGCTCTTCCCACTTCCCACGCCTGTGCTTAGCTCTGCTGGGCCACGACCAGGGGAAGCGGACTCAGCTCAGCGGCCCCGTGTGCTCCCTGAGCCCCGGGCACCCTGGGCTCCCAGACACCGCAGATGCCCGGGAGCCGCCAGCCACTGGGGCTGCTCGCTGAGCGCACGCTGGCTCACGGTGCCGCTGGTCACGCTACCGCACAGAGGCACTGCCTGTGCTCGCAGAGAGGAGCTGAGCAGCGAGGTCTGCCTCCCTGCCCGCCGCGAGCCCAACCGCGGGCATCTGGCAGAGGGCAGCCCCCACGCACGCGCGCACCCCTCCTCGCACCTCCCTGCTCTGCTGCTCCCAAGAGCTGAGGCAGGTTTCCCCGCGCAGATGCGGCTCCGGGCCGGCTCCTGCAGACGGCAGCCTCCTACCCCCGACAAGGGCGGCAGCCCAGCTGGACAGCAACACTGAAACAGGCACAGCTACTTCTGAGAGTAACAGGTTGTTACTTTCTTTCCCCCACATGAACGCCTCTGTGGACAAGCAGGATACACCCAGGGTTCACAAGCAGCGCACTTCAGCTCAGCCAGCACCATGCCTGCATCCTTCCAACGCGCTACCTTTCCTTCTTACAGAATCTCAGTGCTCTTATTTCAGACAGATGGACTTTCAAAATCTCTCTAGGTATCTCTTAGATGAGGAAAACCTGAAACATGCGAGCTGACAGTAGGAGATGGAGACTGAAGAGAACCTACACAAACAGCTGCGGCAGACTCGAAACCATCCTGTCCATCTTGGTAGGGTGCTGAACGTTTAACTACAGGCGCTGATCATTATCTCTCTTCCCAAATAAGAAGAGAGGGGGCGGGAGGGAAAGGAGTCAGCAGAAATTTACTACAGATCTTGGACTGTGCTTGGAGGGTGTCACTACCTTGGCACCCTCCAAAGGGGCCAAGCCCCAGGATGCCCAGGAGCCAAGTGGGGGAACATGATGCTCCTTCAGCACGTGCCCAGCCTGCTCCAGCCAGGAGGCACGTGAGGGGTCAGCCTGGTGGGCAGAGCCATCCCTCCCAAACTTGGTCTTCCTATGAAGCAGGACACGGTAAAACCAGGATCCTGCATCCGCTGCAGAAGAGAACCCACAAGTTTCAGCTGTCCAAGAGCAGGAAAAGCAACAGTGACGCTGCCACCAGAGAGAGGGACACCTAACCATGCAGAGCCTCCTCCTCCGTGAGGGAGAATGGCATTCTGTTCACCACGTCGCTAGCAGCAGCCAAGGAGCAAAATAGATGGGCTTGGATAACTCTGAAGTAGACACATTAATTCCTTAAAACTCTCTTAGATTCTCCCCTCCTCTGGCCATGTAACCCAGGTTTATAGAGCAGCTCTCTGTCCCCCTCTTGTGATAGGACCAAGGCGACATAAGATCTCCTAGAAGGAGGTAACATTAAGGTATTAAGGAGAAAACAAAAAAAAGACTCTGACCCTCTCAGGGAACATGTCACAGCTTGTGCTTTCAGACTTTTTTTTTTTTTTTCCCCTCAATCCAAAGGCTCAGTTTCCACTTCTGACAACAAGTGGGTGTCTCACTACACATAAAATATTCTCCCTCCCAGGAAAAGGCAAGCAGGACAGCGGAGCACTTCCAGCCCGTGAGCAATACTGCCCATCTTGCTCCGGACCCCACGAGGTCCACAGGGTGTTTCTGGCAGCATCAGCCAAACACAGGGGCGCGAGTGAGGGCAGAGACCAGAACCGGGCAGCTCTGCCGAGCCGCACGCGAAACCCCTCTCTGCGAAGGGCTGGAACGGGTTCTCTCCATACACGTTTGCACGCCGAGATTATGTTTCTCACTTCCCTCCTTTCTGAAGCCACGACACCTCTCTCCACTAAGCACCCGTGCTCGCGCATGCCGTCCACCCTCCTTCCCAGCACGTCTCTCCAGGCACGGAAACCGCTGGCAGCAGCTCCAGAGCCAGACCCTCCGCTTATCCCCACGAGCTCCAGGGCAAACGCTGCTCGAACGCGACGTTTCGGCCGGCTGTAAGCAGCAGGACCCAAAACCTCTATTCCTGAAGCAGGGGGAAAGGGAGGTCTGGAGAGGAAGGAGAGCCTTGTGCCTCGTGCTCCTTGACTGCCGGGTTCCTCGTGGAAAGCCTGACAACGGGCTTGCAAACACCATAGGCGCACACACACATATATATATATACACATATATATATATATGTGCATACACATACATATAGATAGATGCATCCACACGGATTTTACACACGTTTACACACAGAGCTCCCAGCGATCCAGGCCGGGCGAAGCCCCCGGGCAAAACGCTCAGCGCACCCATCCCTATCGACGTTATTTGAACCAAGCGCGACTAAAACGGAGCATTTCATCACTATCATTATTATTATTATTATAAACGTTTCCCGAGGGGCGACACCCCTTCGCGGCAGAGCGGGAAACCCCCACTGCCGCCACCACCGCCTGAAGTTTAAAGGCGGAGAGTGGGGGGGGGAAAAAGAGGGATGAATGTTACCATTTTTGGACATGGGCGCTATGGGGCAGCCCCCCCGCGCCGTCGGGGAGCCGCCAGCGCCGCTAACG
>JAWLRI010000563.1:927847-955533 GCA_034781795.1 Crypturellus tataupa
GCACCTCTGCGCGCGGCCCCTCCGCGGGGCGGGCGCGCGCCGCCCACGCCGCGCCCGCATTGGTCGCCCGCGACGCGCTCATTGGCGGAAGGGGACGTCCCTCAACGAGGCGCCGCGCTGCTATTGGCTAGGTGAGCGCTAAGTCCCGCCCTCCGCATCGCGCCGGCGGCTCCGCACCGCCCCCGCCGGGGAACGGAGCCGCCCCTGGGGCCGGCGGGAGCTCGCGGTGCCGCCTCGGACCGGGTCGGTTTGTTCCTTTTCTTTTTTCTTTTTTCTCTTTAATTACATTTTAAATATTTTTAATTTCTTTTATTTTTAATTTTCTTTTAATTTTTAATTTATTTGTTCTTAAATTTGCTTTTATTTTATTCGTAATTTTCATATTTTCATTTCATTTTTATTTTATTTTCATCTTTCATTCTATTTTTACTTTATTTATTTATTTTACAAATGCATACATATATATATGTATTTTTTTCCCCAACGCCCGCAGCCCGTCCCGAGGCGCTGCTCTGCCGCCCTCACTCGCGGATGTGTGTCGCGGGGCGGCGGGGGCAGCACGATGGTCACCCGCTATGGGCGAAGCCACCGTTTTGCTGCTGGGAAAGCGGGTTTTGTTCTTTGTTGCCCGCTGTGCGGGACCCCCGTGTCCCCAGCTTGCTAGGACCCATGTGCTGGATGTGCAGGGCTGGTGCCCACGAAAGCTGCCGAGGGGAGGAAATCCCGACCGTCACAGTAGCCTCCCCCAGGCCTGGCCTTGATGCCACTGCCAAGCGGAACGGCATCGCCCTCCAAAGCGAGGGGGAGACCCAAAAAATGGCACTGCACCAGGACCAGCCCATGTGCCACTCTATCTTCGTCTGCACTGTGATGCTCGTACGTATCGATGTATCAATGCTCGATGCAGAAGCGATCACTGTTTATTCTGTGCTGATCAAAGCCTGCGGTGCTTTTGTCTTGCCTCTTTTTCTTTTTAATGCACAGCCTATAAAGATTACCATTTTCAAAGGCAGTGGTGGGATGTTCCCATTTGGAAATGATCTGGGAAAGCAGGAACCTTGATCCACCAGCCCGGGGGGTCCTGTTATATTAACTTACCTCCCTTGTTATTCAAGGGCCGGTTATTAAAAGCTACGTTTCACATCTCGTCAAACGTGCTGGAAGCCCTCAGCTGCCATTCAAAGAACGAGGATTTTCCATATTTTCCAGGAAATGGTCAGCACTGTGAAAATCCAAATCCTAACCGTTGTAGTGGGTTTCTGTGAGGCTGAATCAGCTGGACACTGCCTGCCCGGATCCTTGGGACATCAGGCGCACTTACAGTTACAAAGCACCTATCCCCATAGCAGTCTGGTTCTTGTTGCCTATGTAAATACACCCAGTGATCCCTCCTACGGACACTGCAGCCAGTGTCCGTGATCCCATTCATTTACACATCTCTTCTTGCACTGAGCAGGCAATGGATTAAATCATTGAACATACAAGATCAATGCAATGAAGCATAGCTGAAATCCAGAAGAGTCCAGAGGTTTCGAGCATATTAGGGCTTTTCTCCTAATTCTCCCAACCATTTGCACTTTTAACTTCATGATCCTTGTTTCTCAAAATCATTTTTCCTCAGAATTCCTGGAAAATGTCTAGTTTTTCACTCCTAACCCCATACTAATTCTGGATTTAAAGGACTGCTTAAGGAAAGTGAAAGATTTTTATTGGCCAGAGTTTCTTGAATTTATGGCCAATAGTTTTATACATATATATATATATATGTACGTGTGTGTGTGTGTTTGGATTAGTTTCATGTGGCCCCCAAGAACAGTTGTGTTGCAGGACAGTGGCACAGCTCACACGGGATAACACCCCATAGCAGCAATGGGAGCTATGAATGCCAGTGTTCTTGGTAAGAAAAATGTTCCTGTAACTGCAGGACTACTCTGCTTTTCTGTATTTTATCTCCTGGAGCTCTCTTCTGCCCTGTATGCGATTGCTGTGGATTGCCTTGGGCATTACACAAGCCCTCCAGGATAAGCAGGACTCCAATTACGTATTTTGGACTCAATGAAAGAGCATTTTTTTGTTTGATTGATTTTTTTTCTTTTTTCTTTCCTTTTTTTTTTTTTTTTTTTTTTTTTTTTCCCCTCCTCCCTCCAGGGCAGCCAGCAGAGCCTTGGTGGGAATGGCTGGACACATGTCCTGCTTCTTCAGCATGCAATACACAAAAAGAAAAAGGAGCCCCACGGCATTTCAGTCTTTCTGTTTACTGCTTGCTGCCCTTTGTGCTTGGTGTGCTAGGCACACGTTGGGAGCTTCCCAGGGCAGATAACCTGTTTGCTTGGTCAGTAAGCACTCATAAGGCTTTGTAAGGAGGCCGGGCACATGAGCACAGTCGCTCAGAGCCACACTGGAGTGCCCTTTCACTTTTGTTTTGGGAGAGCTCATGGCCAAGTTTCAGTGCTCATGTTCTGGAGCTATGCAAAACTCCACAGCTCCAGGAGTTAGTGCTTAAGCTTAAACCATGTTCTGGCTCCTGCAGTAAAGGGCTTGACCAGTGAGATGTGTTTTCATCATTTCCACTAGCAGAAGCTCAGCAGCTCTGAAGCGCAGCCATCTCTTTGGGGATCTCATGGTGGAGCAGGCAGAGAGATGTCACATGCCCAGGTGTTGGGTAAAACTGCTATGACCGGAAGCAACTTAGACAAGGATGCTGTGCTAGCTGGAGGGGAAAGAGGGTCCTGAATAAAGCTCCAGGTATAAAACATCTTGTCTCCTCTTCAGGGCCCCTTCACCCTAGTTGAACTCCTCTTCTACCCTGTCCTCAGCATCCTGACTATCCCTCCTTCCCCTTTATTTCCTCTCCCATTTAGCAGAACTTATTTCAGCTAAATACAGTCCCTCCAGCCCTGCTTTCCTGGAGCAGATACAGTGCTCATGTAGTCTTCTCTTCCTGCTGCTTGGGTCCCAGGTTTGTTTGCCCAGAACAGAAGCTTCAGAGACTGTCTTGAGATGCCAAACCTAAGTACTTTTGCTAATATTAAAGTATGTAATAGTGTGTCAATGACAATTTTTGTTCCTCCCATGAAAAGAGCGAGCGTGACAGTCCTTGGAGCCCATAGCTGAAGCCCTTCTGGAAATGGACAGCAGCAAGGCAGTAGCAGAAGGGCAAACATGGAAATTAGTCTTTCTGGCTCCACCCCTGTCCTTGTTGAAAATCTTTTCTTATGAGAGAATTGCTTAACTCTCAGACCTGTCATTACTTATCTCCAGCTTAAAAATTGTTTCAAGTCTCTTCCCTTGACTCGGCTGTTACGTGTAATTGCAGGTCTTCCCTTTTCTATCGTGAAGCATGGAAAGCTAGCTCTCCCCTGTCTCCAGCTATCACCTGCACAGTGGTGCCCTCAGGCTGTTTCCAAAAAGAACTTCTTTTCAGACACAGTTTTCAATGACTGTCTTGAAGAGACAGCCAATAAATGTCATTTCTTCTGAGGAGGACAGCTTTTTAAATCATACTTCAGCTACAGCATGCTGCACTGGATTCCTCCCCTTACACCTCTGCCTCTCACCTGTGAATCTAACATTGGCCACAGTGACACTGAAGTCACTTCTGCAATGTCTACCACCAGTATCAGCTGTGCTGGGTCCTTTTGCAGTTACAGCTAGCCTGGTTGGGGTATGCAATAACATGTTACAGCTGTTGCAATAGCTTGTCAGCAACCTACACCTGACCAAAACCACCATTCCAGCCAGGCACGCTTACACCAAGGCAATGGGAACGTGTGCCCAAGATTTCACATGCTTCCAGTGATCTGTGCCACGCTGGAGAGCCCAGGTGCCATCCTGTGCCATGGGCCACTGATTCATAGTTCCCCAGAGAGAGTCTGCAGGGTGCGTTGAAACAGCCACGGGCCTGCAAAGGACGATGTTTCAGAAACCAGTTGCTGGAGAGCTCTGTCCCTGGTCGTGTAAGTCAGGATCCAACCAGACTGCGAGGGCAAGGGCAGGCTGCGGTCGCAGAGGCACGGCCAGGCACGCGGGCTGGGGACCCACCTGAGCCACAGGCCTCCCAGGGACCCCCTGCCCAGAAGGGGCACGTGCGGGGCCTCGCTTGAAAGACACGAGAACTAAATCTTCTGTCCTCAGCATCTGCAAGGCCTCAGCCGACAGCTCCATCCAGCTTTGGGTGCAGGTCTTTACGAAGGGCCCCTTGGAAGCTGTCCAAAGGAGAAGTAACGAGAACACTTGGAGGTCTAAAATCCTGACCTCCAAGGGGAGGCTGGAGGAACTGGGTTTGTTTAGTCTAGGCAGGGAAAGACTGAGGCAAGACATAGTAGCAGAGCTCGAATACGTAAGAGTTCACTGTAGAGCGTAGACAGGGAGCAATCTGCCACGTCTCCTGGAAGAGCTGCAGGTGGTCAGGGCTCCGCAAGAGGAAGCTGCTGAGCCTCCACTGCTGGAGGTGCCACAGCACAACAAAACTGTTGTAGAGAATGGCTCAACCATTGTTCTAGGAACGCAGTTGTAGGAACGGCTGATCCTACAGGACATACTCTGGGTCATCTTTCCTCCCAGGCTCTGCTTGGTCACCCTGCAACATGCTCCACTTCAGTGCGTGAGACAGCAGCCTCCTAACAACACAAAGCAACATGGCATGGTTGTTAAGAGAAACTAATCATGGAAGAAAATCATATACAGCTACAAGGAAAATGTAGGGATATAGAATGCAGCACCAGACCTAAACAATCCAATTAGAGGCCCATATGTTTTTTAAAAAAAACAAACAAACCAAAAAACACATCAGTATTGTTGCAACATAATTGTAGCAGGAATTTGACTCAGCTGAACAAGGTGACTGAGGGAATAGGGCCTGTGGGAGGAATTATAACCACTTTTTCTTTTCATTCATGTGGACAAAAACTGCTTTAAATCCACCAGTTAATATACAGGATGATCCAGTTTTGTGTTACAGCCAACACCTTCCATATTCACCTTTGCTATTTCAAATGCTGAGCTGCTTAATTCCCAGCTGTGACTTAAACGCATCTGTTAGTCTTTCCCCCTCCTGATACTTTTAACATTAATTGTCTATTTCAGTAGTGAGACAGGTCACAGTGATACATGACTACCTGCTAGTTAGACCTACCATCAAGCCCTTGGCCAGGATAACCAGTAGTTCATAGGAAGCTGTATAACAGAGCCATATGGCCAAAGGAAGGCTGACCCTTATCTTCACTGTACCTGCAGAACACAAGGGCCCTTAAAACCAAGAGAGCTGATTCTTACCCATCAGCTGTGGTCTTCAGAACCCCCACATTGTTCCAAAGCTGCCCTCCCCAGTTTCCTTTAATGCCCTCTCTGGTTCCCTGCCCTCCATCCCTCTCATGCTCTACACCTGTGAGGCTGCTAGCAGCGGGCAGGCTCCAAACCGGCACTGCAGCCCTGGGCTCCCTGCAGCATCTTCCCTCTGTGGGTTTTTTTGAGCAATGCTTGCTGGCTCAGGGATTCCCTGAAGTAGCACTTCGAAAAATACCAAGAGAAGAGGCATACAAGAAACCCAGGCAGTGACGGGGTCAGATCCAGCAAAGAAGGCTCTCAGGGCAGCCTTTCTCCCCAGCAGTGTCAGTCTGGGCTGCTGGCTGTGTGCAATCCCTATCACTGCTCCCTGTGGCCAGGGCCAGGTGCTTGGAAATTGTCCCCATTTTTGGGAGAGTTTGTCCCATCAGCAGCTCCTCTGCTTTTCCCACAGCTCCTTCCAGCGCATCCTGTTTCTGTTAAACCTTGTGCCTTTTACACTTTGGTTTTGATGAGAAAGCCAATGCTTTTTCCTCGGTAGCAGAGAGGGATGTGAATGGATTGAGGAATAATAAACATCATGAAGCAATGGGACAGCCCGGGACAAACCAGGTTCCCTGCGTCCCCAGGAGCGCCTGACCCAGGGTGCCCGGGTGAGCGCCCGGGGGCTTCACAGCCGTCTGCGGCCAGGCTGGCGCCTGCGAGCGCTGCCCCTGCTGCGTGCGGCGCGAGGGAAGGGGGAACCCCCCTGCCCCTCACGGGGGAGCTGCGCGGAGAGGGGCGCTGCAGGGTCGGGGCCCCCTCGCTCGCCCTCCGCTGCGCCGAGCAGAACAGCGGAGGGATGAAGGCAAGAAGAAATGTGAGCCAAGAGTGCTGTGCTGGGCTTGCTGCTCCGGATATCTGCGCTGCTTAAATAGCTCCCTATATAAAGATGCACATCTTTATATAGCCCTCAGGCTCGCAGGCACGCAGAGGTGGGTATTTTCAGCTCCGAAAAGTGAAAGTGGCCCCTTGCATCTCCCCTGAGTCTTCCCCTGCCAAAAAAGGAGATCTCGTCTTTCTCTGGGCCCAGCGACAAAATACTGCAAACATCCCTTCCCCACCCCCCTCATGGGACAAAAGTGACCGGGATTGAGAACTTGCACTCTCAATTCCCCGGGATCCAGCCTGGCCCCAGGCTGCCTGGTGGTCCTTCCCACCCTTCAGCAGCCGGTGGCCGTGCTGCATCTCGTCCGGGAGAGGTTTTGGCACAGGGAAGCGTCAGGCACCTGTGAGGGACGGGTAAGCTCCGAGCACAGGTGCCTGGATCCTTGGCAAATGTGCTGAGTGGCTTCTCTGTCACTAAATCACTCACCCCGTCTTATCTGTCCCACACAAGCCCTGCCTCAAAACACACAGAGCCCAAACATCTGCTTTTTTTTCACTCTGCAGAAACAGACTGGTATCCATTTCCATGGGAAGAGTCTGGGAAAGGCTGAAGGTAAAAAGCCCAGCGTACAGTTCTGGGCAAAGAGACTCCAAGGTGCCTATCCCCAGCGTCATCTCCCCATCCCCAAGTCAGGATGTGCCACCTCCCAGGACTTTGAGGTTCCAGACTAATTAATCTTGACAGCTATGGAGAGGAAGAGCAACAAGGTTTATGATCTGCTTCTTCCCTCTTTCTCATGGTGGTTGCTTGCTGCCCCACAGAAGGAGAGAGAGAGTCTCTTGCAGAAGTGGCCCAGAAAGGGTTTCCTGGCTGTGTATCATGATACCTGAGCACGGCATTTTTCTGCTCAGCTGAGGTCAGTTCTCAAGCCAGGACGCTTGGTCTCATCTTCTGTTTCGGGACTTTAGTGAGGTGCGTCCTGGCACATCTTGCTTTTGGCTCCCAGCTCTGGGAAGCTGACTCCAAGCAAGCACCACTGCTTCAAACTTGCTTGACTAAAGGTGAAGACAAACCCATCATGGGAAAAGAGAGGGGACCAGAATGTGCCAGCAGCTCAATGGGCTGCTATCTTTCTCTTGATCACCCATCTGTAGCTAAAAAAAAAAAAAAAGAAAAATACAAAATGTCACAAGGTATTTTTACTGCACTAATTCCCGTGATAACTGAGTGTCCGGGTGTTTGGAAACCAGGTTACAGGTGGGGCCAGTCTCCCATGGCTGACAGCAACTCATAGGCTCTGGGGCAGAGGAAGACATCTGGGATTTTCCTCTTGCAAAGAATACCCCTCATTTTGGGGACGCCTTAGTTCACCAGTGCTGCAGTCTAGCAGAGGATATTGAAAAAAGCCAGGATATTGGGGTTTGGTGAAGGGTCCCGATGTTGCTCCAGGTGCTCAGTAGATGAACATCAGCAGTTCTCCAGCTACCACCTGGGCTCATTCCCTCATACACCCCCACAGTAATCCCTCCCAGAATCATAGACTCATAGAATCGTTATGGCTGGAAAAGATCTTTAAAATAATCAAATCCAACCATAAACCATTCAGAAAACATAAAAACAGAAAACATAAAGCTTTGTGGTGTGGTCTGCCTGTTTATAAAGGAAGTAACTTCCTTTCTGAAAGGTAAGTGGTTTTTGAAGAGGAAAACATGAAAAAAAATAAGAGGCCTGCCAGCTGTGTAAAGCAGACTGACAGTACTTGTAAAATATTCACAGAACTGTTGAGGTTGAAAGGGAGCTCTAGAAATCATTGGGTTTTTGAATATCTGCAAAAGAATCTGCCAGTAGCAGGAAAAGGGGTATGGGTATAAATCAAAGCACAGGCAGTTCTATCCCCTTATGAGGAAGAACTTCTTTCCTGTGAGGGTGACAGAGCCCTGGCACAGGCTGCCCAGAGAGGTTTAAGAGGAATCTTCTTCTCTGGAGATCTTCAAAACCCATCTGGACTCCACCCTGTGCCACGTGCTCTGGGTGTCCCCACTGGAGCAGGCGGTTGGATTAGGTGGTCTCCAACCTCAACCATTCTGTGAAACATCCTGTGCTTCAGTTTGTACCCATTAGCCCTTGATCTGTTGCTGACCACCACTGAGAAGAGTTTGGCCCCATCCTCTTTACGTTCTCCCCTCAGGTATTTGTACATGTTGGTAAGATTCCCTCTCAGTCTTCTCCAAGCTAAACAGGCCCAGTTCACTTGGTCTTTGTAAGATAAATGCTCCAGTCCCTTAATCATCTTTGTGGCTCTACGCTGGACCCTCTCTAGAATCTCCACGTCCCCCTTGTCCTGGGGAGCCCAGAACTGCCCCCAGTACTCCAGGTGCGGCCTCACCAGAGCTGCGCAGAAGGGCAGGATCCCTCCCTCCACCTGCTGGCAACGCTCCTCCTGGTGTGTCCCAGGATCCCATTGGCCTTCTTGGTCACGAGGGCAAATTGCTGCCTCATGGTCAACCTGTTGTCAACCAGGACTCCCAGATTTTTCTCTGTGGAGCTGCTTTCCAGCAGGTCAACCCCTAATCTATCCTGGTGCCTTTTTCTCCCCAGATGCAGGACCCTGCACTTGTCCTTGTTGAATCTCATGAGAGATCTCTGGTAGAGAGGCAGAAGTCTGCTCTCAAGGAACGGCTCTAAGTCTCCACTTCCACACCTCCACCTCGAGCCTGGGAAGCACGTTTTAATCCCACTCTCTGTTCTTTCAGCGCCAGCTGCACTCAGTACCCTAAAGAGCAATGGAAATAGAAAACAATAAAGTCTGTGTATTTGACTAAGGACCTAGGGGAACTCACATGCAAATTATCCATTATAAAACTGCTGCCAAGACAGTGCCAAAATCAGCCTACCACAAATACCTACCTGATTGACAAAGTTTTTCTTTTTTTTTCTGGGAAGTTTTGGGTAAGTTCTGATCTACTCGTGCCCCTCTGGGGTGCCCCGTGTTTCCGCACTTGTAGAGGATGAAGCTGTGAAACTGTTTCTGTCATAATGCTGTGCATAGACTCTGCTCCCTGTGCTGGTAACTCCTGAAATATTTGCCTTCAGGATGAACCATGTTCGCAGACTCAGTCTCCATTCGAGGATGATTTTCTGATAACGCCAAAAAATATCCGAACAACACACCCCACATCTGAATTCCTAAGTAGTAGCTCTTTGAATGGTAGGAATTACAAAAGGATGTAATTAGTATGGCAGAAAATAAATCTAAGTACTTTCCTACCACTTAATTCAAGGCTTGATTTTGAAGCCTGAAAAGTTCCCAGGTCTCCCTTGCACTGAGTTCAGTTTGCTTGACTTGAGTGAGAGGAGAGAGATGAACATACGAGCTGAAGGTTACTGAAGGAATATCACTTTGTAAAATGCTCAGATAGCATCTGCTAATAGTTAGCAGAGCCCAATGCAGCTCCCTTTTGCAGCATCAAGATGCACATCCCCTCCATCCAGGGGCATAGGCTGGGGCTGTTGAGCTGTTGCAAGAGGCTGCATGAGTCTTTCTGAAAAATATAAATAACCTTCCCACAGTCTCCCTCCTATTTTCTTAAAACAGCAAAGTAGCCACAAGCTGTATTACTTTAACCAAAAATAAAACATAAAGATCACCGGGTCGTCTGCAGACTTTGCATCTGGCCAGGCTGCGCATGACACCTGAGATCCCTCCAAATGAAAGATAAAGTGGAGAGCACAAGGCTCCCTGTTTGCTCCGTGCTTTCATGGTTTGTTTTCTCTGGACATCTGTCAGCACTGTGCAATTCCGAGTTTCCTCTCCAGGGCCGGTTTCCTTGTTTGGCCAGGCCTCTAAAACAGCTCCAGGGAGAGAAAGTCCAGCCCCTTGTGCGTGACCACCGCAGAGAAGAGGCACGTCCGCCCCAGGCGTGTGGCCGTGGCCAGGACCAGCATCGCGCTGCCCACGTGGGCTCCTTTACACCTCAGCCCTGGCACAGTGGTGCCACTGCCTACTGCCTTCAGAAACCCCCTGCCTATGTTGCAGCAGGACCCGTCTAGCAGTCGCACCTCAGCCCTTGGGCACTCTGTGGGAGCGACTCCCATTTGCATCAGAGCTTCTGCACTCAACTAATGAAGACTTCTATAAGAAAAAATGTGTACGTATATGTAGGTAGTGGTAATTATGGAAAGAGCAATTAAAAAAAAAGAAAGTGAGAGAGGCTGGGCCTGGTCCAAATTGTGGGTGTTCAGTAGCAAAACTAAAATTACCCCAAACAGGACCTAGTATTGGTGTCTTCCTGATTCCCAAATAAAACTACATGAAAGTCACACCTTGGATTTATAGCAGCATTCCCTACTCTTAAAACCTCTCTGCTTTGTTCATTTTTCTCCGGGTTAGCATTTATATTTACAAAATGCAGCCTACCCAACAGGTTCCAGGGAGCCTACTCAGGGCACGTTGCATGCATCTAGAGCACCCTGCGAGCAGCAAGAGCTCCAAGAGCTTCTTAAACATCAATAGACTTCAGCTCTGCCAGAATATTAGGCGTGGGAGATCAGAGATGAGCGATTGCTGCTGGGTGATTCCTGCCGCCATTCTCCAGCCTGCTCCAGCTCGTGCAGCAGCCTCATCTCTCCTGATGGCAGGGCGGCTCTCCTGCCCCAAAAGGCAGCCCGCAGCCCTCCAGCCACCCTGGTGAAGGCGAGGCCTGGGAAGAGCTACTGGTGCGGGGTGCTGCTGTCAGAGAGGACCCACACACGCACGGTGCTGGGGGGAGAGCGGGCTGAGCAGCAGGGCTGGCAGGGCTTGGTGCTGGGGAGCGCTGCCTGCAGGCCCCGGCTGCTTCTGCTTGGCCTGCTTACAAAAGAAACACCAGGAAAAGAAAAACCCACATCAAGAGGTGGGTTTGTAATGTTCAAAAAAAAAAAAAAAAAAGCACTAGGAACTTGCGTTTAATTCTGGTTTAATTCTTATGAAAGTTCAAGACTTCCTTTTTCTTGTAGACTAAGGGGAATCTGGGAATCTCCCATTCTTTAGTATCATAGAATTGCTGAGGTTGGAAGGGACCCTTGGAGGACACCTGGTCCAACTACCCGCTCAGAGCAGGGCCAACTTTGATCAGGTTTCTCAGTCCAGAAAGGCTCGGTTCCACCATCACCTTGTTAATCATCCTGTCTGCTGGCTTGTGAGATTGGATTGGGGTTTTACCACATTTTAGTCACATTAGCAATGCAAAAAGCACTGCAGCTCTGCCCAGCTGAGGGCTCAAGTCTACCTTCCTCCTACTTTGGTTTATATAAAAATAAGAATTTATAAGTACCCAAATTGTCCCCAGCTAGACCAGAACAATGCTCATTGTTCTGGAAATAATCACGCCATCTGAACCCCATTATGCTGCGTCCAGTGGCCCCGTTGTCACTGATAAAAATAATCGAGGGCTATTCTTTAAAAAACATGCCCTGAGCCCCTCGCAGAGGACAAGGTCTTTCGATAAATGAACCATATCTGCGAGATCATGCCTGGCACAACAAAAATAGCGCTCACAAGCTTCCCTTGGGTATTGCCTCTGGGCAAAGAGAGTGTGTGCTGGATCCGTGTCCTGAGGTCCTCTCCTGCCAGCCCTCTGGTTTTGCTGAAACCGTGTGGGTTTGGTAACCATGCTCACTGAAAGCTGGTGGCATTTGGCTTTTCATCACGGGTAGGGTATGCAGCGTCCTGGGAAACACGTAGCAAGACCATGAATGGAGCGGTGGGAGAAGCAGCAGGAAGGTTTCGCTGGGAGCACCCAGAGGGATGCTGTCTAACACTACATCTTGTGAGACACGAAGGACCACACAGGCCCTTGCAGTTGTACAGGGAAGTTCCAGACACGTTTTGAAGAGGATGCAGGGGAAGCAGCTAGAAGGCAAAACCTGGCACGTGCGCATTTTAAACTAAGTAATAACATTTTCACTTTGCTTCTAAGGGAAACAAGTTATCTTCAAGATTTAAGTAACTGAAAAATCACTTCTGGGCAAAATTGGTGAGTGTCTGCTAAGAAACCAATGAGCTATTCCAATATTGCAGTACATTTCCTCACTCTATTTTAGCTGGTATGGAGGCTGACACTTTCAGGAAAATTGACCTGATGGAAATTACAAATAACTAATTGACTGAAAGTCATATGTCCAAATCAAAGTTAAAGAGGTCAAAACCAGGGATGGCAGCACGATTCAAAGGTCTCTGCAGCCTTTAGATTGTGTTGTTTCATCCTGCAGTTTGCAGATGCAAGTTTCCAGGCAAGTGTGTTTAAAATGGATGTTGTGTTGATGTCAATAAAATTCTTCAAAGCACAAAATAGGACACACTTGAGCAAGCAGGCAGTTTTCCAGTCTGGCCTGTTTACATCATTTCCTCCTCATAATTCATCCTGCATGTTCTACCTCTTACTTGCACATCTCTGGCTTCCTTTAGATAAGAGAGAAATTCTTCGTTTCTATCACAAATCTTTCAGATAAGAGGCTCCTATGAAGCAATCTTTGCCGTGCACATTCCAGTCTAACAGGAGAACACGGAGCTTTTCCACCTTATAAGGACCTGTGCTATTGCTCATTCAAAAGGCACTGCAATCACTTTAGAAGATTGAAGGACCTATGCGATGCTGAGGGAAACATACCCGGTACCTGCCATTCTGAATTAGCTGGGAACTTACCACACTCCAGAGACTATCTTGTGTGCTTCATCAAAACTATACACTTGAGAAGCATTAAAAATATATATATTTTTTTCTCCCAGCATAAGCCAATGCTAGCCTATTAATGAAGCCTTGCAGAAAGTTTCTGGAGCAAATCGGAAGTTCCATGGGTGGGATTTTACTTGCCCCAAAGTTCGTTGTCCTCTTGAGTGCTCTGTCTAGTGTTACCAGGTTAAAACAGCTAAGTTAATGTACTTCTATCGAGGAAAGAAAAAACAATTCCTTTTTTTACTATATGTGAGGAAAAAATGGATGTAAATATATTAACAAAATAAGCACTGGCATTTAAAATGAACCAAGGAAACCAAATACTCTGCCTTGTTCTCTATGCAAAGCATCAGACGTGCAGCTGAACGGCACCCAGGCCAAGAAGAAAGTGCCTGGAGGCAGCAGTGCCTGGTGCCCATTGTGCAGAGGCCAGGCTGCGTCCAGGCTTTTGTGCAGTGACCAGACCCTGTAAAATACACTAAATAAATCCACAATTAAATGGGGTAGCCTTTCCATTTTGTTTTGTAAATTCTTATTCCACTCATACAGAAATCTTGTGTTTTGTAAACCCAGGGCTGGGAGGATGAGAGGAGAACACCCGTTTTGGTGGCTTAGCCTAGCACGGCGGCTGCACTGATGAGTGGGGCAGGACCAACCATCTCAGGGACCCAACAGCCTCCAGCTCCTCCGTCACTGCGGCATCCAAGCCAGGCTGCCCACGTGGATCTCGCAGGAGCTCCTTCCCCACATCCCAAACCTCCGGACTAGCAGGATATTCCTTACCACCCTTTCACTGCTAAGCCCTTCCGAAGGAGCGACGCTGAGCCCTGCGCACGTACCAGAGAGGATCCAGCTGAAATAACTGCCCAGAAGCCACGGAGGCTTCGAGACCTCGGGTTAGCACAAAGAAACATTGTCGATGTAAACACTGAAGGTAAAGAAATTACAGGGCCCGGATCCCCTGGGAGGAGCTGTTTGCGAGCGCACAGTACTGCAGCGTGCCCTTCCAGCCCGGCAAAGCAGCCACACACTGGGGTTCTGAAAAGGAAACATCACTTGGGGATTATGCAAATAATTAGCCTGCTCCAGACAACATCTCTCGTCTTTTCCAGCAGTTGCACATATGAAAAAGAGTTGATTCACAAAAGGGTTGAAAATCTGTGAAGGGACACGTCTCTTCTTTAAGAATCCCTTAAGAAACACAAGCCAGATGAGAAAAGAGGTCATTGAAAAAACAGCTCTTTTCCTCTGGTTCATGCAGAAAGACATTCAAGGAATTCAGGAACACTCTGTTAAGCACCAGGTTGGGAGAGCAGAGCAAAGCGTTGCCTTCCCAGCCGGTGCACAGCGCGCAGCCTGGTACCAGCACGTTTCGTTCTGGACCTCGTGGCCACCTGGGAGAGGTTTCTGAGCACCCCCAAATGAGGAAGGGCTGAGGTCAGACCTCAGTGGTTACACTGAGCAGTGGGGTGGAAGGAGAGTTGGTCTCTGGATGGAAGCAAGAGCAATTTAGGGAGGTTTGAGGCCGACATCCAACTGGAAATGCTTCATTCAAGGCTAATGCCAGAAGACGAGTCAGTTATTTTTAATTAAACCAACAACAGTGAAGGAACCATGATATTGTTCTTAAATGAGAACTATTTAAGGGAATAAATCATCACTATGGAAACAGGGAGCGTTGCCAGACAGAGGCAGGAAATGAAGTTCAGTGAGAGATACCAGAGGAATTTTCAGCGCTGGTCACGGTGTTGGCTGCTCATACTGAGGTTGCACCTTTGGGCCAGGGCACCTTTCCAGGCCCCTGAGCCTCGGGGAGTCGGGAGACGCGGGTGCTTGTGCTAACACATGCAGCTGGGCAGGAGCAGTTTGATGCAGCCAAGGTAGCATGTGAGGATGCACAGAGCTTCTAATAGAAGATGCAAAAATATTCTGGAAAGTAAAATTAACTGCACAGGAATTAGACCAGAATGAATCCAGAGGGCTTGAAAGCCTTGAAATATGTTATCAGCCCGGGTGGTCCTCTAAATCCTGATTAAATCCAAGGGCCTGTTCTTTATCTTGAAAATCCTCGAGAGGCAAGGACAAGGGCTTAGCTGGAGGACAGTAATCCCTCCACACAACTCAGGAGCTCTTTACAACCCCCACACTCATCCCACTGCTAGAGGAGAGTTATAGACACCCTATATGGGGCTGTTGCCATTGCTTAAACAGCCATCACATATTTATCAACATCTACTTTTTTCCCTGAGCTGTCAAGAATGATGAATCCTGAACAGATCTGCTCCCTCGATATGTTTTCAGCCTTTTGCAAGTCGTTTCCATACTCGGTGATCCAACTGAGGCAGCTTTCATCTTCTTCGCTGCACTTGAAGCCAAGCAGGATGGACACACAGCTGCTTCGCATCCTTCTTTGTCAGGTGCTTCTTAGATATAACTCCAGCCACGATCTAATGCACGGGCAGAACCAAAGTTAAAGGGCTAGAAAATCCAGAGGAGGAAAAATTCAACTGCAATAAAACAGCTGGAGATGGGAGCAGAGGACTCCAGGCAAGGATACAGTAGTGAGAGCGCTTAGCAGAGCCATCAGGAGCAGCACAGATGTGAGGGGAAGCGGCAGCCAGTGTCCTCGCTCGAAGGCAAGAGCATTAGTTATCAGGCCTCCCTGACACGACCCTAATATTTCATTTTGTGATAAAAAACTCCATTTCCTCCTGCAAGAAATCCGGTCTCCAGGGAGGGCGCCAGGGTCCTCAGTCATTTCCACTTAAGTAGCAGTCAACTGCCTGCAAGTTATCCTGGAAGCTGCTGTAATTAATGTGCCTGTGTGAGACTTCAAAATCCACCCTGAGCAGCAGCTCTTGGCCACCATGGAAACATCCTCTGTGGTCACTTTCATGGAAACTAACACCAGCCACCAACCTCTACTGTCTTCTACTAGCGACAAGTACCACCGGCTCCAGGTGAACTCAGAAGGAGCTGGCGGCATGTGAGAAAGAGATGGTTCATAGGTGCCTAAACACAGATGTTCATATGCATTTACATGCTTAACTTCAGTCAGGGCCTCATCTGTTGGGAGGACAAGGAGCCCTCAGGCACACCAGAGCCATGCCCATCTCAGGGTCCACAGTCTGGTCTCAGACCCACGTCAGGAGGCACCAAAGGAGAAGGAAATCACTATTACTCTTTCCAGCAGTTCAGTAGGTCACCGTTTCATCCTGTGAGCGACTCCAAATTGCAGGGCAGTGAGGGAATTGTTTATATTGGCTACTTGTATGAATCCTTGAAAGAAAGGGTATTACGGGACTTCTGTTCTTTAATTCCAAAAAGAAACCAAACATGTCTAGACTGTTACATGCATGTGGCTTTCATCCAGCCTTCTCCCACCTGGAGCATTAAGCAGGCTGGAAATTGTCCACAAACGAGCTCTCAATGCCCATTTAAAGATGCTCATGCCCGACACGTGCTGGCCAGTGAGATCCTCCCAGGAGGCAAGGTCAGACATGGTAAAAAAATTCAGGCACCAAAAGCCTCTGCTCCCAGCAGCTGGAGCTCCCAGGTCCTGGACACGGGTCCTGCAACGGGAGGTTTGTCTGAGCTTCTGCACGGAGGCTGTAGAAGGGGCCAGGAGAGCGGTGATGCCCCACCGGCCCTGGAACCAAACGCCATCCTCGGCTCCATCCTGCGGGACTTGCCCCTGCAACAGGCCTCATTACACCAGGATGCGGCTCACGCGCCGCCCTGGTGAGCTTGACACTGCTGCTGGGGAGACTGCTGCTGCTGGAGCCGTTAGGCGGGAGGCAGAGCTCAGGGCCGCCCGCAGCAGCAGGCAGGGCCGGGCAGGGCCGCAGGTGCTCGGCCCTCCTGAGCTGGGAGGCCGCCGGTGACACGGGAATTGTCCCCATTGGTTTAAGTCCCCCCAGGATGATTCAAGGGGCAGCAGACACAAGGAATCACCCTGAACTTGGAGCCGGGCCTGGCCTTTTACAAGACTCTTGTAAATCCTGATGCTCAAGCTCCTGTGGTACACGCTGTGTATCACCATCTTGCTAAAGCTAACAGTCCCCAACTTTTCATTCCTCCTCACAGAAAGGAAAATCCTTCTGAACCCAGCAGCGCCTTGGGTGTTTGTCCAGCAGAAAGTGAGGCAAGACACCGAATTACCTACGTCACCAGCCAGAGATGGTAACAACAGCAGGAGGCGACTCTTGAAAACCCAAGATCGATTCCCCCCTTCTTCCTCTCAGATCTATAGCACTATTTTTAATGAGTTTACTTTTAAGTCTTCACTCAAAAGCCCTTAATGCTTTGTCCCTATCACTGCTGCCCAGCTTCCTTGGTGCTGCCAGAGGATATGGGTGGAGGATTTAGCCCTTGGGCATCCATGACAGCCTTGAGATTTCATCTTGGCCTGAGCTACTAACTCTGCTCCTCTTCTAAACGGCTGCCTGGGCCAGGCTGCATAGGCCACCCTTTCACCAAGCATGGAGAGCAGGGGGTGCCCTGTTCCTACCCTATCCATGACTGCCCCAGGCCTTCTGCAAGAGGGACCAGGGCTGCAGCATTCACTCTTTTCTAGGTCAAAAAATGTCCAAATTATGTAATGTTCTGAACCTGACGCAAAGAGATATCTGGGAGAGGTTTGTGGAAGAGCTGCTCCCACGACCATAACGAGTTTCTGAATGCAGACTGCAAGTTTGGTCGCTTTTTGAGATACTGCTTAATGCTGCTGGGATTTTACTATGCCCCAGTGGTCTATGTCTAGACCACTGGGCAGGAAACTTTTGCAGATATAAATTTTAAAACAAAGGTGGGGTTGGGGTCAGACTCGGCCGGTCGCCCCCGCTTGGTGGCTGCAGGAGGCCCTGCCTGGGAGGAGGCTGCCGAGGCAGCCTGCGGGCAGCGAGCTGCTCGAGCTGGCCATGGCCCCTGGGGCGCTGACCGCACAGCTAAGCCAGAGCCCTACACGTGCACTTTACAGAGCTGCTCGAGACTCTTCAGGAGGGGTAAGCCTGAGGAATAGCTCTATTTTTTCTTTCTTTGTCTCTCCCCCAGGGCAGGTGGGTGAAGAGAGCTCCCCAGATTGTACATTTGTACATGGGGGTCTAGGCTTGTTTCACCTTGTTTTGCTCCTTCCCTTGCCATAAGCCCGCTTTTAAAGACCTGAGGTTTGATCTTTGGCTAGTTACGTTTTATTTACTCCAAAGAGTCAGTGCCCTCTGACCCGGACACAAAGTCCTGCACATCGCATGCAGAGGTGGTGCTACTCACTGCTCAGCAAGCGCCATCATCCCTGCCCGGGGGAGCACGTCTGGCCACAGCTGGCAGCGCCGTGAAGCACCGGGGGTGCTTTGGGAGGGGAAGTGCTACACGAACACGGGCCCACGCAGGGCAAGCATCAGCCCCATCACTGCTCCTCGCTGCCGTGGAGGGAATGGGAGATCAGCGGGGCTGGGGAAGCTGGACTTTCCTCCCTGGTGGTGCAGGCGGGAGGTGTTTCTGCAGTGTCCCGGGCTGGGCAGGTGGTGAGAAGGGAGCTTCCCACTCCTCGGCAGGGCCAGCTCCTCAGCAGGGCTGGAAGCCGCCGCCTCCAGCCAGGATCGTGCTGGAGAGCCCGGAGGTAAGGGGGGATCTCCGGCACCGGAGCAGCACAGGCCGCAGCGCCAGAGCACGCATGGCAGCGGAGCCGGCGACTCCCATCTGTCGGAGCGGGCGGCTCCGTGGCGGACGGCAGCGTCGTGGTCACAGATACGCTGCGCCCCAGCAGCCGCTCATGCATAATGCACCACGTACGCGGCGGCAGGCTGCAGAGCCCCGCGCAGCAGCCCAAGACGCCGACGGGATTGCTCTGACGGGCACCCCGGCCCGCTGTCTCGGTGCCTCCTCGCGTATTCCTCAGGCCACCGCCAACCCCCGGCCGCTGCGGTTTTCAATAGTGGTCCGGTAGTGCAAGAAACAGCCAGGACAGGACAAGATAAGGAGCTGCCACTTATCATCAGCAGCTAAAAATGGGTTCTTTAGGAACCCGAGTAATTCAAACAGACACTTTTCCTTCACTGTCTTCAGCCTAATGCGAAGGGCTACGCACACCGCTTTCTCCACCAGCAGGACACTGTCTTGTTAATATTATGTGAGTTATAAAAGGACGAATGAGTGATACCTATAATTTGATTCCATTTCCTGAAGTGGAAAAAAATAATCAGATTTATTTAACAAAAGAACAACAACTGAGGTACTATTTATCACAGATCTCTCCACTGGGAACTGTTACAGAGCTAAGGAGAAAAAGGCAAGCCCCAGAGTCAGCTCTTTGTGTTAAAGTAATAAAATTTCTCCGGGAACATTCATAGATCTCTTGCTAATACTAATTCAGCATCTTTCTCTGTTTATGCAATGACAAATTCTCTGCCTGATTAAATAAGCTCCCCTACCATACTTTTCATGAGAAGGGAACTCAGTCCAACTCAACTTGCTGAAAACAGTCATAAACGACCTTAAACAAACCTTTGGGAGACTAAGGTGCTGGTTTTCAGAGATGAACAGCTAACAAAGTATATAATAAATTCAGTGAACTTCACGGTGATTATTTAGTGAGTTACTAGGGCTCAAAGAATAGGACTGTTACCACAGAAGCACAGTACAGAGTGGATTCTGAAGTCAAATATCCATATATAAAATATCCGGATATCCCATCCTCCACGGGATTAGCCTGTGGCCGTATACAACAGGGCATTGCTAAGGGTTTTACAATATTCTTCCTTGTCCCATTAAGTTTCAGCAGGAAATTAGGCCCAAGATTTGCTGGGATGGGTGTTTACCCTGCTAACGCGCCTGTGCTGGGGCCAGCAGAGGAGTCAGCAGCACGCGGCCACCCGTGTGCAGGCGCAGTGTCCTCCGGGCAGGAAGATGCTTACGCTTTTCTCTATGGAAAAAAAGAAAACAGCAGGCCAGAGTTTTGCTGAGGCAGACAAGGTTACTGAGGGTGCTGCAAATAAACATACAAATTATTAGAGCTGCTTGGAGTCTGCTTTCAATATTCATTATTTTCCTAAAATATGTCAGGAAAAAAGGTGGCATTTTCTAGAGAGAAACCTGTTTGGAAGACCAAATCTAAGACCTAGGCCCAGCTCTGATAACCAGCTACATCATCTGCCCCTTTCAAAAGCCTCAGAGGGTCTTCTCTGACCTGTACCTGCACACTGTGGGTCCAAGAAACATCTCCGTCCAAAACGTTTGCTGAGAATCAGCAGTGGTACCAGCGGTGCAGACTTAGAAGGCCCTTCCACCACAAACTGCCCAGCAACAGCACAGAAGTTTCAGTAGGGAAGGGGAAAGCTCTGGGAGAAAGGAAAAGGTATCTCTAGCATTCATTGACTTGCAGCACTTGGGGTTGAGCCCTTTATAACCTTCAGCCTACATGTTTCTGCTTTTCCTGCTGTCTCCCTCATACGCCAGAGTCCCCCAGGCCCACATTTCCCATCCCATCCCACGGCCGGGACATGAGACTCCAGTTCTCCGGCTCCTCTTGCTCGTTAGTTCCCCACACAGATGGTCACTGACCACAGTGCTGACCGTGACCCAGACACCGTCTCTGCGCTGGAGAGGTGGGAAGCAAATATCCGTGGTGCTTCCCACTAACAGTGCGCTCACGTGGATGCCCCTCAGCATCCTCTGTTCTCCCTGAGCAATGAACACCATGTAACGCCCTCGTCATGCCCTCAGCGCCTGAAAATGCTTTTTTTTCTGAAACTTTCTGATTAAACGCAAAACCAACTCAGCCTGCTTTAGGGAGACCTCACATGTAAGGTTAAATTCAGTTTCACAGCACATTCATAGGATTTAGATGTGACAAGTGATGACAGTATGCAGATAAAAGCAATTCCAGCACTGCTTCCAGCTCACAAGCCTTTTACAGAACCAACAACAGGTCATCATGAAGCACAAAAAAAACTCCTTGTGATTTACCTTTTGACTACAGGGCAGCCTTTTTCCTAAAGGGCAGGACACAGGTTTGGTCTAACTGTTATCCTGCTTGTCCACAGTAGGCAGGCAACACGCAGGTCCTTCAACATCAGAGATGCTTCTGTTTTTGTGGCTATTGGAACTTTTCTATCTTTCCACTTGATCCATGGACAGAGAACTCTCACCAGAGCTGCCGGGAGGGTCGCTGCCGTATCCTAGAACCACCGAGCGAATCTCAGACAGGCCGAGCCTCCCAAATCCTGCATCTCCTAATCGTGCCTAGGGCGTACAAGACACGGGTTCCTGCTCTCCACTGGGCAGCCCGTGAGCAGAGCATCAGCAAAGCGTTTCCATACGTCTCAGTTCAGCACACGCAGACGGCTCTGCTCTCATTTCTGCAAGCGGGCACTGATCCGGGGTTTAACTGATGCGACCGCAGCGAGCTTGCTCCAACGCAGCGGCACATGCATGCCCAAAACTGTAGCTCCACATAAATATATACAGAAAAACGAGAACAATCCGAGTCAGCTAAGTATATAAAACATTCCTTGGCTTCACTTTGCCGTGTCTATGGGCTGTTCAAGCCTGCTCTGCACAAACCCCTCAGCTCGTGTTTCGTGCCCTCGAGCTGCAGCAGACGCGCGTCGCGGCCCTGCGTGCAGACAGCCCGCCCGGCTGCCAACCGTGCCGGGCATCGCGGGGAGGCGCGTGCCGGAGGACACCGTCAGGCAGCCCCTCGGACAGCCGGGATTAGCGGCGCTGCCTGCGTCACTGCCCGGCATCGCCCCGGAAGGCGGCCGCCGCGGATCAGGCCTAATGGGATCAGGCGCCGCTGCAGGCACCGCGGGGAGCTCAGCGGGACCCACGGCCCCGGCTGAGCCACTTCCTTGCTCTGCCCAAGCCACAGGGTTTGCCTGACGCTCCTGGGCAGCTAAGCACCTACAGCCCGATCCGTGCTGTACAAACGTCCCTAAGCCCTGTGTTCAGCCCACGTCTGAGCCCGGCGGAGCCCAAAGCTCGTTCTGGTTGGGACTGCTTGGGGTGGCAGGTCTCAGAGCTGCCCTTTCACTCCTTACTATTCCCACACGAAGTTCTGCTCGCAGAGGATACAGCCACACTTGTGTGTGTTGTACCAATTACTAATAACATTAATAAACGTATCAGAAACCACAAGCAGCACTCCCCATCCATCACGATCTCTTGTTCCGGGTTAACGTTGGATATCTAACACTGAACCCGCTGAATATACCAAAAGCCATCCTGAAATATTCTAGTTTAAGAGAAAATGTCTGGACTTTTCAGCACCAAAATGTCTTCACAAGCTCAAACATTCTTGTAACTTCTGTATCTACCAGACCTGAAGTCTCATGAAATATGCTTAGCTCAACACAGTCCAAGCCATTCCCCATCAGTCTGCATTAGTCACCAGCCACAATTATATTACCTTCTTGTTGCTTTTTTCAGTTTTCGTCCCACATCAAGTCCTCCATCGCTTTTCCAGTGCTGAAAGCAGGCTGACAGACCCAGAATTAGGTCATTTGATTTTCCATAGCTGCTCCTGAGTCCCCCCCAGAGCATCCCTGAGCTCTGAGGCTTATTAATAACCCCCTGCTATATTAATGGTTCAGAGACCTCTTCATGTGGTTAGCTGAAAACTCCCAGGTGCAAATTATCTGCTCCTGCTGATCTAAAGATATCAAACAGGAGCCGCTGCTTCATCCTACTTGCGTTGAAGGTCTCGCCTCATTAGCAGCGGGGATCTCTCAGCCCTGCTTTCTAACCCCCTCAACACGCACACACAGAGCTGCCCATCCTGCCATTCCTACAGAGAATTCTGCCTGACATTTCAGCTAATACCGGGCAAACAACAGTTTCCTTCTGCTCTGTATTTCACTGAACACTCCTCCCTTCTTGCCATTTATTCTATTTTTGCCATAAGACCGTCGTTCCCCTCATTACTCTTCCACATCTCTTTGCTGGGAACTTCCGCTCTCGCTTTCCGCTGGTGACAAATACGCGCGTTATTCCTGCGTTTATTGCCCCTGCAGCCAGGCTCATTTGCAAACCGTCAGCACCCCTCCTCCTCGGAGCCGCTGGTAGACCTTTGAGGAAAACACCCTGGAACTGGTCCCAGGTCAGGGCTGGAAGGTGCAGGGGAAGGAGACGCTTTCTCTCCAAACTGTTCTCCCCAGCAGCCCACGGACCAAACCCTTCCTCTAAGGCCTGCACAATTTTTCTACAGAACGAACACTCGAGGATTTCATTTGGTTTAAGCCCTGTGAATGTAATCAGATAAGCAATACACCAACTTGAAGCTCTATAATAATTTTCATCTGGTGAGGTTAAGACTAAAGCTAAATTGCCCCTGGGCTAGAAACAAACACCGACTTTGGGAACTGCAGCATAAAATCATAGAAACATCAAAGACCTTTCATGGCCAGCAGTACGAGACCTCAAGCTGCGTCACTCAAACCGAATCTGCCCGTGTTTGCACAGATTTTCAACTGAAATATTACAGCCATTTGATTAATGAGCCATTACTCCTGCTGCCTCCTGCAATTTGTATGTCTCTAGTAAGGTCATCTACTGTCCCAGCATGCTCGTTACCTGCTAGCAACTGGGAACGCAAAAAATGCGCTGCTTTTGCATGCACATTATTAGTGAAATGAGCTAAAAGTCATGCCTTTCCTGACAAAATGTAAGGCAGATTAAAGCTGAAGAGCTTGTGTTAGGTAGCAAGCTGCAGAAGTTTTGACTTGAAAAGTATTTGCACGTAAATAAAAATTGCCATGTAAGGCTTTAATAGCTTGCAGTTCTTAGATCATGCCAGTCAGTCAGTGATTTAGGAATTCAAAACATTGCAACAGACTTTCCCATCTTAATAATAAGTCTGGTACGCTATCAGAAATATGTAAGAGTTAAAAAAAGCTCTTTTATGGAAAGAGTAGAGATCTGTCCTGCAGGGCATACAGAAGCAATTCTCAGTTCTCTCATTAAAAGGCAATATAGGAGTGCTACTGTTCTCTCTCACTGCATACATCTCAGTGCGTGGCTCCTATGAAAGGAAATCCTTCACAACTTTCAGAATTTAGAGAGGCAGCACGAACAACATAGAGGAGGTATTTCCTTCCACTTGATGATTTCTAAAGGCTACATCATCTTTCTTTTCTCCCTCCAAAGGGTAGATAGGTAGGAAACGGACTTTTCTCACGCTGTGGGGAAAACCCTGTTCAAGAATACAACCCACTCCAGAAATTCCAGATGCCTCCAGACCCACAGGAAACGCCACCAAGGCAAAGTGCCCGTCAGTGGGCTCGGCGGTTCCACGGGGACGGCTTCACGGTGCTTCCTCGTCACCCGAACGCCACCAGCCGCTGGATCCCGGCGCAGGGGGGAGCAGAAGGTGCAGGTTCCTCAGGCTGATGTGGGATGCGGGGCAGAGTCAGAGCTGGGCCAGGCCGGGCAAACCTCTGCCAGGCGCTTCGGGAGGCTCACGGCCCCTTGCCCAGGGCGCTGCAGGCTGCTGATTTCAGGGGTACTCCCCGAGGGATAACAAACCTCGGGAGCTGCCTCACTGTGAGACAGAGCAGCGACCTCTGTTTTCTAGAGATAAAGCGGCTTCAGCTACGTAAATCCAGGACAAGGGATAGGCTTGAGTGCAATAAATATTTCAGCTGATATATTGCACAAGCTTTTACTGCCAGATTTACAGTCAGCAGGTGAACTTGACTGGAATTGAGGTTTTTTTCCAAGCCTTTCTGCCTTCAACGTTACAATTCAGCTCAGAGGCTGATGCTGCTGAACACATAAAGAGCACGGGATTCACCTCCTCAGTATTAGACCTTAAATCCTGAGCTTACACCAGAGCTCTGACAAAACGTGTCACACGCTCCTTGAAGCCAGTTTTGCCTCACAGGGCAGGACTTGACCTGCTCAGGCTTTGTTCTGGAAGCAAAAGGACACTTACACACTATCTGCTTCCCCAAAAACATATGGTTCAATCATTTTTAAGTTACCAGAAAGCAAAGCATATAAATGTGAAGGAGCCACTTGGTTTCAGCTGTTAATGCTGCTGGAAGCACCCGCGGCTCGTAAAGCCAAACCCTGCAGAGCACTAGTTCACACAGCGAGGTCCCGCGGGGAGACTGCGCAGAGAGAGGCGGCTCCGGTAGTTTCTGGACACGAAGCGGCAGGCGCGCAGGCAGAGGCACCGTCTGGCTGCACGGGGCCTCGTGGCTCAGCAACAGTTTTACCTGCTGACCGAAAGGCTGGTGCGAGGCAGCGCCTGTTTGCAGGGACACACAAAGCCCCTGCTCGCGAGCGGGCACCGCGCTCGGAGCGGCAGCCGCGGGTCTCAGAGCGGTGACACCGCTGGGCTCCGGCTGGGCAGCAGCTGCAGCATCACGCAGACGTCAGCTGGGTTTGAGACTGCGGCTGAACCGAAAAATAACCCGAAAAATCCATGGGAAGCGAGGCTGACGTTTTCTCCTTGGACTATAAACCAAGAGCAATGGGTTCACAGCCCTACTTCAGCATTCTGGAAGAGCTTCCCTTTGCATTCTGTTTTGCATTTCAGACCAAAGAAGGAAAAAGCCCACACCTGAAAACCCACTGGGCTGATGATGAGGACAGTCGCATGAAAGGCAGAAAGTGCTGCGTTCAAGTCCCTGACTTAAACCAAGCGAGCTGCAGCCAGCAAGTTCCAATCCCTCATTTTCCAAGACAAGACACAGGCCTGGAACTGGCCCCACCACATTCGGAAGTTCTTTTCCCTTGAGCTTTCCCTGCTTTCCATTGGCACAACCACCGAGGAACACTTTTTACACTTTGTTTGCTCAAAAACAGAGCAAAGCGATCCGCAGAGCGCGGCTCTCC
Source organism: Crypturellus tataupa (assembly GCA_034781795.1). Taxonomy (NCBI): domain Eukaryota; kingdom Metazoa; phylum Chordata; class Aves; order Tinamiformes; family Tinamidae; genus Crypturellus; species Crypturellus tataupa. The sequence goes on from JAWLRI010000563.1 coordinate 953,546, forward strand.
TTGCTGCCCAGCTGTAGCAGACATAACGCACCTCACTGCTCTCTCTAATGCCGCTGCCTCGTAGCAGTAGTGCCAACAGCACGTGATCAGGAAGGTGATCGCTCCGATGCAGAAGATACAGCTCCTGCAGAAGCTGCCTGGTTTCCTGCGGACAAGAGGTTAAGATCATTGCCCACCTTCCCTCTCCGCTTCAGAGAGGACAAGCAAGGAGCTGACAACGTGGAAAGCTCTTTTGGGGAAGCCACAACAAACCTTTATGGCCATAGTCTGCAAAAGGAAGGCTGGCACCAAGCTGAGGATCTTTTATTCTATGGAGATATCACACAGAAGAACCAGAAAGTGAGGACCTGGGGCATTTGAGAAAAGATGTTGTCAAAGGGAAGTTGAACTCATTCATCAGCAGTCCAGGCATTCTCAGGTGGAGGGTGAGAGAAGCAACTAGTACAGATGTGAAGACATTTCCTATTTTAAAAACTTAAAAAAAAAAAAAAAAGTTTTGGCTTAGCAACCTTAGGGTTTCGGCTAACAGAATTTACAACAAGGTGCTTATACAGTCAGGTAGGAAAACACTCCTGCTATAACCATCCTGACTGCAGCGATCTGATAAACAATCGGTGCAGAACGGCTTCTTCCGCAAGGCAGTGAAACACCAACGTGTTCTTACTGCCGTCTCCCCGGTGTTTGAGCGCGTCCCATTGCCCCTCAGCCTTCTTGCCCACTTGTCAAACGCTGCATCATTCTCGCTCAACAGAGCTGACGAAGAGCAGGGATGCAGCGTACAGCAAACAAACTCCATAACAAACCTTTTTGGCTGTTTTTCACCTCTTTCCTCCCTTCCTTACCTTTGCCTCTCAGCATTCCTTCTGAGGTTTTCCTTTTCCTTTACCATCTTTTAACAGGACATCTTACCTCTTCTCCAGGTAGTTATGTGAAATAATCACTGAGCTCAGTGCCTAGAAGCAGCAGACAGACACGTATCCAAAGCAAAATCTCCTGTTCCTTAAAATAAGCTAGCCCTTCATGGACACTGGCTTTGGAAGCCAGCAGGACTTACCAGGGTCAAAAGCATATCTCTGTGTCAGCACTGCAAGGCCCAAGCACACAATTTGTGTCCTTTACACATAAGGACGTCCTTTTTCCCTTCACACACAGATTCCCCTCACCTTGCTGCTAGGGAAGCAAGGGCAGTTCCCCCCATTCACAGCAGGCCAGAGCTAAGGGCACCGACTCGCTGTGCATTCCATGAAAAACAGAGTGCAGTAACAAAAAACTGTTCCCTCGGACACACGTCGAGTTTGTGACACCTACCTGGCAAAAGCTCCCGCCTTGCACAAACTCCGATCGCCCGGCCTGGGCTCTGTCATCCCCACGGCCCTGTGCAGGGGCATTTCTCCACACACTCAGCTAACATACGGGTGGAAAACCGTTCCTGACCCCCAATGCCAGGCAGACGGTATTGGCTTTGAAGCTCAGAAGGAGCCAAGAAAGTTTTAGCAGTATTCTTCAGGCTTTAGCAAGCGTTGCTGTTAACACATGGCCCTTGGATTATCCATCTTTCCAGCACAGGGGAGGCACAGCCAAGGTGCTTCCAGCCGTATTCCAGCAGGAATATGCGTGTGGGCTAAGGCAATGACACAGTGCCTGACTTTTACCAGCCCATGGTTAGAGTGAGGCCAACAGTGTTATGCACTTTCCTCTTGCCTAGCAATTGCATTTTACGTACAATGATGATCCTGTGCTATTTAGTACTTTTTCTATTAAAAAGAAAAAACCCACAAAATTGAGTGTCACCATGGGAACAGCCTAGAGTTGATTTTTGAAAGAGGATCATTTCCTATGGCTTTTCTGTTAGCATAAAAATAACGTCACTGAACTCTACCAAAAGCAAGTGCTTTATGAAATATCATCTCTACAGATGCATACAAGTTCTCAAAACATCCTCCTTCATGGTTGCATGTCTTTAGTTTCTGAAATAGAATTAAGGGGCC
>JAWLRI010000563.1:955633-981652 GCA_034781795.1 Crypturellus tataupa
ACAGATGCATACAAGTTCTCAAAACATCCTCCTTCATGGTTGCATGTCTTTAGTTTCTGAAATAGAATTAAGGGGCCAGAAAGGTTTCTCCTTTATTTCCCTCACAAAGAAACACACCTCACACTACCACCAATGTGACCTAATTCAATCATTCTTCAGCCTGTAACACACTGTAAGTGCCAGTATGGAAAAATTCCCTCTCAGAAGAACAATTAAAACTTACAGAGCAGCCATCCTATTTGGTTGGCTGAACAAACGACACATGTTCACACAAGAATAATTCAGTCAACCGTCTTAATAAGGATTTACTTTAAACAGAACCTTGTATGGGTACACTAGACTCAGTCTCATTAAGGAGTAAGTTGGATTTTTATACAGCACGAACCATCGGCAATCTAAAACAGACCCACTGAAGAATGGAATGGAGAATCAAACGCAGTGTCTCAGATCCAAGCTCTATGTGCCTTTAATACTTTTTTCCTTTTTTTTTTTTTAAGAGAGAGAGTGCACACTACTGACAGACATTTGCATTTATCATGTTTTTAACTTCTTTTCTAAGGACGAATTCTCTGGATCTGCATCTTCCAACTCCACTCGGTGCCTTTTGAGTCCTCCGAGAGCCTGGGTGCTCTCGCTGCCTGCGGGCCGCGGGCCGGTAGCCTCCTCCCTCGCGCTCGTGCCGTGGCTCCTGCAGTCCGTGTCAGACAGGTAGCAGTCTTTGTGCAAGGGCGCACCCAGCTGCGCGAGGTTGCCGTTATCGGCACTCGAATGTACCTGCCGGCCTGGAATCATGGGCTCCTGCTCTCCAAAGCTCTGTCCGTTGTTGAAGCACGAAGGGCGAAGGTGCAAGTGGCCGTTGTTGTGGTTAACGCAGGAAGGGTCGGGGCTCCTCTCCTCACTGTCGGCCGTCTGGTTTCTGGAGCAGTGTCCAGACATGCTACACACAGTGACGGAGCAGAACGGAGGGGCCAGCGAGTGATGGCTGGCTGCTGCCTGACAGTTCTGGCTAGTTTTCTGTTCCAGAAGCCCTGCAGTCTGAACGTAGGGCTCTTCGGTACAACTACTTAGCCCTTTGCAGTTAGCTTTGCCATTGAGCTTTTTAGTCTCAAAAGGAAGTTCTATAGCTCCATTGCTGGAGTCTTCAGATATGTTTTCTTGACCCTCCACCCGCCGCTGATTGTCACATTCATAAGCTTGACCATTACTAGAATTTTCTATCAAACCACTTTCTTTTAAAGTTTCTTTGCTGTGGTTTTCAGCAGGAAGAGCTGCAGAACCTTGAGGAGAACTCAAGTTCCTAGCATCTTCCTTAACTAATGAGTGTGCTGTACCATGTCTTCCACTAGTTCCTGGTTTCCCTTCATCATTTTCCACATCTCCACGGGAGGACTCACCATCTTTACCAGCTGAATATGATATGTAAGAATAATGAAGCCATTTGTAAGCTTTGTAAATTTTTCTTTCCACTGACTCACTGTCTGAACAAGGAGAGGTCCTTTCCTTGAGAACTTCCTTGTTGGCTGAACTCCTTTCAGGTGAAGAAGCTGGAGAAGAAGAAAGATCATCTACTTTGATCTGGGGATAGTCATAGATATCCTCACCTATGTAGGGGGTGACAGGCTCTGTGTTAGTGCTAGTCCTATCTTCTTTCTGTGCTTTCTGCCGGCGCCTCAGCGCATTGCGTTGCCTCATAGATGTGCGTCGCTCGTTCAGTTCCTCCTCTTCCTCAGTGCTGCTGCTGCTGCTGGAACTGCTGGATTCATTCTCCTCGGGACTTGGGGACCGTGGCCGTGGAAAGAGGTCTGTGTCTAGCTCCGCCTCACAGGTGTTTTCATCAGAATCAGATTCGTTGGAAAGGGCCAGGAGACGTTTGTCCTGGTACTTTCTAAGCGCCGAGAGCCTCTGCTGACGGGATGCTACATCTTCTCTGGCCGAGGGGGATTCAGACGATCTTAAGGCCCTTAGATTATAGGCGGTTTCATCGGATTCCTCAGGCGCCTGTGGCGGCGAGTGATGCAGCGAGGCGGAGGACTCGGACTCGCTGTAGGCGGAGCGCTCGCTCACGCCCGCGTGCAGCTGCAGGATGGTGCTCTCGCTGAGGTCGCTGTCCGAGTCGGAGCTCCAGCCCTCGATCTCACGGCGCACCAGGGAGTCGAAGAAGGCCATCATGCGCGGGTCCTCCTGCACCGACTGGTTGGCGTAGTCGTGGGACAGGCCGCTGCCGCTGTTCAGCACAAGGCTGATGTACTCCTCATGCGTGTAGAGGCAACGGGAATCATCCTCAATCCTCCCGTCCAGATCTCCTGTGCAGTCAGGCTGCTTGTAAGGACTCCAGATCTGTAACAGACAACAAAATATACATGTTGCTTTGAACAGAAAGTGTTATAAGCATTGAAAAAGAGTGAATATTAAGAAATATTACAATTTCTTAATTCTACAATACAATTTCTATTATAGTTGCTTCCTCCAAGACTTGCAAGTATTCCAAAGACATGTTTCTTTCCCCCATTACAAATGCGTTTTCCTACATCTACTTCATCTGTCCAGAACATAAGAGATCTCATGCCACAAAGTCTCCATCACTGCGAAGTTTCAGCGTGTAGTAATTTCTCCCGCATTCCAGGGCTCTATTTTTATGTAATGGGCGATGCTTACTCACGAAGGATAAGAATACTTTGTTGCCTACAATACGTTCTTGGCACTCGTGAAGGCAGCTGTTGCCCAGGAAACTCGAGTTGCTTGTGCTAGTGGTGCAAAGCAACATTTCACCCAGCTGCACAGTCACACCTGACGAGCGGGCAGAGAGCTGAATATCTGGAGGTGAAAAGCAGGCCCTCACTATGCCCTCTTGCCAGCAGCCCTGAAGGAAATAACTTTCCCCTCCTCCCCAAGCATCCTCTCAAGAGGCTACAGCTGTTTGAGTGAGAGGGAAAAAATGAAGGGAAAAAGTTCTAATGAAGGCTGCTTTTCAAGCGGAAAGAGGTAATAACATTGCAGAATCAAAATTAATTCATCAGTATCAACAGCTTTGACTGTGTCAAACCCTCTAGCTTTCCCTGTGTGGAAGCAAAAAAGAAAACCCCACGCTCCTCAAGCCCCAAAGCAATATTTCTGAGACCCTGGCAACACATGGCACACACTGCTGGGTGCTGTGGGGTTGCTTTACAGTACAGGTAATGGTTGCATCTCCTCCAGCTCCTTCACCTTTGCACACAGGCTCGGGAGGAACATGTTTAAGGTACTCACTTGGGCAGCAGTCACCATCCCCTTGCTTCAGTTTGATGCGAAGCTGATGCTCAACACTCACAGCAGTCAGAGCCCACATGCACCTTATCCACAACACTGTCTCAACATCCTGATTTACAAAATATCTGCTTTCAGCCAGGCTTTTGTTTTACTAGACTAGCAAGCTCAGGGCAAAAATTTCTATGCCAGCAACATACTAGGTTAGTCTCTTGGAAAAGACTTTGTTTCAAGTAGATAAAATTGTGAACAAAAAGAATAACTATGTATCTGTGAGATGAGCTGTTAACACATGCAACATAAATCCAATACCATCAGGACATGTGCTATCAAAATAAAAAGCCCGTGGATGCTATTAATTCTCTACTACAGAATTCGGTGACCTTACACTTCTAGTATCTCGGGAAAAAGGTGTTGCTGCTTCTTGTGTACACACTCAAATTTAAGATGAAGTAACCTTTATTCCGGAAGTACCTCAAATCTAAATGCTTTAACTTGTATCTTCAATGTAATTTATGGTTAACATAGCTTCCATATCACCTAGCCATGCAGGTAGAAAAGACTATCCCAAAGTTGAAGTGAGTTGCAGATACATATTTTTTTTTTCTGTATGGAAATCATCAAGCTGCCTTTAAGTGAATAGCAAAGCAATTTTACATTGCATTTTATCAGCCTATTTCTGGGAAGCGCTTCAATTTCAAGGTGTATTTGCTATTTGGAATTGCATTTTTTTATTGCTTGCAGTACTGAGACAAACTCTCTTCCGGCACAGTTGACTAATACAAAACTCGAAACCAGAGTGAAGACAATCTCTATTGCTCAGTTCAAGCACTGCTCTTGCTAGAAATGGAGTTTGGGGAAAAATATCAGGCTTGGATAAACAGACTGCAGCCCAAGAAAAGGATGCTATGCCCAGTATGCTTAGACTTCCATCAACCACTCTTAGCATTTTTGAACTGTTTAAGAGAGTAACAGAGCATTGGTTTATCCTCCAATTACTTCCCAGGATCCACTTCCCAAAGACAAGGTAGGAAAGAGTCTTTTCTCTACATATGTGGATTTATCAGTGCATCAGATCTTCTCCCTCTTTGCCACACCACAGAGCATTTCAGCAAGCAGACCTCCTTGCAGGTGACAAGCACATGCATTCTCGTCCCCGCTTCACACTTGGTGCACATTGCAGAAAGCAGGCTGCTTGCTCGGACGGACACACTTGTGTACCCTTCCTTACACAACCCTCAGAGCCTGAGCCTGACTAGCAGCTTTTCTGAAGCTGCTACCCTGAGTATGCATCACCATCCATTTCAGCATCTTGTATATGTTTTTGTATCTTGACTGTAGAGCTGACATAACAGCTACTGCTGGTTTCCAAACTGCAGAGGAAGCCTCCTCACCACGGAGGCTTGCTGGCTTTGCCTCCTTTCTTCTTGTCTCTGTTTCTCTTGTCTCTGTTGTAGAGTCAGATTCCTGACTTTCTTTCAGGTGCAACACTTCCTAGGTGGTATTTACTTTCAAGAGGAGATCAATTTTTAAATATTTTCAGGCATAGCATCATTGCAAGTTAACTCCTGTATTTTGCTAAGACTATTTTCAAGAAAATTAGAACACAGATAGCTGAAAAGAGTTCCCAGTGGGACTCTTCCACCATAAAGAGTCTCGCCCCAAGGAGGAGAAAGGAAGGGAAAACAAAAAGTAAATAAAGACTTGTTCCTTGGCCAAACCAGAAAGCCTTTCAACTAGTAGAAATTGGGCCAGAGCTCTTTCTGTGCTTCTGTGGCACCTGGAATAGGTTTCTTAGTAAAGTACTTCCTTTGTCTATGTCTTGTCCTCTGACTACTGCTAGGTCAAGGAGGAATGTGAGCGAGGTGGAGAAAATAAGCTCACAGATCATCCTATCGAAAGATATTAAGAAGTTCTTTCTGTATCAGAAGACTAAGGAACAGGATATTAGTCACTGATGCCCAAAGTCTGGATACAAAAATAGGAACAGAAAAAAAAAAAAAAAAAGAGTACAAAACTGCTTCTCTATCTGCTTCAGCAGAGATACCACAAAGGGTGTCACTGAATTTCTTGTACTATATGATGCTGAAACCTCAAAACTTAAAACAAAAAAGTATATATGCCTTTGGTCTGGCAGTAATTGGAGCCAGCTACATTGGGTGATCTGTTAAGGCAGAGGGAGCTAGCCACAATGCCATTAATCTGTCAGCACAGCAACAAGGGTAAATAGACTCTGCTATCTTTGATATATGGATGAATTTATACAAATGGGCCCTACAAAAATCATCCACACATATATATATATATATATATACACACACACACACAAAATCTCCTTTTAATAATCTTAAATCTTAAGATTTAATCTTAACCCTTGTTTTTTTCTGCTTTCGCTTAAACCTTAAGTGCTAGATGGCATTTCACCTTTTCTGAAATTGTTTCTAACTGCCTGTTTCTCTGCGGCCCTCCTCTAAGTCCCCCACTTTAAAGGGAATGCCTCACTTGTTTATCCTGCAATGCAATTCATTTTCCTGACAGTACGACCCAATGTCCTACACACTCAACTGAGGAGAAAGTGCTATTTTCCAATTTTATTTTGCTTAGCTCTAGTGGTAAACGTTTGCTGCAAAGTGATAATTTTAGTTCACAGCTGGGCTTTCCAATACCAGCCTTCTGAGGTCCAGGTTTCTAAAATGGAGGGCAATGAGCAATTCATCTGGGCTGATGCGTCCAGCACGTTGTCTGGCATCAAGGCTTCATGTGTGCCTTATGAATGAGCTTGTTTAGTCTCATTTCGGGTTTCTGAAGCCTCTCACTAACAACTGCCATCCTCTTCTACCCTCCCCGGAATCTAACCCTCAACAGCTTAACATTCTCAGCAGCAGCAGAAATCAAAGCATAAGCTGTCGAGTTAGAGTTATATTCTTTCAGTTTCCTTAAAACAAGAGTAAACACACAACCACAAAGGTCAAAGACATTCTTGTGAATGCTGTTTGTTTCAGCAGAGTTAGGCCTGAGATGAATTTGTATCCCATTTGGAATCAACATTAAAATAGCAAGCGTGTTGGCAGAAACATGTGGGATTCTTGAATGGCTTGTCTGTATCATGCCTAGATGCTGGTGCTATCAGTTCTTCACTTCTACAAGTACTAAATTTAAGCTAGCTAGTCTCAAAATTAGAGCTCAGACATAACTGCTTGCATTTTTAATTCAGCACAGTGTTTCTACAACTGAGGGTATGGAATACTAATCAACCACTGTGAAGTTATCTTCTAAAAGATGTTGTAAAATTAAATCATAAAAGATATTTGAAGGACGGTGGGAGGAAGGAGGCCTAAGGAACTGATTTAAAAAAATTAGCTGTATTTTTTTTATTTATGGCTGTTGTGCTTCTCATCTCCACTGCTCCAGGCAATCATATCAAGTATTCACATGGGGGAAAGGCAGCCAGGAAGAACTTGTGCTCTGAGGTGTCTTAAACACAGTAAATAACCCCTTCCACTGATTTTCAAGCTTTCTCTCCATCTACCCCTCCCTGCACAAGCCTTCCTGCCGGCCACCACCGTCTTTTTTCATGTGTTTACCACTCTGATCGTCTCCTTTATTCCCTAGTTCCTTAATCTGGACGCATTTTCCTCTGCTCAGACTCTTCTTTCCTCTTCACATTAGGTACATTCCAGAGGCTCAGAGAAGAGTTGGGCTGTTTCCTTCTGTTTTTCCTTACTGACAGTGGCTGCTGCTAGCCTCCAGCCTATCTTTTTGCAATGATATCCATCTGTGAAAATAGCTGGAACAAAAAGAAACCACCACCAGATGGTCACCTAGAAATTGCTGCTCACTAAAAAAATCATGCAAACTAGACTAGATACGAGATTCGAATTTGAAGACACCCCGGTCCCCAAACGAGGCGCATTACAAGCCGAGCCAGACCAACACACAGCCAAAGAATAAGAAGTTCTGTCTTGTTAATAAACTTCATACATGGAGCACTTTTCCCTTGATTTGATTCCAGCTTGCAGTGTTTGGGGAATTCAGTTGCTTTAAAGCAAAGCACAGCTGAGCGAGTTCCCCGCACACACTGCGGCACAACAGGCCCTCTCTTTTAAAGCCATTTTAAAGAGTGCATTCAAGCACAGCTGTCTGCGAAAGTTACACAACCTGTGACTGGACACTTAATCGAACTAACCTTTTAATTACTAGGGGGGACAAAAAAGAAGAGTGCACAAAAGCGGCATGGGGAGTGTTTATACCACTGCTAATCCAACAGTCAAAGCACACTCATGCAGGGAGGACTCTCAGGGCGAAGGGTCAGCAGATCCAAAATCCAAAAGTGAGATCTCAAATTACATGAATTAAAGTCTCAAAGAGGGGAAAATACACTTTAGCAAAACTGCTTTTAAATGGTGGCAGACTGACTACTTTAACACTGAAAATCGATGAAAAGCAATGAGCTGCTAAGACTATTCAATGCATTTTTCTTCAAGGCCTGTATTTAATAGATTTGGAACTAAGCTATTTGTATACAAACCTGCCAGAGGGACACAGATGAAAGAAAAAGTATAAAAGCAAATTGGAGTAGCAGTGGAAGGCAGAGTTTGAGAAAAAAAGCTGAAGTAGAATCAGATCCCAACGGCTGTGAGTAGCTGTAACGCAAGTGATGCAGCTGGGCACTGGGCCATTGTCCGAGGGATGTGGGCCAGTTCTGGTCCCTGAAGCAACAGACTATTAAAATATTCCTTGGCAGAACAAGTTCATTCAGACAACTTGTAGTTGACTAAAGCAATTTACTTATACTCAAATGACCTCAATTATGTCCATTTGCAGGCAAGATTCCTATAAAGTCATTCAACGAACTGTTAGAAGCAGCACCAGTTCTCTTTCTCTTATTTTAAATCAATTCATTTTCTTTCCTCTTGTTGTTAGACCTAAACAACAGCAAAGCCTCCCCACTAGTGCATTACAGACTCCCCAGCCCCTCTGTTCTCTCTCCAAGAAACCTCTGCTGCTAGAAACAACAAAGTTCCTGCCTTGCTCCCAGAAGAGTGCCTATCTTTCCATAAGGAAACAAAGTTCAGGATCTAATAAAGTTTGTCTTCTCTTTGCAAACGTTATAACGAGACGCAGGCTTTCTAAAAATAGTGTAAATTACCATAGGATTCAGAAATGACAAATAGTGGAAGGCTGTAGGAGTCCTTTTCCCTCTAGAAGGCACAGAAGTTTGTTCCAAAGCAGAAGTGTCTACTTATAAGTAAAAATTACAGAAAGGCACATGAAGTAATTTAGGGGCCAAGGTCACCTACATCAGAATAGGCTACAGCTCAACTAGATAGTTCAAAGTATTTTATTAAATTTTAGCCCAAAATATCAGAAATCTTAGGAGATGACTTAGTACAGCTATGACTGTTTCTAGAATATTTTAGTTGCATACAGAAGAAACTGGAAATACACTCCTTTTTCAGAGTAAAAATCCAGGAAATTCAGATCTTACTTCCAAAATCTTTAGAACTGGGGAAGCGGTGGAGGAGAATTTAAAGTTGAAGCATTTGATAAAATCTGCATTAGATTAATCACCTAATTAGACATAACACCTTACAGAAAAAATAAAATGAGCTAAGAGGATGGGCATGGAAAAGAACATTTTAACGCAAAAGAAAGTGTTTCTCCCTTAAATATTTAAGTGGCACATTTGCTCATAATTAATCTTACCTTTATAATCTTTTCAACGCCAGAAGAGCAAATCATGTAAGTATGAGGATTAAACCGGACCTGGTTTACAATTGACCGATGACCTTTCAGTACCATAAAAGCACCATTGACAACCCTGCCAATGCCACCTAGAAAAAAAAACAATAAACACACACAGATAAAGAATTGAAATTTCATACTCCTGTCATTCATAGTAATTTAAATTCATAGGATATCTGAAAATACACTTTTTTTTTTTAACTTGGCCTATGTTGGCTGCAGAAATTTTGGTTGCTCTGATTTTATGAGCAAGTCTCTCACGAAAGCTGCAAGTCTGATGAAGAGCATCCTTCCTCCAAGTTAAGACTTGAAGGTAAGCTGTAGTTCAGCTGTCTAGCCAAACAATGAAGGTTTTGGCCCCAATATGGCAAGTGCGTGAACAAGAACACTACAAATATTTAACGGAACCTCAAGTGAAACCAGAAGGCCTAAAGCATAATACTAGTTACAGTTTGCAAATCGGAAGCAAAACTAAACACAGAAGCTGACTTTTTAAACCGCTATTCCCTCTCTGCTATCAGCAATTCATTACTGTCATCACTGACCCTATAGGCAGCAATTTACGAGAGTTAATTTTGAGCTACTGGCCTGATTTACTATATTACAGCTAGAGTTAAGGCAGCCTTCTCTAGAGCAGTATTTCTAACAACTTGTGTGAATGAAGCTTAAAGAGGGCCCTGAAATAACACAACTGATCAACAGTTGCATCATTCTTCATCACATGGCAGCGCATTGCTTGAAGCGGAGTGCTTTGGTGGTAACTGTGAAACTGAGAAATCAGAGAACTCCTCTGCTTGGTCACTGACGTTTTGTATTTATTTTTTGTTGAGATCTGATGTGTACAAAGCATGATAAGGACTTGAAAATAAGGAATCATCTTCCCCTCCCTACAAAGCTCATACCTATCTACAAATAGATCTTTACAGCTTCTGAAGTGTTCTGTTTGCACAGATAAGTGTAGACCGCAACTGCAGAGCGTTATGGCCCTTTGGGACAGAAAGGGCTACACGTTGTACATGGTAACACGTGATCATCAAAACTGCACCAAGACTGAGCTACCTGGCACAATTCTCCGAGTTGGGCACATCTTTATTTTCTGTAAAGGTTACGGTCCAAGTTCAGCATTCAGCCATTCCAGGGAGATTTCAATTTCCAAGTCAATTTGACAGAGAAGTTATTAACTGAAGAGCAAGAAATGTCAATTTAGGCCCTTTCAATTTTCTTTCCTATTTCATGGGATACCTCCTGCCTTCTCATTCTCCTCACTCTGCTAGACATTCATGACCACATTTGTGGCTGATGGCAAGTTGCCCCACTCCCACTGCATTCCTTCCACCCAAATCACGCTTGTCACTCCAGTTGCCTGCATCTAGCCAACTATAGATGTTGCATGAAGTCCAGCTCTCAAAGCACTTATCTTGGCGTAGACAAACATTCCAGGAAAAGGGCCTCAGAACTGAAGAGACAATTTACTTAAGAGATGTTTCCAAAGCTTTAAGTAATGCTTAAAACCAAGTTTAACTATCCTTGGAATCTAGCTGTCCAATTTCAACAGGAGATAGGCACCACAAAACACTCATAAAAGAGTCAGAGACAACGAGCAAAGGAACAATTCTAATGCAGATGAAATACAAGCTTAGGACATCAGTAAATTAGATGGCACCTTCAAGTTACTTGCTGGCATCTTGAGGGACTGTAAAAAAGAAGTCAATTAATCCATGATTATTTCCCTAGTGAAATAATGATAGTAGTTATTTACCAAAGCTTCAGAAACTTTACATGTTTTATAAACATGCTAAGAACAGTGGATTCAAAAACAAAACTAAAAAACAACTGTAAACAAACAAAACACCACAACTCTACAGAGCAACTCTACTAAGGCCACATTCAAATTCAGACAGTTTACAGGAATTCCAGAGATTTCTGCTTCAATACTAAAATTTCTACATTAAAGTTGCTTTTAAGTTGCTAACCATAAAACCAGAGAAACCCATGTAGTGGAGACTCAGTCCTTTTAGAGTGAAGGTGGCCTTGCCCACCAAGGCCCCTACAACAGCCAATTGACCAGTTACAGAAGTCGCCCCTTAGAAGGAGATCCAATGCAATCGCCAAGCTCAACAACCAGCTTTTTCTAGAAGTATACATAGTTTTAAAATAAAGAGCACAAACTCCAGCACTATCCTGTTAATCTCTACGGCAAATATAAGAAACTATCTCAGAAGCTAATATTTGGACCGCTCCCTGTCAACTTCTATGAGCCAAGTGATGCCTTTGAGTTTGTGATTAATGTAGAGTTTTTATTCTATACCCTATCCTTCCACTACCATCCTTCATTTTATAGCAGCCCAGGAAAGTTGATATCTCGTGTTATGTGAGTATCTATGTGGCAGTCCAGGCTCAGCAGTGGTTTAACCACAGCCATGCAGGCTCTAGCTATCTCACACTATGAGTTGAGCTTACTTATGTGTGCTGGCAAAAATAAATACGTAAATAAAGTACATCTATATATTAAACTGAAGTTGGTCATCAGTTGCTTGAATTTCTGATACCATCTTATATTTTATATGCAGTAATTTCTATTTATTTTGCTGTCTTCACTTGAGCTGCAATCCCAACAAAACTTCTATTTTGCTTTTGGGTGGTGTGGATTGGGCAGGCGGGTTATTTGTTTGCTGTTTAGCCCATTGGCATTACTACTCATTTAACTGGGTTAGGATGACAGGTCTTAAACTCTTGGACAGCTACCATATATGCAGAAGCCAGAGGTTTAGTTTACATACAGATTAGAATGAAAAATGGAAAGCAAAACAAACAAACAATCATAAGCAGATGATTTGGAAGATTTTAAAAGGTTTCTAACCTCTGAAGAGTATGGGAAGTGAGGGAAATACACTAGCTGGTTTTGCAATGCTTTCCAAAAATTACTACACTTTAAGTCAATGCTGAGTAACAATTCAGTGTATTAGCTGTCCTGGTTGATGCTTTCTTCGTCCACTTGACACACAAAGTGAAATGTCAGGAAAATCTCTCTTTTTCAACACTTTACAACTAGTGCTTCAAAGTAGAGTAACACAGAGTTTAAAAAAAATCTCAAAATAATACCCCACAACAATATTTGACCAGCTGGAATTAAAACCTTAGCAAAGACTAAATCTTAACTATAACATTTTGAAAGCCATTTCTCTCTACATGTACACAACGTCTGACAAGAGTACCATGGCAACACAGGCTACATCTACAGGCTCTGAGACGCACGGAGGGAAATGATATTACAACGCTTTGAAGTACTACATGTCTAGCGAACGGCCAAATTGAATATACTTTGGCTTGTTTTATTATTTTGTTTCAAATATTATGCTAATAAAATCCACATTAATTATGCAGGCTTGCAAATATTTCTGAAGATGGACTGATATTTTATATACTGAGAACATGTTTGAAGGTGCACACCAAAACATTAGGAAAGGCTATTAAAACATAATGAAGGTGAGGTACTTGGACCCAAAGCCATCTGACAATATGTACTGTTCATCTACAATATGTAGCAACCTTGTTTTTAAACAAAAATGAATTATTTGGAGGAAAGTGATAAATTATTAGGAAGATTACTCTCATGTACAAAAACTCTTAAGAATCTGGGACAGTCTCTAAAGTAAGAGAAGCTACAGTGCTCCAAACAGTTAAAATTTGTCAAAGCACTAGTGAACTTATTGGGGTAAGGAACAATCCCTCCCTGGCTCTATAACAAAGGAATTAAATGATCTCATTAAAAAGTCTTTTCTATCTAGGACTCTGAAAAAGAAGTCCCACTGGTTGCTCATATAAGGTAGAAAGACATTCCACAGACTGATGCATAACTTCACACAAGCCTTGTGAATTACTCAAAGTGCTGAAAACTCCTGAGAAGAACCAGATGTTCACAGCTGCTGCCAGTGTGCCACACCATTTAACTTCAGTATTTGGCACTACAGTAAAAGCTCATTTAAAATTCACTTAATTTTTTGTGAATAATAACCCAAGCCACATTTAGGCCATAGACTTTAGTCCTCCCTTTGAAGCTTAGGATGTCATGAGGCACTCGGAAGAGGGACATCGTGCTTTGGAAAGGAAATGGAGAGCACAACACTAGTAAGAGTGGTGAAGAACTTCAGTGTTGTCTTATTTTCTTTTTTTCCCACCAGGTCAGCAAACAAAAGTACGTAGCATGCAAGGCCTCTGTCTTTGGGGCAGCAAATCATGCTCACGCTCCTTAAAGGTCACTCTTCCTAGTTACTCATACCCACATACTCATTAATTTCTTCTTCATTTTGGCCACAAAAGTACATTACATATTGCTGTGTCTGCATGTCTCTTCAGAAACAGTGCTATACATATCAGGTGTTGTAAAGAATAAAAATCAACCCACCAAACATGGTCAAGACCTCCATGATTGAACACACCAGCAGTAAGCAATATCTTTGGGCTTGTCAAAAGATACCAGATTAACTCAACTGAACAGTAGCTGCACTGGGTGACTGCCTCTCCCTTCTGGGGTGTTTTAAGCAAGTTCTGTCATAAGCAAGCTAGCTTAGCATTCCTCATTAAGGTAATCATAGTGTTTCCACACTTTTTAAGCCTCTGCTGAGGTAACACTCAATGTGAATCACTTCCCACCCTCCAGGGAAAGGCGACCTCTGGAAGAAGTTAAGCTACAAAGGAAGCTTATTCAGCACCGATGGACCCGCTTCCTGGACTATCACTTCTCAGAAACACAGGGGAACTGCTGTAGGACTAGACTACACACAGAGGTCTCAAGGAGCTAAAAGAACAGATCTGAAGAAGTTACTGTACTCAGCTTTGGTTAACCAAATGACTGCAAGTTCTAATTGACTGTAAATGTGTAGAAAGAGAGCAAAAGACACAAAAATTCACTTACACTCAAGTAAACATATCTTGAAAATCTGCTCTGCCTGGATAATGGCCAGTGTCCGTTTTGGCATTCTGTATTTATTTTCTCTATTTCACCGCTGCTAAATAGCTGCATTATCTATCTATGCCTTATCTATACTAACCCTCCCACTGTTATCAGCCCTAGTGGTGCCAAACAACTGTAGGAAAGCTAGAGCAAAGTTACTATGGAAATAAAACTGTTACACCCTTTCCTCTCTGTCTTCTCTTCTGGTCCAACCAAGGCAAGCAACTTTTTGGGTATTTTAACTGCATATTTCTTAATGGTATATGCAATGCTACTGGTACCATGCAAATTACCAATTGCAAATATGCTTTCTAAATGTTCAAGGAATAAAAACATGGGAAGATCACACAGTCAGAGGGTGTTTTTCTGAAAGAAGATATGTGGAAACTGCTTATCTGTGCATTTATAGCCATGGGCATAAGATTGTACTGTCAGATGCCAACATGTTCAAAACAGTAAAAGCAAAGGAAATATGTGCAGTCGGAAGGGTAGCTGGAGGGACTAAAGTTTCTCCAGCTTCTCCCAGTGCTATCTTTAGCTTTACAGGACTATTAGAAGATATTAAAGATGCTAAGACTGGTGAGAGTAACAGCCTCAGGTACTCAGTCTTCCTCTTGGCAATACCAAGCGCTCACCACTGTCCCCTTTTTATAGGTGCCATCTGACCAGGTGATTTCTACAGCCCTCCACGCATTTCTCTTATTAAAGTTCACAGCACACAAATGAGGCAAAAATTCCACTGGATACAGGAATGCTTTCTACCCTATCCAACCACTTACTTCTCATGGCCCTTCACCAACTGGTCCACAGCACACTGGTCAATACTGACCTGAAGAAAGAGGTAAACTACCATCCTGAAAATAAAGCTCTTTAAATCCCACCACTACTTCTCAGTAAAACCAAGTTTTTTAAAATAAAAACCCTCCAGAGAATGGTCTTCACTAGGAAAGGTCGTTCTCCCTCCCAAAGGTATTTTTATTTCTATACAAATATATATGTTTTTATTTTATATATAAAATTATATATATACGCACATATACACACACACAAAATGTGTATATATATATATATAAATAACTGAAGACATGAAAAAGCACCTAATCATCTATTATTCAGCTTCACTAGTCACTGGACATTTCAGAGCTTAAGCCACAGCTGTCTTCAAGAGATAACCTTGTTCAAATTTTGTGGAAAGATTTGCTGCTTCATTCTTCAGTCACAAGAGATGTCTTCATTTAAAATGGTCAAATAAAAAAAAAAAAAAAAAAAGGGAAGAAAAATTACATAAGTCCTGCTAAAAATTGATGCAATTAATGTAGAAACTGGACCACAATGACAAGCCCTTTCTGGCCAGCAGTTGCAGTCAAGGACAGAATTAAAAAGAGGTTCTGAAATAGAATTTGCTGTTTTGATTTACTCGAGTTTCCAAAAATTTCAACTGCTCAACTAAACTGGAGGAGCCCCAACAAGTCTACTCAGTCACAAATAAATACCATGTCCCTCACATGGCATCTTTGAGGAATACTTAAAAGAGAAAAGCTCCAAGTTGCAAAGATGATTCAGAGTTGTGGGTGAGGAATGCAAACTACTTTCTGCAAAACATACAGTCTGTTAAGCACTCTATTACTCCACAAAACATGTCAGGTTCTGTCCCGAACTGGGATTATTAGCTAAGAAACCACGTTTATAGGAGTTAGGTTAAACAACATAAACACTTGAGCCAGTATTTAACAGTCCAACTGGACAGGTCACAGAGAGCTTATTTCTATTCTCACTTCTGGCTGGCCTCAGACTATAATGAAAGCTGCAGAGACACAGAGTTGCTTTCCATTTACCAAACCAATGCATTAGTTTTACTAGAAACTGTCTCTGAACAAAAGTGGAATATGTGCTTTAAAGAGGAAACTGGCTGAACTGGCTCTGGCTCTGTTCAGAGCTGTTCTCTACAACAGCTTCATGCTTGCAAAAAATGCTATTTACAAATAGCTAATAAAATTTACGGGAGTTGTACCATAAATATTTATAGAAACAGAATGTTTCAATTCAAACAGAAAGATAGAAATCAGCTAAGAGTCATATTTTTATTTAAATTCCAACCAACAGTACAGGACATTACATCATCCTGTCTAACTTTAGATCACACAATATTTAAATGAAAGGCCACATTCCACCCCTTCAGATCACAGGCCCAAAGACGCTCCTATTTTTAGTGAGAACATGAAAATAAGAAGTTTTCCATAAAAGCAAGAGGTTCCAAAGGTTGCTGTATCCCTACAGCAAGAGTCGTTCACCACAAATTAAGCATGGCAAACTGTCTAGCCAAACAATTGTTCTGAACCACAGGATCAGATTTAAGACAGGATGTTTCATCACATTCAAAACAAGCCCAACCCTTCTAGGGGAAAGAAGGGCCGAAGGAAGAGCAGCTTCAGTAAAGCTATCGCAGGTGATCTGGATGGCAGATTAGTTTATTCGGCATTGAAGCCAAAAGTGACATGCAGCAGAACAAAAGCTCAGGGGTTTTGCTAAGATCTTGCAGCAAGAGAACTGCTGAGTTACAAAAGACAAACTGTTTCCACTTCTGACTCCCCTGATCCCATTAGGCAACTAATGATGGCAATTGACATTAAGTAATTAATTTTGTAACAGGAATGTTGCAATTTACTGACACACTTCCTTAAGTTACAAGAGACACAAACAAAAAAAAGTTGACCAAAAAGTAGAGGACACTGTTTTATGGTAATTCTCTTTGTGCAAAGGCCCCAGATAAACACTTGGCATCTGCAGCTGTTTTGAATAAAGACACAACTGAACATAGGGATGGCAGCTCTTAGGTCTCAAGAGCATCATGACTGCATAAATACCAAACCTCAACTCCATAGTATATAGAATGGAGTCAAGAGGTGCACAGTAATGTATAAAATGTAAATCCACAGTCCTCATATAAAACCTTTAGAGGTACATAATGAGTATATAACTACTTCAAATGTTTCTAGCCTTCGTTTTAAATCGAAGGAAACTCCTAAGTAGTAAAACACTGTTAGGTGGCAAATGAAATCATACAAATTAAAATAAAAGGTGGAGGTAGCCCAAAACAAACAGTAAAACCCAGAAGGCCAAGATGCTGACACATTGAGGCCTCTGGAGCGCAATGTCAAATGTTCATTAAATAATAAATCCAAAACTGGAATGACACTTTTCCCAAAACTCTTCAACTAACCAAATCTTTTATGGATGACTCATGCTCTAAGAGTACACTGTGATTAAAGTTTTTCAAAATAAAACAAGAACTTTTCACTTTATTTTTAATGCAGCTTGCAATTTGCTCTAGGTACTGCTAAAGAGCCTGAGATCATGGAAGATCACTTATTTGTACTTAATACCACTAAAACGTAGAGTTTAATCTACAAGAATCATTGCTAATCAAAACAGTAATTGTTTTTAACTTCAAGCTCTACTGCTAAGTTGCATTTTGACCAGAACTAAGTCACAGACCTACCTTGCTTAGCCCTAATTATGTCACCATGTAAATAACCTTTTTTTTAAACAGGGAAAAAAAAAAAGCTTCGTTTTTTTTTAAAACTGAGGTAGCTAGGAACAACATGAGAATCCAGCAGCATTTTATGCTGCAAACCTTCATCACAGAATTAAATGTCTTGGCAAAAGATCCCAAATTCATCAGTGAACTCAGACCAGCTGAGAAGCAGCAGAGCTCACAGACAGGAGGGAGGGAAGACAAGGCCAACCTCCAGCCACGACTCCCTGTCAGCTCATCTGGAAGCTTTACATGATTGCTATGTGAAGAGAAAACCTCACTACAATGAAAGATTTAAAAGGCATTCTTCACCGCTGCCCAGAGAGACAGATCAGGTATTTGTGAACTCCTCCCAGCAGCTCTCATCAGAACATAGAATGAGCACAGCAATCTATTTAAAAGCTATAAACAAAGTAGTATTTTTCAAACTCCAAATTGAACAACCACCACCAAAACAAAAACAAAACAGACTTACCTGCTTCTGGATCTGGAGGAATTCTCCACATATACAAATTGAAGTCATCAGAGCCTGAAAGGATGTACTGTTAGAAATAAAAATAAAACCAGATTACCACAAAATATTGCCTTAATTACGTTGTTTTATTGTTGATCTACTACCGTCGAACAGAAAAGAAAAACAAGATAATGCAATTCTTTCTGCGCATCTCACTAATCAACTTATCCTTAAATGATGACAAGGGTACTGGAAAAAGATTTTGCATGCATGTAAGGAAACCAGAGTTGAAAAGTAAGCTTCTCGTAGCCAACATCTTCTACCTGTAGTATATGTTCTGCTTGCTAAATAAAGCTGCAGGTTATAGCTGGCTTTAATGCATGAGTCCAGATCAGATTTGCAGATGTAGCCACCAGGAATTCTGGTCTTCTCTGAATGTCAAAAGTCCCTTGGCCTTTTTCCCTCTTTCTGCACTACCAAAGAATACTTTTTAACACGCATAACCAATGAGGGAATAACACATCCCTTACACGTAAATGTATCACCTGCAGCTCATAACAGTCTACTGAAGACCATTAGAAGTCAGTCACTCAAACCAAAAGCTAAACATGCTGTCCCAGGAAACGCACAACTGTTCCAAACAGCAGTTTGGCACACTGCTCATTTTCTTCCTGCTCGTGCCTGCTTTGAAGGGATGGAGAGCTGCCCCCTTCTAACAGCCTGTGAAGGGTAAAGCAGCTCTTTGCTGTACAGCAGTTTAGGCAACACACAGTTCGCAGCAACCCCACTTGCAGACACACTGGAATGACAGGTGACACTTCACAAGGTAAAGAGATCACACTGCCCAGTCACAAGAGGACACAGAGTGTGCCTTGTCTCCAACTCTCTGCTTTCCAAGACATTGCATTCTGTGTCATTTCTTTCTCACTCAAATTAGAGATGTAATGACATGCAGTGGAACCAAGGGCAGGATTCAATACCAGTTACACTCATGTAAATCTACAGTCCTCAACCGACTTATTGCTTTTGACTAAGCAATATAGTCAGAGTATTTTATTTTCTTATTAGAACAGAGAGAAGGTAGGGAAAAATAAATGAAGCCTGTTCCCTTTCTAACCTTTGAAAGGAGATAAATTGTTTTGCTGGTTCAAATTTTATGAGTTTGTCTTTCATTCTCCAGAGATAATTTAATTCATCAGGCAAAGTAAAATTGAACAGTGAATAAACAAGTCTTGGAATAATACAGGACTCGGAAACAAACAAACAAAATATATACTAACACGGAGAAAGCTGCCATAAATTGTATACAGTCTGTTCACAACACCAGTTACATTTTTACATGGTTTGCATGTTTCCAGTCACAAAAGTGCAATAACCAACTCCCAAAATCTCTTCCTGGGTCCCTTGCCAACACAATTTGCCCATTCTTTTCCCTAGTTAGATCTAATTTTTAAGGATGTAGGACATAGGTAAATTTATGAATTCAATTCTGCTCACTTACTGACAGGTAGGAAGCACTGATCCAATACTATTTCCTTTAAAAAGTTGCACACATCGGCCCAGCATCACTCGTAGTGACCTGTTGGGTCACTACGGAATATGGGGTTTTCTTTCACATGACTCCTACACATGCCAGCCCACAGCAGGCCTAATGTCTGTGCCAAAGCTACATGGTTAGGGCTCATACACACAACCTGCCAGCAACCAGGAAGAAAGGGGAATTGTGAAGAATTTTAAAACAGCTAAAAAGCCTTACCATCTTGAATTTATGGCCATAATTCACTTTTAAAAAGCAAGCAAAATCTAACAACACATTGATAACAGAGCAATTTACTACTTTACAGAATAAATCAAGCAAATCTACCAGTGATAGGTGTAGAAGTGACAGATTTGGGGTATCTTGTACCAGATCCATATAGCGCACATATAGCCACAGGAGAGGAAAAAAAAAAAAAAAAAAAAAAAACCCCAAAACATATTACATCTTGCAGGGAATTAAGTATCTGATGTATCTTCAGATTGCTGCCAAACACACCGTGCGTCCTACAAGACTCTGTGGCCAGTTGGATGGAGCATCTGGCATATCACTGAATGCCAACATCCTACCTGCAAAGGCTATTGATTCAAGTATGCTCAGCCTCTGGATAAAGCAGAATATCCACAACTGAACTGCATTAGCAGGAACATAAACATAAGGTCAAGGCAAGTGATTATTCCCCTCTCTCTGGCATTTGTGAGGAACACTTCTTGTTAGAGTGCTCCAACAAAAGGGAAACGCTGATAAATTGGCCATAGGACCCCTATTGCTGAAGGACACAAACTGTGAGAAAAGGCTAAGGGAACTGTCTTCAATTCCCTTCTCCCTTCCCTGGAGAATAGAAAGCAAAGGGGCAGACAGGACCCTATTTGTAGCCTTCCAGTGCCTGAAGAAATACAGAGAAGTCTGAAGCAGACTCTCTTCTTGGAGCTGTGGTCGACAAGAGATGGTCACAAATCTGAAGCAGGGAAATTCCAACTGAGCATGAAGGAACAAAGTGCTTGTGATGAACATCAGCATTCAGCTACCTGGAGGTGCCAATGCACCGCTACTGTTTAAAAACCAGAAATGACAACCCCCTGGGCAACCTGATCCGCGCTGCTCTGAAGAGATGGTCAGGACAAATGAGATTGCCACCAAAAATGCCAAAAGCAGTACCTGAGGAAGTTATCTGCAAGCCTGACGTTCTGAACAATGGTCTACAAGTCTTCAGCTTATGTAAACTCCAATTTAGGTTTCGATAATTAGCTTCATTGGTGGTTATTACTGATAGACCACATTCCACAGAATATCCAGCTGCAGGGAATCTCTGCCAACCTCCTGCAGCCATTATAGCAGCCAGCACTGTTTTCCACTCCCCTGACCTGTTCGACTACCGCTGGATTAAAAGGCCTCCTGCTGTTCTCACAATATAGAATTAAATTCCCAGTTATGTCCTTTTTGTCCTGTCCTGCAAGAGCAGTTGATGGGGTCTGAACAGTAGAGTATAGGTTTTTGGCTGGAGACCAAGAGACAGAGAGCCAGAAGCACAAATTCAGGAATGCGACTACTTAGAGAAAAATGTATCAATTGAAGCTTCAAGAGCGGACAACTAAGCTGCTGCAGCCAGCAACTCCTGCCTGTCTTGACATTTGAAAAGTAAACAAAATCCCAATTAGCACTGTCTGTACAAGATGATGGGAACCAAGGCTAATGAAGAGCACAGCTGGATTGACTTTACCAGGACATTTACACAATTGACATTTCCATGATCATCTTGTGAGAAAAGGTTTTGCCCCCCCCCTTTTTTTTTTTTTTTTTCACTTTTTTTTTCCAATGTGTTCATTATTAATATGACAATAAATCAATAGCCTTCCAAAGTACTTGAAAGCTGAAGGATGAGGGTGAAGAAAATGCAACAGCAAGTCCACACTTCTGAAGGATTCAGATGAACAATCACTATGAAGTGCACCAAGCCTTGGCTATCAAGGCTGAAATCCAGAGGGAGCAGAGTAAACTTAAGGAGAGGGAACAAAAAGGGAAGAAAAGGATAGGAGGATAGATGAAAAGGAGATGGAGGAAAAGTTATTATGTTGCATACACTTAGTCTTGACTTCAATTGCGGCCAGGGATTTTTGATCTTTGGATGCGCAAAAAGTAACTCGTAGCAAAACACTGTTTAGCAACCCACCTAAAAGGCTAGATAATCATGGGGACAACTCCAAGACAGACATGTGGCTACTCAAAGGCACTCAGAGGGCTAAGGCAGCATGCACGCTCCTGCATTGCCTCTGCCAAAAGGCACAGCCGGAGGAGAACACAGCCCTGCGCACAGGGCCACGGCGAGCTCTGAATCACACCAGATGCTGCGGGAAGAGTTCAGATACTCAGATGTCTGGGAGGAGAGACCAATATTAAAAACATCTGTTTCATTGTCTGCATTTTTTGCTGCTGTATCTGATCAGGACCTCAAAAATCAACATTCAGAATACTTGCATGAACATGAAATTAGACAGAAAAACACCTTCCAATAATTTATATATATGTGTGTGTGTGTGTGTATCTATAACTATAAATGTAATATATATTTTTTTTTGTTTTAGAAGGAGGAATCAGCCTGTACATGTAACTGTTAGCAACAATGACAGGAAAAGGCTGCCAGATGACTTCAAGCTGCTGATTCAGAAGTTTGCCTTACAAGGAAGAAAACTGTCAGGCGTGGCTAGAGTCTGCTGCTGGAGAAAGCCCAGATTCAGCCTGAGCCTCAAGCACACGCAAAGCGCTTAGCGAGAGCGCTCAGCAGCAGTCTGGCAGCATTGCTGCGGACTAACCTTCTCACTCATTCCACTGGAACTTCTGATTTTCCCTCTCCCCAAGGAGATTAGAGCAGTTGATATAAATAAGTGGAGATCTAATCTGTTGCTGCTACAGTCGTCTAACAGTAGCATTAACATTGCATTCAGTAGCATTAACATTGCTTTTTTACAATACTACTACTCTTGGGAATTTATTTTTCTTCTTACCATCACCAGCCTGAAGGCTTTCAGAATCCCACTGGCTTCATTTCCTCAGGTGCTACTGAATATGGAGTAATTAAATAAAATTAAATCCAAGTCAAACCTTATTTTATATTTTACAACATGTACTTTTCCTTTTTCCTTATGGGTGGGAATTATTTATGACTTGGATCAGAGAGATATTTCCACCTGTGGCCCTAGACAAGCAACCAGATGGCACAGACTATCTTTTCCAGACATACTAGATAGTCTTTAGAATGAACCTACTAATGCACAGGAGAATAAGAGCAGTAAGTTACAATGGGAAAATGCCAAACTAAGGAAGCCATGAACATGTCTACAGATGCCTAAATTAGGGGTAGTCATCCTAAAGACAGGAAAAAGTTTAACTGTCAAATTCCATGCTGCTGACTAGAGCTCTACCGACAAGTCAGCTCTGAAAGAGACTGCACTTAAACCCTCATTCCCACTCCCTCAAGCCTGTCTGTCCATTCCTTAGATGGAGAAAGGAAGCTTGGGGCAGCAGAGATCAGGCTAGACAGGATTTTTCTCAAGCTTTCAAAGAGATGCTACCTAACTTCTTGGATTAGTCAAATATACACAAGCAAGAAAAAGAAGCACAGAACCACCCAGTATTGCAACAGTCCTCTGCCTAGCTCCTGTAAGAGGCAGCATGTACAGCCTCCATATACTGCCCATAAAGCAACAGAGCTCACACGCTGGGCATGGGCTTTTGCTTGTTCTCCCAAGGCAACAGATGAGCACCTGGACGGCTGGAGTCTGCTAGGCTGAAGTCCTAACTGCACTTCTCTGTGACAGCCCATGCACAGAAGAGCTCACAGTTTGGCCTGAAGCATCAAAAAAAAAAAAAATCTGAGAAAAATAATTATCTGTCCAGTATGTATTAAAATTCATAGTTATCAATAGTCTGGAGAAGGAATCCATTCACATGAAGAATGCAAAACTGCATATTCCCTCCCATCAAGAGAAAACTTCCTAAGGAAAGTTTATGCTATTCTGCTATTTGTGGTATCTCTAAGTTTCTAGGAACTCTTAACCCTAGTGGCCAATTTCAAATGTAATAGAGGACCAGAATTATTAGGCTCCTAGAAGAGTTTTTATAAAGAGGCAGCCATGCAGAGAAGGGACAGCCTCTGAGCAACTGCTGAGAGAAACCACAACCACACTCCGTACAAAGTGTCAAGAAACCCGGATGGAAACTTCTTCCCAAAGCAAACAAAATCCCAAGGCTCTGCTGCTCTTGTAACTACCTGACTTTTTCAAGTGGATAAGAAAACAAACTTAAATAAAAGAAAGTAGTAAGATAGAAAGTAGTAAGACACACATATTAGCATGTGTGTGTGCTTGCTGGTGTACATACGCACATAAACGCACACCCATAAAAATATCTGAACAGTAAATGCACATCTATATATTACACATTCTGCATGAAAAGAAAAGAGTAAGAAAATATATAGCTGCTTCTGGACCTTATGTGATGCCAAGATTGCTCTTTCCTTCAAGTGAGGCTCTCTCTCTTTATTTTTTTATTTTTTAACATAACTGATACACACAATTTGACCAGAAAGTCAGGATTAAGTCTGCATTTTCCTGCAGGTAAAATACCCACAGATTTGTCAAGAGCATCCACTGACCAGGGCAAAAACAAGAACAAGGACAAGGATATGGAAGAAGAAAAGTCCTTTTCCTATCAGAAAAGCAACAGCAAAAAAGGAACACAAACAAATGAAAATTAGGAGGATAACACAATTTGTTTGCAATGGACAATCCCAGAGGAAGAATAACACCTCCTGTAGAGTGGCCATGCAGTCCTCCCCTTTCTTTAAGGGATCAACAAGGAGAGTCAATAGGTCAAGCATTTCCATCTCTTTGCAAGGGCTGATCTCTGTGCTGGGGCTATTTGCATGCTGATGCATCTAGGCTCAGTTCTCAGCAGAGAACTGCTGCTGCTGCAACCAGTTTGGAAAGCCTGTTATCCTGCTCTAATGACCATCTGCTGATCCTGGAGGTACATATGCTTCCTTCTATCAACCAGAGATGATCCCGCCATGTTCTCTCATTTTCTGATTTGTGAGTAACTGGCGGGGGGCTTGATCCACAGCTTCTGTGCAGTATCTGACACAATGAAGACTAATCTACAACTAGGGCTCTGTGGTAACATTTACTTTGAGAACAGTTGCTTTTCATTTTTTGTACTAGCCAAGACATCTTGTTTGCCCAAGAGGGTATAAATTGTAGGAGAACTTATTTCCCTTTTGGCCTGAGGATCAAGCAGGTATCCCCATAGGCTTTTTCCCAACAATATCATTGCTCCTCAGTAAGCAGCATGCCTATCTCATGAACTACTGTGACTGGAAAAAGAAAAGCTATGACCTAACAGACCGGAAAACAGAGTGCTTAAAATTCAAAAGCCAAATATTTTTATTTCCACTCCCTAAATCCTTAATCTTATGAGCAACCATGGGGCAATTTTAAATGCTTACAGAAGCATCATCAGAAACAATCTATCAACTTTTTTACAGCTGCCTTTCTCCTATGCAGAAAGACCCTAACAGTAATTTTTAATCATGAGCAAAAGTAACATAGAAACCATTACTGTGGATTTCTGTGGCAGGGAAAATATTTCTGTTATGTTCCAAAGAAAGCAGCTAGTTTCTCCAAGTCTACGAAGGGGACTCTTCTGTACACGGCTGAAACCGCGTACATCCTAATTATTTTCTTTGGCTTGCTTCAGTCATTTGTTACTTCTTCAAATGCACGCGAAATAAAATACTTGGTTGGTTAAGAACATGCAGACTTCAGAGCCTTCTTTTGGCTATCTAGAAAGGCTAACAGCTCAGGAGGCAGCTCGGCCAGGGCGGCACTCATTGCTGCTCGGCGGTATGTTTAACAGAGCCCAGTTGCTCACGTGCCCTTCTCCCCAGGCCAGCAAGGATGCTGCGAAACTGCCCATCTGCTGGGGTGCGCAGACAAGGAACACAAGGCCTGCAAACCTCAGAAAAGTCCTCCTCAAAAAATCCAGGTCCCTTTAACTTCAGCGTGCATCCTTCTGGGCTGGCACGTCAGTAGTCAAAGCTCTAATCCCCTCCACCCAGGGCTTACAGGAATTCAGAAGAGAAGGGAGGCAGGAAATGCAGCTGGCAGAATGCCCCAGGGAACAGGGAAAGAGGCAAACAAGATAAAAAGGGTTAAAGGAAGCTCTTGGCCTCTTTTGGCAAGACCCGGACTCTGAAGAGTCATTTTCAGTAAGACCTTCCCAATGTCAATTACCAAAAGTCACAGGGAAGTAAGAAATTATCAGGCTACAAAATTAGTTTAGCTCTGTTTGTTTGCTTTTCCGAAGTACTCACTTATGTATTTTGTATATAGTTATGCATAAAGCTGGGATTTAAACCAAATTTTAGAGAAAGTAAAAAACAAAATCCAACCTCATCAGTAAGTCCTGGAAGAGCAATTTAAGATATAGCAGGACACTATTTTTCTGTGTCTGTTTTTTTTTTTTTTTTTTTTTAATAAGCATGACAGAAGAATTTG
>JAWLRI010000563.1:981752-1017063 GCA_034781795.1 Crypturellus tataupa
TGTAGAAAGGCCTAGATTTGGAGAGGGATATTTCATGAGTGCAGTGGGTTTGCAGAGCTCTCTTTTTTTCTTTTTCTGTTTCTGTTTTTTTTTTTTTTTTTTTTTTGACTAAGCATGACAGAAGAATTTGCACACTGAACCATTTTTACATTTTAAGAAATAACAAACACTACTTTAGTACCGTCAGTAAGAAGTCTTCTGTGCATAGGAAACAAGGTACTCTGTAGAAAGGAAGACTTCCCTTTCTTGTGTTTAGCTTTTAAGGCTACGCATTGATAAGTACTGTTTCCTGAGACAAACGGTCCTTAAATTAGATGACAAAAAGAAGAACACAAGAAGAGTTGTATTGCTATACAAAAGCAATGCACAACCATATAAGACCTCTGGCAGCTATATATAACTAATCCTGTTCTAGATACATTTAAATAGTAATTCTGTCCTGCTAAAAAATTGCGTTGTCCCTAAGCAGGACTATTTAGCACATGGACTTCAACATAATGAAGACTGTAACTTTATATGGAGCAGCCGGCAGTACCGTGAGCGGTGCATTCCTGAAACTCTCCTATAGCACTGTAATGTCAACAGAAAGGGCTGAGCGGTGATGTAATGTCTGAGGGCATGCCAGAGTCAAGACACTTTTTGTTTGATTCACAGGGTACAAGTTACTTCTCCCCACCCCTCCTCTTTTTTTTTTTTTTTTTTTTTAAAGCAGGCACTAACTAGTCTTTTTTTACAGCTAACAAGCATTACAGCTTCAAATTATCTACACAATAAAAAACGAGAACAAGCTGATAGCACTTAGCATTGCGACACAGACAAGAATTCTTGTCAAAAGTGAGAAAGCTTTTGGTCTATTTTAGTATGCATTTTTTTTGTTTTTCCCTACTGCCTGTGACCTGATCCCTGGGGCTCACACACTTAAAAAGGAATTTAGGCAACTAAGGTCCTTTAATACTCCCCTTGCCCTCAGGCCCAAGAGGATATTTTCCATATTACTCTGTATAGTCAACCAGGAATGAAAAAAATGGTTTTGAAACAACATTTCCCAAATTCTAACACAGATGAGAAGAATGGAAGTTCCCCCTGTACCCTTAGGCACCTTGAGATTCTCACACATTTCATGGATTGGATACAAAGCAAGAGATGTGCACATCACAAAGGGTAAAATCAGTGAGAGTTAGGTGCATAAATAAGTAGCCTTGAGAATCAGAGCCTGGATGCCAGCATCTGAAAGATGAACAAAACACAAATAAACCTCTAGAGCAAACTGAGGGAGTGAGTAGCAGGAGGTTGTGCTTGACCCCTCCAGCCTATCCTGTCCTTGCTCCCTTCCACAGCTGCATAACTCAAGTGGGCTCCTGGACAAGGCGAATGGTTTACAAGGCTGAGCTCATTCATCTCCCAACATCAAAGTTGCGAACAACAAAGGGGAAAATAGGTGGCGAGAGAATGAGATCATTGCATCCATGACACAGACAAAAGGCAGAATTCTGAGAGGAGCAAATAAAGGTAATTATAAATGGGTACAAATGAAGCACCCAACTAAACGTTTTCTGTCAGGTTTTGGTAGCTATAAAACACAAGACAAGTCTCACTGGGGTATTTCTAGGAAAAGTATTTGCATATATTGTTTGCTGCTTTTCAAATCAGGTTCACAAGGCCAAGGGTAATAATGAAGAAAAACAACTGTGTTTGTGAGGGGAAAAAACAGCTCTTCATCCTCAAAAATCCCTATCACTTAGCTCTTGCCACAGCCCACAAACCCCAAATAAGTTGCAAGAATTCAAAACAGTTTAATCACTTTACTTCGTTTTATCTTAAAATTAAAATTTCACCAAGATTAACAAATGAAACTGCAGTTTTTGTTCCCTGAAGCATCAATGGTATTGAATTCTTTGCTACAAGCTTTCAATCTACTTGCAACATAAGTGTTTTAATGCAACTAGCAGGTATGAGGATCACTTACAGCAAGCTCCCCTCTTAAGTGACAAAAGTCGGAAGTTTTGGATCTAGCTTCTCTTGAGCAGCTACCACAATCTACGGGTGGCTAAAGAAAGAATAATAAAAAGAAGTCTCTTTAATTTGTGCAAAGAAATTACATACCTACTTGTCACAGCATTATGGGAACTTGAGTACTGAATTTCTTCAAGTGTGTGAACTCTAAGAGCACCTGTAAATTGTGTGCTTGCTGTAAGCAGTATGTGCATTTTAGACATGCTTGTTGTTAGGAATATGTTCATTTTCATCATACTATGAACTGAAAGCTCTACTTTGAACATGTGGTTATTTACCTTCTCTGTAGATTTTCATCACTGTTGTACAATGAGATTCTGGAGACAAACACTGAGTACTTCAGACTAAAAGCTGAGGCTTTTTAAACCTTAATAGTCATGATTCACACGAAAACCTTCCAGGAATAAACTGCTTTCTATGTCCAAACATCAGCTGAAACTCACAGCTCTCAAATATTTCTCACCCACCCTCCTAATGCTTCCTTACAACCCATTCAAACACTTGCCCGAGACTTCAGAGAGTCAATTTAAGTTACTAACCCTGAAAGAGAAGTTTCCAGGTTAGGAAGCTGAAGAAGCTCAATGAAATACCTTGCATCATGTATGCCTCTGCTGGACCAGAAAGGCCGCCTCCATTCAGCAGTTCGCTTTTTCTCAACACAAGTGCACTCTAAGCACTGATGAGTTAGGCATATGTCTTTTCTTGTTAGGATTAAAACACAGAATCTAATGCAACTTTATCCAATGAACGAAATGTGCAGACAATACATAATACTTTTTGAATACTGATTGTATCTTAGAAAAAAATTACTAGGCCCTGTACAAAGCACTGTGAACTAACTATTTAAGAAAGCTTACAGGAGAGAAAAGATTGAATCATCAGGTTAACATGCATGAAAAGAAAAACTAAAGGAGGACAAAATCAGAATACCAGTAAGAACGATATTACACCTAAATCTCTTCAAATGCTCCCTGCAAAAAAGCCCAAGCCCACACAAAGTTTTGTTCCTATAAAGGAATATGAGCAAGGATTTCTATGAAGCTCAGCAGGGACTTTGAATAGATTTCAAAAGACAAACATTCTTTATTAAAGCAAATTACAGCAAGATTAAAAAGAAATAAACAGGGCTGGGAGAGATTGGATTAAGTGGGAACCCTTTTCTTGTGCTTTTTGTCAGTGAATTCTGATTTTGGAAAGAGATGTTTTATAAATATTATTTTACATACATAAACTTACCAAAAAGAGAAGCACACTGGTTTTGTAACTGGATAAATCGTGAAAAACATTCTGCAAGTTTCACACTCATCTTGTATGTCTTGAAATAGGTTCCAATTCTGACCTTTTCTAGATTCATCTGAAACCAGAATTGGGCTCTCTGTAAAAGACAGTCCCTAAGGACTATCCAAATAGTTGGCAATCTAAACCAGCCAACTCTTACATTACTGGACAGTTTGGGACATGCACAGTTATACTACTGCTTTGCAGTTCCTGTGACTGCCACTTTTTTCTCTCCAGTAGGAAAACTGTCTTTGCAAGTATAAGCACCTACCCACATGCATCTCTCCAATATTCCATATTAAACCATATCTTTTCTCTTAGCTTGTTATAGTATTTCCAGCTCATTAGCAGCATCACATGCTGCTTCTTAGCCGATCAAAAAGCCAGGTGAAAGACTATCAAGTTTAGAGAAGAAAAAAAAAAAGCGTACTTCTGAAGCACAGCATCAGCCCGATGCAAATGACCATATTCCTGATTTGAAAAGTGGAACAACAAACACTTAAGGCTTTTTTCATAGTTTTTACATACTAGATAGGAAGCTAAATTATTGTCAGAATATACATAAGCCTACTTCTAACTCCAGAAGATGAAAACAATGGCATCTTTAGGCTGAGTGCACAATGCACTTGAGGTCAGCAGCACTTTTTTTTTTTTCTCCCCTAAGCAACAGAGATGTTTGCCATTGTAAATTCTTCTGATATTTTAATGTTTCAGCATTTTATTTTCTTTCTCTTTCAAAATATGTAAAACTAAAAAGCAACACACAGTACACATACCTCCCCCCATGCCCATTAGTCACATTGCTCAGGTCAGTGACGCAAATGCATTTCCTGCTTATAATCTGAAAGAAGCTCAACTCTGCCTCCTGCAGCAGCAACAGAATTAAGGAACAAATTCTTATTGCAGAACCGTTATTCAAGATGGCATAGAAATTTTACAATCTTATTTCTGTGGTGTTGTAGCTTGAAAAGACATCCTTAAACATCCTCAGTGGTTATTAAATACAGCTGCCTAAGGACAACGTTCAGCTCTAGCAACATGCAAACTACTGTCAGTCACTCCAAGTGGTCCATTTCTTTGTGACTATCAAAAGGGACCTAGACCTACCACAGTAGAGCAGTAAATTTCCTCACAGGGAAAGACTTACCAGATGCAGTAGTTTATCATTAATGAAGAAATACTACAAATTGAAACCAGAATTAAGAACTTTTTACCTCCAAATTTATAAATACTTAGGTTTTGTGGGATTGCCTCTCTTGCTTTCAAAAGCAATATGAAAATGATGTTTTCTTATCACACCTGGATAATACCGTCTATTTCATGGTTATACTGTCATATTAAATGTGCTTAAAAAGCACACACTTTCACATTTACTTTACAAAAGTGAATACTTTTATTGTGAATATCAACTTCCAAATATTAAACTACATTCATGAGGTACCCATGAGACCACATTTAAAAAGGTACAATTTGCGTGTTTTGTAGGTGTTTTTCTTCTTTCAAAGTCTACATTGTAAAATAGTTTTGAGGCAAAACTACACAAGACTTGTCTCCTTTTTTTAAATCTTCTGAATCAGGGAAAAACAACAAACGACATTATAGAGGTAACTTCAAACACTCACAGCAGCTCTGGAGACTAGGGACAGCCTCACTTTTAAATTACCTGATCACGATCACCTGCAAAACAGCAGCTCTTCATGGTGCAGGAGTTGAAGTATCCCTGGTTGTCAAACTGGAAGACAGGCAGTCGGCAGTGGATGTCATAGAGAACCGGCGGGAGGCGACGCCGCAGCGCCAGGAGCTGCGTCCCGTTGCTGTTGAACCGCACACTCATGGCGCTCTGAAGGGACAGATTCCCACCATAGCGCAGCAGGGAACTGGGAGGGGGAAAAAAAAAAAAAAAAAAAAAGAAGCAACACGTGAGAAAGGCCACCCATGTGAACCAAGTTAAGGATGGAATTCTCTCTCTGCCTTTATTGAGCAATTTCAAACAAACAAGACACAGTAAATTCTAATTCTGTTCTGTTTATGTTTCTCCCCCCCTCTTCAAAGCAGTAATTGATTCCTGAACAAACTTTACTTAAAGGTTGGATGACAAACTATCAAAATGCTAAAGCTATGAAGTCTTCAGAAAACTAAAGCTGATTTTCCTGTCTCTATGAGAGTGGTTTTGTTAACAGTAAATACATTTCCTGCACAGCAGTAAAATCTGACAGTAATCTTGAGCCTTAAAGGGCTGTTCTTGTATTTCTTGAAGTCCTGGGACATCTGCAGTCTGCAGACTGACCATACCACACTCAAGTTCTTTCTGTTCAGCTCCTGCCCTAGTCCAGCCAAGCCAACCTTTGCTCCTACCCTCCAAGCATGGGCACTTTCTCCAACTGTAGATACTTAGGCCATTATCTCATTCCTGTTTCTATTTACATCTCTACAGGTCATCAGACAATGTTTGGACTCCGCAATCAGTCTCAGCTGTCCTAAAAGGCCATCTTACTAAAAAGTTATTGCAAGAAAAGCTAAAATAAGACACTTAGCTAATCTCAGATTTGCTTCATCTACAAATATTGCCAAATAGTCAAGACAATGATGCTAACACGTGACACATTACCTAAAGCACTCACATGGTCAAAATAGCTTGATTTCTTGCCCCATATAAGGGTGTATGATCAAAGTTAAGAGTGCCTTTTTTTTTTTTTTTTCCCTCCTAATCAGTTCTTACTAAAACTCGGGAGACCACAAAATAAAGGGCTATTTGCTTTGAAAACAGTAACAGAATATGGAATTTGTCTCATTCAGAAGCTTGAAGAAAATCAAAACATACCTGAAAATCAGCTAGCACTATGCGGGATTTCTGGCCTCTTCAGAGAGAGGCTTACATTCAATCTTTGTACTATAAAAAGTATTTGCATGGCAAAGACGACACAGAAGGAAGGTATTTTATTGTTATTTTGTTCAGAATTTTTTGAAAGGAGGAAACTAGGAGGTTTTGAAACCTCCTTAAGCAGTATAGGAGCGAGGTTTTGTCAACAGGTTTCCAGCAATCTCCTCAAATCATGTGTTAAGACGTGGGACTTTTGTGCAACGTCTAGACGAGGCAGGAGAGCCAGCACAGAACCCGGAGATTCTAGAAGGAGGCTTATTCATCGGTTATAATGCCACATACGTTCAGATGTAGCTCTCTGCTTTAGCATTTGTGAGAAGTGAGTCACCTCACATAGACAGAAAATCACATTCCTCACAGGTTGAGGCATGCAGTGTTACATGAGATAGTTAAAAAAAACCCCACTATTGTTCCTAAGCCAGAGTCAAGGAAAAACAAACAAAACAGAAGACTCCACATAATAATTTAATACACTAGAAACAAACTGTCCTCTCCTCGATCTGCTTCAAATTGTCAAAGCCAGGGTGCCACAAATGAATCAGAAGTCACTTTTTCAAAGCTAGTTAGTAAGAACTTCAAGTTGGACACCAAGAATTCTTAACACATGTTACTGTTTGTTTTTTTTTTTTTTTTTTGAGCAGCTATGTATGTGCACCTTATGTCTTGATGAAACGAGATTTCAGCTACATGAAAACACAACTTAACTACCAGTGCTAGGAGTGCCAGAGCAGCTCTAAGGGAAGGCACAAAGCCATGTGTCCAGGAACAAGAAAACATGCTTTCAGGAACAGTGGTGATAGATCAGATCAAGTCAGTTTGCGTAGTTTCCCCAGTTTCATTATCACTTTGAGTCACCAGAACAGATGATGACACCTGTGCTGCCGCCTTCTCCTACCACCCAAAAGGGCTTGGGCAGCAAACCATATCAAGGCACTAATTTACATAAAAAATGACCATCCAAAGAAATAAGTAGAGCTAAGTTTTGATCACAGCCATTCCCCCTTGCTGCTCATCACATGGATCCCTGCACGGGAGCAGTGCCAGAGAAGTGCCCCCAGGCCCACGAGCTGCAGGGCCCGCGCTCCCCTTTCCCCACGGCCACTCTTCTCCTGCCAAGCAAACAGTTCAGCACTTCCTCCTGCCCAAACTTGAGCGGTGCGTGAGCGAGCCCCATCCTTCCAAACCTCCGAGCACAGTTTCCATGGTTACTGTTATTAGGCCCCGTCTGAACCATTCCGAAATTTTATTTTATAGTAATAGTAATGTAATATTAAGCAGTTCCCATTCTACTTCACAGGTGTTTCATGAGCTCCTGTAACAGTCAAAGGCTCCAAACAGAACACTTTTTGGAGCTGAATCCCATACTGTGTTTCATGTTTCAGCAAATTTAAGGAAACAAAGCTCTGCAAGAATATTTTACTTCAGAAATGACCAAAAGTAAGAAAGACTAAAACCTTGGAGAATGTCATCATATATACATGTAAGAGGACAAGAGCAGAGGAGCTGCATGTTTAAGATCTCTTGAAATCCCCACAGTTTTGCCTGTCTCATACCCTCACTCCACACAATTCAGCCAGACTTGCAGTAGAAACAGTTTGTGCTGTTCCTTGACCACAATGGCTGGCTCAAACTTAAAAACAAACAAACTGTTTCTCAGTATCTTGCATTGTAAACTATTTTAGTTCCTTATAAAACAATGAAATGAGCTTTAGAGGAAAAAGAATGTCTAATAAGACATCTAGAATATCCCATCTCCATCAAAACTGCAAGAAATGGAGAGGATTAAATCATTTTTGAACCATTAACAATGCTTCATTAATACAGAAAAGAATGTCTGAATGAAGAAGCTCCAAAATCTTCAAATCTACCTATATCATGCAGCAGAAAGACTCACCTATTCTTCCCATGTTTTTAAGCCAAGTAGGCTTTGGAATTAGAGAACTAGAGCTTTCACATTTTATTTATTTGTTTTGAAGGGAAGGGAGGAGGAGGAGAAGCAGGGAAAGGAAGCTTGGAAGAGGTGGGAAGGGGAGAACTGTGTTTAAGCGCCTACTCCTGCTTTTCAGGTGCTGTTCTCTTGCTTTAGCTTGTGATAGTTCAGGTTTTTCTGTTGTTCTTTAAAAGAAAAAAATCTAGGGCAGTATAGACACGTTTGGATATGTTGCTCATGTTATAACTGTCCTTTCAGCCTGCTCCTTACTTCACGCAGCCTTCCTCTGCAAGGAATTTCAGAGGTACTTCAAAAAATACACTAATGCATCAGACTTAGCACTCCCAACTCAAAGACGCAGACCAGGCTGAAAGACCCAGGCAGTGAGAAATCTGAGGACACCTAGAAAAGAGAATGTCTGATGGCAACAAGTAGCACCCACTTTCAGCCACATGCACTATCTTTGTGCATCCGGACTACTCTGAGACTTAGTCTGCTTCCAAACCCAGCTCCATCAGGCAGTAGAGGAATGCTGATGTTGCCTACCAGTTCTGGAAGCAGTATAAAGACATACATATTTATGAGGCTTTTTAAAAGAAGTCTTGCACAATTAAGAGAAACATTTAGTTCACAGCTGGAATAGGAAAACCCAGACCCACGTGCCGGGGGGAGCCGGAGTGGGAGTGAGTGGACAGTTCCGCGCAGCGTGGCCATTTCTGTGGCTGGACACGCTGCACGCAGGCCACACCAAGCGTTAATGAGACGCCAGGGCAGCCACACAAAGGGCAGCAGCGCTGGCATAAGCGCACCCACTCCTGCCCAGCCAGAGGCGCGGGCAGCACAAGGTCCTCAGCAGTCAGAATTTGCACCACTTCAGCATTTCCTCTGCAGAAAAAGTCGGTACCTGCAGCAAGCTTCCCTCCTGCTCCTTGTTTAACAAAGGAGGTGTTTCATCCTCTTCGGAAAAGTTGACGGCCTGATTAGTAACACAAGCTTAACCCAGGGTATTCAAACATTAGCTTGGCAACCTACAGTGGCCATTAAAACTGAAAGACGACCATAGTGCCTTGGTAGAAGTAAAATAAACCAGTGTGCACGACAGGAGTAAATTGAACCATTAAGTAGCAACTCTTGATAAGCTACAAATCTGACAATGAATTGAGTACAGTCCCTATCCCTGGGAAATGAATGTTATTAAAGAGAGAGAAGGAAGGAAGGAAGGGAGAAAGTGTTGATATCATAAACAGCAGCGTGTGAAACAAGCCTAATGAAAGAATGACCTTAAAAGGAAAAAATGAATTGAATGCTTGTAACTAATACACACCACTGCATGCGACTGTGTGTGTCAGCATTTCTGTAACCACTAAGCTGAGGAAATTCTAACTGTGCAAAAAGAACCGGAATGAAACTTGGCAAGAAGGATCTCAGTCTGGAAAACTCTGCAGAGTTTTTATTTTGGGGGGGAGGTGGGGGAAGAAAACTTTTGTGTAAACATGCACACCATTGTTCTATATTCTCAAGTAAACAGACTAAGCAGAATTTATCAGCGATAGGTAAGCAAACGCAAGCTGAATTAAACATGTGTGCCTTATATTAAAAAGATAGATTAAAATCCTTTCAGAATTTAAGACAGTTTTCTTTGAAAAGCAGATCAGTTGTGTCAAAGTGTTTAGGATTTCCCCCAGATTCCTTCTGAGGCACAAACAAATATGAAGTCAGTCCTTTATTCTCTTAAGATTAAAAATAAATAAAGCACAACAGCTATTCCCAATAATTTTGCAGTAATTCCTATCATTTTGTCATAGCAAGCTCATTGTTCTAGATCCCTTTAGCAAAATTTCTCATTACATTACTATCTTTTCAAGAAATCTCCTGTTGAACTGCATCTCCCAGAATGCTCAACAGGAAGCAAAGGATTTTTGGAGGGGCAGGAGAAGCAAGATATTAAAGAATAGCCGAAAGTCCAGCAAACACAGCCACCCAGCTAAATCATGCTTTATTTTATTTTCCTCTCCTTTTAAGCCCTAAATTCTACTGAATTCCATTATTCAGACTGCTAAGAAACAGTTCCAGGCAGAAGGATGTAGAGACTGCGGGAGGGAACAGTGGTGGGTCAAATGCAGCACAACAAAGATGAGTGAGTTTCACCAGATAACCTGACAGCCAAGATGCAAACAGAGCCAGACACGGGAGGGGAAAATGACCTTTAGACAAAAGGAAGGGGCTATAGCTGTTTCCAAAGCGGAGCACATGTTGAAGCCAGTGGAACACAAGGTACCAGCTGCCAGGGAATACGACCCCAGAGAGTCAACCGGAGTGCAGCAGTCGACTGGGCTTCATGAAGGGTAAACTCCATTCTCCCTCCTTGGGGTCTGTGCAAAAGCAGGGACGCAGCAAAGCTGCAGTGCCCTGAAGCATCTCTGTGCACACGCTCTTGCAGCACGTTAGCAAAGTGCAGTAACTTCAGTGTCACGTTCTCACTCACACAAGAGACACATGCCTTCTCGTATTGTAAACACGAGCCTCCTGGAGATTGATTCCCCAAAGCTACACACTGCTAGGTTTAGTGAAATTAAAGACAGCAGCAGTAAAAAAAGTTGGCCTTTTGAGATGAAAAGCAGATAGATCTAAGATGTTCCCACAAAAGCACATTCTAGTCTCGAACAATAAAATGATGGAATGCAAATTGCCATGTAAAGCAACTAAATGCGACTCCACACACAAATTTGTCAAGTTCACCAATTTCCTTTGGACTTGGGTTTCAAAAACTATTTTCCATGTCTAGTAAAAGGAATAAACTACTGCTTTAGAGCTCTTCCTTAGTAAAGGGGAGAACTAAGAGGATCTGTCCTTTGGATCCAATCAACCATTCTTAAAGAAAGAGAGAAATAAATAAATGAATAACTCGTAATTCCTTTCTACTACCCTGCTCAATGAAATAAGGTGCAAAAGACAGCACAGTAAGGTTTGTGTGATCATAGTCCTATTTCCTAAGAAAAGGAAAAAAGTCTCAGCTTCTTTGAAATAGCATAATTTATTTATATTTTTAAAACTGGATTACAATGCTAGCACTTTGCAGAGTGCAGAGAAGTCAATCAACAGACCTTATTAAATTCTGCAAAATAAAATAAAAGCTTCTCAACTTCATTTGCTGCATGAAACTACTTTTATTCTTGAGAATTATTAGGATGGCGTGAGAGAGTTTCATCTTCAAGCCAGAAAATCCACAAGCTTCAGATGGAGGGTTGACTCTGCAAACAACCTTATTTAATGAAAGTTTTATAAAACTCTATTAAGACAGAAAAAACTCTGCAGAAGTCTCACAACAGCCCTATCTGAGAACAGAAACCTAACTACTCATAATAAAACATTTTTATTATACAAGTTGAAACTCAGTACTCCACAACCCAGGTGCAAGTCTGACCACCAAGTCTGAGGACCTGAGGATGATCAAAATTTTATTTTTTTTATTTAAAAAAAAAAAAAAAAAAAAAAAAAAAAAAAAAAAACCACTTCAAAAGACTTCCAGTTTGCACATCAGCAGCCTAACCTGAACCCCTTCTGCTGCGGGAAAGGTATCAACCTACCAGAAAAAAATTAAGCTAATTCCCCTACCCCAAGCAGCATAAGCAGAACTGTGATAAAAAAATTTACATATAAAACAGAAGCCAAGTAAGGGGGCGGGGGGGAACTGCTTAGCTACAGCACTGACAAGCCATAAGGGTAGAGAAGAGAGACTACAGCACCTACTCCAAGCACTTGGATAAGAGCTGGTAACCAGCAGAGATTTCCACATTTTTTGAAGTACCTCTAGATGATCTATAATGGGGTGCCATACAAATACCAGAAAAGACCACTTGCTTCACAGTAAAAGTATCCATCAATAAGTTGAATGATCTACATCTTTTATAACTTTAGGGTAGCACTTTTGCCTTTATTTAGTTAAAAAAAAAAAAAAAAAAAAAAAGCATAGGCTGATCTAAAATGGCAAGAATGGGCAGACATGAAGAAAGAGCTCTGCCCAGCAGAAAAAACACTTGAGCATTAATACACTTAAATTGCAGGTAACTGTCACACTCTTTGCCCAAAGTCAGAAATGTTTATTTTAAAGTACTCTCCAAATCTATCTTCAATGGTCCCTACTTGAGAGATAGATCACCTCTGATATTTCTATCACCAAAGAAGTCCTTTGATTTTAGCTAAAACATAAAGAGAACAGTTTTGAATTTTTTTATAGTTGCATGAAAGGAAAACCAGCCCAGAAGATAATCCCACAAGAAACATGTACCTGCCATTCAAAGCTCCTTCGACACATCTTAAAGGTTTCCATAAAAGAATAGTTCAATCTCTATTCAATGTCCAAATTCAGCAATCAATTTTTCATAATGTAAACCGGGAACTTTGAAGAAATATCAGAAAAATAAACTGGGGGAGATAATATCTTAGTTTAGCTTTTTGTGTCAGGTGGGGCATCTGTACAAAATTGAACCTGGTAAGAAAGAACCAAATTCTAGCTTAAGATTCAAAAATAAGTCAAGCTGCCCCAGCAGCAAAGAAGGACAAACAAGAATGGCTGCAAGTGTGAGGTGAGGTGTATTTGCTGAGCTGGGAGAGGATAAGTAGTTATTTCAACCATCTGAGATGGTGCGACTGACCCATATGGGCAAGTGCTTGAACAGCACTTACAACTTGTTATATTTTAATCTAGCTGAATGACAGTTGGTTTAAGCAGCATAAAAATAGAATTCACAACAAATGGCTTGGTTGAAACTGACAAACTCGACAATGAAAACTGGTTGCCAGGATACATGCATTTTTCCTGTGCTCGCTAGTACAGAGCTCTGCTCAGCGGAGGACTGGCAAAGGTCTCAAACAGGAACAGGCGGCACGTTTTTATCGCACGGAAACAACTGAAGAGCTAGCTGCTGATTCAGTGACACAAGGCTCTTCCTCGTCCATCTCCAGGGGCACTGGCAATTCCAAAGCACATGCACTAGGCATGGTAAGTACTTTCCTTCCCTTACGTGAAGGGTCAAAACACAAAGACAAGCAGAAATCTTAAGTCTCCACATTTTATTCCTTCTATCTCACTCTTGTTGGCATCATGTATCATTCCCATTGGAAAATAGTGGAAAAATCATTAAACAGTTACAACCAAAGAAGCTACTTTGAAAGCAAATCTCCCAGTCCACCAATTCTAGCCTCTAAACAAGCCCCAATCTCATTGTCAGATGCAAACTCTGCGGCGCAAAATACAACAAATGGATCAAGACTGTTCCTGTGCAAGAACTGCAGAACTTTCCAACACATATGCGAGGCCACTACAGTAAACAGTGGCCTGGCACAAAGCCATTAATGATACCAGATCCCATCCTTGCATTTCCAGAAGGTTGATGTGCCTCAGCCAACACAATCAGCACCTTTTTGATAGCACCCAAATAAAGCAGGGACATCTATGCATGAGAGTGAGCTCAGGGAGACAAGCTGGAAAGAATCACCCTCACCTGTCAGTGCATGAACATGCTTCACAGAATAATTGCTATCTGAATATGGTCTGATCCTTAAGGAACAAATGCTTTCCAGATATGAACTTAGAAAGCAGAATTGACAATTATCAGACACCTAAATCTATGGACCTGGCTGAGGCTCTGGTTTTATGACCTTATATCATCTTCCCCCTCCATCATGTGTTTTCCAAAGTCCTCTGTTCCACAGTACATAAATATCACCTGTGGAACAGAGACAGAGCTGCAAGTACTCCTCACCTCCCTCTCCTCCCTCCCCCTGCCCCTCCCACTTGACAGGAAGAAAACAAAACGATAGACAAACAAACAAACACACACACACCCAGTACCATAATCATCTATTCCAGGGGTATTAACTACCTCTCCACCACCACAAAGGGTCTGTTTGACACACACCTGCCTGAACTCTGCAAAAGCACCTTCTCAGACGGTCCATAGGTCTCACGGCTACCGCTTCTATTTCAAACCTGACCAAGGCTTGTGAAGCTGTAAGCCCATCTGATTTCTGTCAGCATGTCCGTATTGTGTAAACCACCTACAGGCTTCTGCCTATGCCCCTACACTACCATGACCACAGGGAGACTCCATTTTCCTTCACCATACAGAGAAGTCTCATACAGTCAGAGTCAGGTCAGAATTCAAGTGTTTTGTTGTTGTTGTTTTGTTTTTAAATAGCCAATAACTACTTTGATCTCAAAAGCTTACAGCAGATTAGTTGAGAGAGATACAAAGGAAAAAAACAAAAAAAAGGAAAGGAACAAACTAAGGAGATAACTATGATAACTACCATGCTTTCTTAGGGGGGAAGGAAAAAAAAAAAAAAAAAAAAAAAAAAAACACATTTTGATTTCTGAAAAAGGAAGGAGGAGAGCTTTAGGCTGGGAGGGGGATGTGGGGGAAGTTAGAAGGAACCCTTTTGAGCAAAGCACCTAAAAATACCTGTTTAATATTTAGCTAGTGGTTTGAATATATACATAAAAATGATGCCAAGAGTTGTTCCCACCAAGTCCTTAACGGCAGGTATCAGTACAGTGCAGCGTATGCCCCATCTAGTGGCACAGCAGCCTCACAGCAGCTTCGTTCATCAGGAACACGTTTATTTTCAAGGCTTGTTTTTAAGGAACACGCCATAAAACGTATTTCAGCTTAAAATCCACTTGCACCACTAGGCAACGCAGCCATGTGGGACTCAAATTACTTCCATTTTTACTTTCTGCACTGAATTGAAGCTCCTCTTGAATTTATGTTTGTTTAAAAGGGAGAAGGGGGAACACAAACAAGAAGAGCTTTTAGGTGACAGGTTTTTCAGCGTGACATTGTCATCCCTGCAATAATGTTGCTAAGTAGCTATATTGCAATCCTGCCCCTGTGGCATCAAGAGGTTGCTTGAGGATGTTGTTATTTCTGGTTACAGCAGGAGGAGCAGAAATGCTCTTCTGCCTTCCCCTCTCCCAGATGCACGAGCTCGTTGTTGGGAAACAATAGCAAAATGTTATAAATATGAGGCTACACAGTCAAGGTTCACTTAGGTACTCTTACCAGTAGGGATGCTTGGTTCAGTAAGTTACATGAATTTTAAGCAAAAAGTTCCTTAAAAATCACCTTTACTGCTTTAAATTGAAGACAAAAAAACAACAGAAAAATAGAAACTAATATATCTAAGAATCTACCTTTAAGATACTCTCGATCTGAAATTTCAAGTGAACATTAGCGGCTGTTTGTGTTACTGAAAGGTTTTGATCAAACTCAGCATCCAAAATCGGTGACCCTTGAAAACAATTAAATCTGTAAACACTCCTGAAAACTTGGAGCTAGTCATTCGAAGTTGCACGAGACAGCCATATTCTACTGACTACTGTACAAGTTTTTGCCAGAAATATCCTTTGTCCAAGAGTGCATCATATCAAGATGAACAAAACTTAAAAAGAAAAATGAAGCACTTGCCAAGAAGCATTACCAATTAGAGTACATTATAACATTGTATTTGGCACCAGAAAGAACAAAGTCATGATACAGATAAAACGCATGTCCTTACACATGTGAACACAGACAATTATACGACGCAAACACCAGTCCCCGACAAACTCACACCAAACACTTTGCCTTGTGTTTATTAAGGGTGAGAAAGAAGGCAGGAGGGCATCTAGCTTGAGTATCTTCATGGTATCCTGTGACCTGACTGCTGCTGCACTCCAAACAATAGCTTGGCAATATCTAACTCAAGAAACTCTTCAAAATTGTGTGACAGGGCCAGTGACAGTATCTTTAGTGACAGTTACTTCCACCGTTTATTCCTATTAGTTCCATATAACCTGTCTGATTGTATGGAGGGACCCATTTTGACTTAGCTGCCCAAGTTAAAGACACCATCTGGATTGGCATCCACATAGATTTATCAGTACAATTTATGCCAGTGTATCAACATCATTCTTCATACAAAGACTATATATGTGCATACAGAAGTTT
Source organism: Crypturellus tataupa (assembly GCA_034781795.1). Classification (NCBI taxonomy): domain Eukaryota; kingdom Metazoa; phylum Chordata; class Aves; order Tinamiformes; family Tinamidae; genus Crypturellus; species Crypturellus tataupa. The sequence continues at coordinate 997,846 of JAWLRI010000563.1, forward strand.
TTCACAGCTGAGACTACTGCCTTGCAAACACACTGCCCCTCACTTTTTCCTTTTTTCACTTGTCTGTAATTATTCTTTCCACCCTGACATTTGCAATTGAAAATATGAAAACAAAGATTGCAGAAAGGAAGTGGGGAAATACGTATTTACATATCAAAAAGCAAAATCACATTTCAAATCTGAAAGTTTAGAAAAGGTTTCAACAGAAATTTAACCACTCCTGCATGCCAAATTCCAGTACTAGACACTGCACACATGTACTTTAGAACCCAGTCTAACCATAGATAACACTACAAACTAAATCTAACTTCTTGCTGTAAATTTGTTCAAAATCATATATAACTCTGGGGACACATCAACTAACTCCATTCTGCCAAACTGATTATCTAGGTGTCTAGAAAGACATGTAAAATTCCTAAGTAACAAGTAAAAACCTGACTTGGCAGCAGTCCATAGTCTTGGGTCGAAGGATAAACTGCAAATCAGGCAGGGGTCTCCCTGGCTTCTGCTGACACTAGCTAGCCAGTGCTTTACCTATCATGCTGAGAACTTAACACAACAGCTCGAGTTAAGACATGCTTCCAGAAAATCACTTACCTTAACGTGAAAGATCCAGCCCTATTCTGAATCGAATTAGATCATATGTATAGAAAAGAATGTTAATTATACGTTACTTAATTTGGTATTACTCATATTGCTGTTAACTTTGTTAAAGATCTTCTCTTACCATTTTGTGTTTTCGACTAAAAAGATGGCATAGCATGCTGTCACCTCCCAAGGGAAAAGGGTAGCAGAGCACAAGACCAGGACAAGCAGGTCTTACCTCTGAGGTTTACGAATGTCCCAGAGCCCAACACCTTCCTTAGAGTTGGCAGTGGCCAGCAACCTGGGTTCCACTGGATTGAACATCACACTGTGAAAGGCTGATGGGTAGTGTGCCAAGCAGAAGGGCTCTGTTGGAAAAGTGTACGTTAGACATAAAAACAAACAATGCACATGACTGATGTAATGAGTTTGGCAGCTTGATAGAGAAATAGCTAACAAGATCTGCAGATATGGAGACATGTTCAAACCATTTCTAAATCTGACACATCCACAGCAATATAAAAACTGAGGATTTAAAATCCACCCACACGTGCATCAACTTTGTCCAAGTATAGATAAACACACATATTGGATTTCAAGACACCATGGTACTTATGGTGAAAATGCTTATCAAAATTTAAAACTAGCCACTTACAAAGACCAAGTATTAGAATCTTTTTAAGCTTCATGACCAAACAGTAATCTCACACAGACTATATGGAAGGCTTCTGAAAACTTTCTAGCAAAGAGCATGTAAATCTGAGAGTCTCTCCAGCCCTTCATGGTCAGCCAAATTAACTGCGGCAGCAATTGCTTATACAGAAGAGAAATACTACAAAAGATGGGATAAATTTTTATAGAAAGCCAGCTCTAAAGCAACAGCCAACTCTGAGGAGAAGAGGCCTATTATGTCCTCAAGCATTATTCTGCAGTTGCATATGTTTACAAGGAGAAGGAGGTTTTTTATTTAAAAGCTTCAACACTTAGCTTTTTCTGCTCGCATACATAAAAATACGCCCATCCAGCCTCTTTTCTTCTCATTTTGATTAGTGGAAGAAACTCTTTGGCCTGCTCCTCTACCCTAAACATTATATCAAAATACTGCATCCAAAAAGAATGGACTAGGAAAAAGCTGAGCTGGTCATCCTGCCTCTTTCTGCTAGCTTTACTACTGTAGGCATAACCTAGTTCTCTTTATCTGTCTCTTCTGCAACAAACTCAATTCTTTCGCTCAACTAAAAGAAGCAGCAACATCTCTTTGGAGCCAGGGATGCATTTCCATTCACTACTTGCATTGATGCAACAGCTGTATTACTCCCTCTTGCTTGGGAGACCTTGTTACTGTCCCCATTTGGGTAATTGTTTACAGGCACCTCTAGCCTTGCAAAAGCCTATAAAAGTACTTGACTTTCTTCCTTCATACCCCCATTAAGGTATACAAAACATGCTTGAATAGACAGTCCCCCCAAATTCCCAATACCTACTGCCCATCACAAAACTGAGGCAGAATTAATGCCTACTTGCCTCCACATCCTCCTCATGCTCTACTATAAGCTTTTCAGAACAGGGGCTTTCTTAATTAGCATTCAATTAGCAGTCTCTGGCCACAGCTGAAGCTCCCTGGTGCCATTAATTGCTGTAAGAGGCAAAGGGAAGGGCAAGAACAGGAGCAAACTTTTGTTCTGATGGCCACCCAAAAGCTTTCAAGATGGGTGCTGATCTGCCAGCAGTTCCAAGTAAAGTTTAACAGCAAAATTGGCCTTCTACATTTGCATCATCAAACCAGATCCCTGCTGGGACGTATGTTGCTGTATTATTAAAATGGCAGCCCCCACTGAGAAGTACTGGCTTGCATTAACGGAGGGGAGAAACTGAAACTGCATAAGAGAGCAAATGCAACTCAGTCAGTTAAAATTTTAAAATTAACAGTTTTAGTTTACACCTTCAGTTAGTCAGGTCACTGTCACTAATTACTGCTGTTTTCCTCTGCAGCTTCATTAGAAATAGCCTGACCTGGTTCTTTCACAGTATCAAAAGTTGCCTTTCAGCCTCTTCATTTAAAGAGGATATTACAATATCCAACCTAATGAGGCACTGAGGCACCTTAATGAAAAACAGGGGATTTCGTTTTGTTGTTGCTCTTTATGCCTATTTCACACTTGTGGCCCTTGCACACTGGAATATGAAAATGTTTGTTTTTTGAAGGAGGTGCTTAACACCACCCCAAACAAAACCAGGAGAGAGTTTATAACAACATCATGCAAGTCACTCAAGCAGCAGAGGACAAGGAGAAGCCAAGGGGATTGGAATTACTTTCTTAGCTTTTTAAAAATAGTCTATTATAAACGAGGAGGTAACTTGTGAGATGTTAATGAGTTGGCCAGTCCAGAATAACACCCACCCTGGCAGGCACAGAGCCCATTCCCATGGCAATACCACAGCAGGCGAGGGGATTACCTCAGTGACAAGCATTATATTTTGCAGTAATCACTGGCAGGGCTTACATATAAGCTCAGACTCAGGACTCCTGTACGAGCTTGCAAAACCCCCTTACTTAAAATTCAGAAAAGGGAAGAAGCTACTCCAAAAGACCCTCAAATTAACCAAATTAGCCATTTTTCACTGCTTTCACTAGTGCAGCCCCCTCACTGAAAGTCTTGGCAACAGTAAAGTAGAAATTCTGCTTATTTTGTATTATCACCTGAGGGCTTTAAAATTCCCTATAAATACAAGAATAGTTTGGGGGTTTTCTTGTTTTTTTTTTTTTTTTTCCTTCTTTTCTCCCTTTCTCCTCTCTCCCCATTTCTCCAAGCAATTGACGAAATGATTTTGTTTGCTCATGTTAACCCCACAGGTCACAAGGGAACTGGGATATGTCATGCATATGAACAGCTCTCAATGTCCCAGGGAAGTATAAATAGATTTTATTTTTCCAAATCAAAATAATGGCTCTGTAAATTTCCATTTCTTTCTTTATCCCAGGGTATGTAGAGAAAGAGTGTTCTAGGACAAACATGTAAGCCATGGTCCTAGCAGTTCTCAAGCTTAAAAGATGTTTTTATTGAAGGAACATATCCTCCACTGGTTCTTCAACTCAAGGTGAAACCTACTCATACCATATTTCATACCATATATTCAATATTCATATCGTATTTCTACCAATTTCTATGATAGTCCACCACAGGCAAGTACTTTATAAAAAGCCATTTAAAACAGTAACAGTGGACTGTAAAAATCATAAAATGGCTATCACCACTCACAAGAATTTATGAAAATTCCCCAATGGTCCGTCTCCATCTTCCCAGATAAATGTAACTTTTGCCTTCCCAAGTTCTTCCTAAATCAAGGATCATTTCCAGTTACAGCTCTCACCTCCATGTGAGGACTCTCGGATGTCCCAGATAAGAACCCGGCCATCATCTGATGAACTGGCAAAGATGTTATCATTCACTGGGCTCACTGAAAGACCATAGACTGCATCTTCATGGGCAAACACGTCCAAGGTCTCAGTGCTGGAAGAGACACATGATATCATTCCTTCTTCTTCCACTTTGCTTTAACAGCAGTTGTTTTAAAAGGCAAATAGTATTTACATTTTAATTTATTTGGCAATACTCAATGACAAGGTTAATCCTATTCCAACTAGACACTAGGTTCTTTCTATGAAGTTAAAGAACACATATAGTGATCAGGACATATTATGATGAAAAAAAAAAAAAGAGGAAAAAACAAAAACAAAACACACTCAGACACAAGCCAAAGAAAAAACACATACTAAAAGCTTTAGAATCCACAAGGGGCCACGGAAATGATGTTTTATCAGATTAAGCTTGGGAAGAGGTATGTGGAGATCTTGGGATCTGGGGACCTGCAGACATTTAATTTTTACTACTTAATCTGAAAACCAAACTAAAAACGAAAGTAAATTCTTGAACACGGTACTTTTTCATCCAAAAAGATAAGTCAAGTCTCACAAAAGAACAACTTTCCAGCTGACTCTTGATAAGCTTTCTAGGTTATACAAGACAGACTAGACCTATTTTTTCCATGTAAAAAACAGCAAAAAGGAACAAAATAAAAGCAGGTCCCTTACAAGTGTCTAGCCTTCAGCTAGAAAGCTGAAAAAACCTTATTTCTTAAAGAAATACCTTTGGTATACCATCAATGTAAGAAAGCAGGGGAAACTCCACCAAAAAGATTCTGTGTAAGCACAGTGCCTTTGCCCATACTGCACTTCCTGTTCTTAAAGACCAAACTGAATTCTGTCTCACAGCAGACTAAAAAAAGGCAAAATAACCAGCAACAGAAGAGATCATTTAAGAAATTAAAGTTGATAGACCAGGTGTATTCACATTGTTATCTTTCAAGAAGACAGTGTAACTTACTTGAGAAAGAGAAGTCCATGTGCCATATTAATTGGGTTTCTCTCAAAAATTATAATAATGCAAAGGGTACCAGAGAAATGCATTCTATATGTTTTATAACATGCTTTGTGATAAACAAACAACTTAACATGACTTTTTTATTTATGTCTTTTTTAAGACAACTAAGCAAGATAGAAGGAACAAAATGTTTTACAGAAAGTGGTCAAGGACAATGTTCTTGCAGAAGCTTGAAAAGTCAGAACCAAAAACAAGCACCAACTTCTAAAATTTTGATGTTTCCAGATTTAATTAAAAAAAATCCACTCACAGACAGATAGACAAAACACAATATTCCTAAGAACATGTTTGAAAAGCAAAACCTCTGCCCAACCATCAATTAAGATTCTATATAAAAAAGGAATACAATGCATGATGAAAGACAGATGTACACTTCGATCAATTCAACACAAAAAGCTTTGAGCAAACCAAGCAGGAAATATTTCTAAATTATGCCAACCAGAATTCAGGCAACACAAAAGATTTCATGTTCTAACATTTATTTATTTATTTAATTTTTATTTGATATTCTTGAATATCAAATATTTAAAGCATCATCGAGAAATCTGAAGGAGTCACGAAGACCCAGAACTTTAACTTACAAAAATTGTACTTTACAGGTAGAAAGTTCAAGAGACAGCATGTGCTATCTTGAGAATTCAAACCTAATCGCCATTACCATAATAATTACACATTGACTAACCACCTAACCCAGGTGTACTACACCAAAGCCTAATTCACCATGGTTTCACAGTTTTGCTAAAAAGTAAACATGAAAACAAATTTATTTTGCATTAATGTGCAGAGTCAAACAGCTGCAGCTAAAGTTTTAAAAGGCACTAGCAAACTTAAAACACAAGTTAGGCAAGTGTTTCAAGAATTCAAGAAAAAAAAAAAACTTTATACACCAGAATACCCATAAAAATCTGGCTGTGAAACGACTCAGAACAACTATGCTGTCTTGAGGATAGCACCTGTATTTAATAATTATTCTCTTCTCCATTCTTTCCCAAGTTCAAAATGATGCAGAACCCAACTGCTTTAAAAAGGGATTGGAGGAGGGAGAATATCATTACAGATATGAATTTGGATTTAAAAAGCCATGTTTTGAAATTAAAACAGACTTTACTCTTCTCCCAGACATTAAATTAAAACAAAACATTGCCTCCAGTGACTTAACATTAATAGAGTTGATGAAGTAGTGGAAACACAAACCGTGTATTTACCTTTCAACATCATGGAGTATGACTTGCTCATCATTGCCTACAAAAAGAAACATAAACACTTAACACCAAATTCTGCTGGTTAAAATGTCAGAGTGATTTTTTTTTATTATTATTGTTTATTGTGAAGATGAAACTGAAGCAGTGAGTGGATGAGTTAGGTTGCCTGGTGGTGAACCCTCTGCCAAGCTACATGAAAGGCTCCATGCAGCACTTGCAGTGCTAATCAAATAAACACAATCATTCTGCCTTCTAATACTCTACAGATATTTCTGCTCAAGTATGTTACTGGTGATTCTGTGTTATGATCTTGAGTTCTGGGACACAGGCAGGAAAAAGGATGTAAGCAATAAGCAGTGGCAAAACACCTTTAACTGAATATATGTTTCTGATTTTATATATATATATATATATATGTATATCATATAACACTAATATATCATGTGAATACATCTTTCATCCTGCTCAGAGAACGCTCCCTAAGGGAAAAGCAAAGGGGGAAGAGAGATACCATAATGCTTTTACACAGAACGCACTGGGCTTAGGGCTCAAATGCTGCCAATCCACCAGTGCTCAGGGTTTTACAGCCTCAAGAAGGCTTGAACATTACAGTCAGTGTTATTACTTTTACGTTAACCAAAAACAAGCCAAATAACTATGCTACTCTTCTTGATCACATCCACAGAATACAATGAGAACTACACACACGTCATGCAGACTGAACGTGGCACAGTTTTAAAATAATCCTATCGCCTCATGTGTGTATCTAGCTATTAGTGACGGAATATTTTCTCCACTCTCTGCACAAACACTCACTTACCTAGATTTGCCCCCTTTAGAAATATTTAGCAAGACATACATTTACTTTTATTTCCTGAATGAATAAAAAGTAAGCCCCAAAGCAGCACCTTTATGATTAGTATATCTCTGTAGCTCTGATGGCAAGTGGTGAAGGTGTTGTAATATAAACAAAAGGCAAAAAGTTTAGAAGCAGCAAAACTTCATCTTCCATGAATTTTGTTTTAGGACAAATTTAGGACAAAAAATCCAAACAAAATTTTTTGTTTACTGTGTTTTAAGTATTCTGTTGACTCAGTTTTGGTTTATCCCATACACATCTCTCTCCTTTTGAGACCAAAAAAAAAAAAAAAAGAAAGAAATACGAAAGTTTCTCTTTAAGAGGTGAGACTTATCTACATCTACATCTGAGCTCTTTGCATAGGCTCCTAGTTAAATTGTGCATCCTTGGACTACTGCAGTAGCTCATACATAAGTATCCTTTGATCAATAATTGCAATGGAAACTGTCCAATATACACACTACAGGCGAAGTTTATACCTAGTAAAACTACACTAATGCCTATGTATTTCACCAATGAAAAAACACACAGCCAAGTTTTTCAAAAGACAAGATTTTCCTCTTGTGACCATTGCTCACAGGCCTCCCTATACTATGTAAACGAGAATCATTCTAGTTGTCTGGCTTCAGACCCCACCAGCTTTTCCCATCCATTGTATGCTCAAAAATAGGAAAGAGAAAGAGGGGAAAAAAAAAAAATAAAAGTCACATTTGTATGGGAGAAGGTGGTGGTGAAAAGACCAAGGCTGACATGCCAGGAGGTGACAAACTCTAAGCCCAACCTGTTTAGTTTAGATGGGACACTAATTATTTCTTGTGACAAGGACTCATCCATGAAGAAAATGTCACTACTGTTCAGCTTAGTGGGGTTCCCACTTACAGTGTTTTACTTTAACATTTAACATAGAGAAACTTCACTTTTCAGTTATGCTCTATGAAAAGGAATTTTATATGCAGATCTCCCATTAATAACATCTCTTCTTTTGACAACTTCAGTTATGTGATCAAAAAGACAACCAGCACCTGCCATGCCCTTCAATTAATCCCACAAGGATGAAAATAGTGCACAGCACAGGTTTGATGGCCTAATCCCCAGAACTGCCACAGAAGACCTCTAGAAAAACAAAATCGGTTCCCTGCATGTTTAGATCATCTTCTCACCTACATAAGGTTTTAAAAAAAAAAAAAAAATGGATGACTAAGAAGGCATCTTTTAGATTTCACTTGAAATGCTACTCGAGCCTTAGTGCTGGTGCATAGAGAAGGGCACAGAGTACTCTTCATGGATGGGAACTTCTTTGGCACCTTAGGCCAGTTGTTTTTTCTCTAGAGGCTACGTGCAGAGCACTGTCTACTCAATTCCTGCCCTCCATTTTAGAAATGGCTACATATGGGTCGTCCGTCACATGCACACAAGAGGCCTTGAATTTTTGGGGATGTAATTCAATTTATACTAAGTTGGAAAAATCCTTTCTCCTCTGCTATCAAGAGCTGCTTTAGAGAAAGGTTCTCAGATCTTTAAGTGATTAGTTGTAGAGAGACCTCTTTGTAGAATGAACCAAATTCTGTGCCCCTTACACTAGCTTCCATGTTCCTGTTTTTCTGTTTTATTGAATTACTCTGAATTCCATGCTTTGAATTCACCTCCAACTTCAATATTTGACAGGGGAAACAAGTTCTTAAGAACTGCACTTCTATCAGCCCTTTCACTGTTGAATGACTAAACACAGTTAGCCCTATTTTACAATGGGAGAGAAAACAGATGGTAGATCTAGGCCATGCAGCAAAATGGTTCTTTCCAAAGGATGCAAGAGTCAGATTAAGAGCCCTGCCAGATGAACTCTGGGAATCTTGGTGAAGCAGCTGAAAGAATTCCTGACTCCTCCATTGGAAATAATTTCTGGCAGAGGCAAGTGTTTATATGTGGACAAGAGAAGGAGAAAGAAGGCTGAGAATGGACAGCTTGTCTGTACATCAGCTGTTACAGCTCATCTAATCTGGCATCTTAGCAAAAATCCATCATAATCAATGATATAAATCAACTGCAGTGTTAACTGTAATGGTAAGGCACACACGAGGCATTCTGCTCCCCCTCCTGTGACAATTGGATGCTCTGACACCATGGCAAGATGGACTGCAGACTGAGTTGAAATTGGGAAAGAAAGATTACAGAAGCTTCAGCAAGACTCACCACAGGTTATTTGTCACCACCCTGCTTGAATATTCATGTGAGGTTGCATTTGTCAAAATTGAAACTAAAGCTAAACAGCTTTCAGCCCAAAACTTCACTGGAATTACGATAGGTTTCATGTAGATACATTAATGTGGAAACCATGTAGACTGCTGTCTCTTTCATAAAACCAAAACCAGCCTCAAGAATAAAGATAGACATCAATATTCTACAGTTTGGGGTTTTTTTTTTCATCCCAATGTTTAGTTCATCTGTATCACTTTGCCCTTGATATTTGACAATTTGACACTATCTTAAACCTTGTTGGGTCTTTTTTTTTGATGATGTAGTTTAAGCACAGCATTAAAGAACAGTACATTTCCTCCACTCTTGCACTCTTAGAGTCAGTAACAGCACTAACTTACAGTTTATAAATCTCTCTGAAGAAAGATAAAAATGAGCTCTGACCAAGCAGTCTAAAAATAGCCTAAAATAAGCCTATTTACATGTTAATGGAGATGCTGATGAAGGATGCACATTCCTACCCCTTCCATAATGATGTCAGATAGAGAAATGAAGTACAGCAGAGAATTCCATTGATTGCATTTGGATAGTCTTTAGTAAGTATTTAAGTGACACTCCTTTTCCCTCTCCTCTCTCTCGCTTTCTTCTTTCTACCTTAATGCTTTGGAAATATGCACACAGAATAAAGATGAATTTGACTAAGTTCTAGGGTTATTATCCCAGAACAAGTACACGTTTGCTTCTACCACGTATCTCTCCTTATATTGCCTTTAAGGCAGAAATAATCTTTCTGCTAAAAAAAAATATTTAGGTCCAAGGTCCAAAAAGATAAAAAATAGCAAGGCCAATTACAGCCTAATGCACCAATAATTTTAAAAGGCAGATGCTAAGATGGTGAGTGCTGAAACAAGATCTGAGAAAAAGTGACCCACCAACAGATGGCAATAACCCTTCATTACCAAGCTAAGGTTGCATCAAAAATAACTACAAGCAGTAGAGTTTTTAAAATACCAGCCTGGAGTGCCCAACAAGATGCAGAATCTACTCTCAGTAGAGCTAAGAGGGAACGATAAAGATGACTTTTATTGCACAAGACTGGACAGATCTGGATCTGGCATTCTCATGATAGCTGGAAACACAATGTCCTTAGGCTAGGGCTTGGGAAAAGGCGAAGCGTGACCAAATGGAGAATGTCGTGTTAGCTAAAGTCCAACCAAAAAAAAAAAAATCCCTGTTCCCATACAACCCTCTGCTGTTGACTAAGGATAACTTTTACATCCTTTGGGGATTATGGCAAAGATCTTTCATGTGTGGCAGGATCTCACTCACAGCTTCCACTCTAGTGCACCCAAAAAGCAGACTCCTCAAATCAGAGCTCTCTGCTTTCCTTACCTCCAGAGAACACTTTTGTATTCCCACTGTTGAAAGCTAGGCAAAAGATGTTAGAGTGATGCTCTCCCTTCAGCTGGACTGGCTTGACTCTGGAGTGGATAGCTTCCTCCATACGCCAAAGCAGGACCCGGCGATCATCTCCTCCTACAAAAAAGAAAGAACCTGACCTTACTGCCTGACACATGTAAAACAACAGCAGCCATGTTATTTAATTCTGCAGCTCTCAAACGAGGCTTTGCTGAAAAAGTGTTTAATATTCATGAAAATAGAGAAAGCAGCAGGGAAAGTTTGCAATAACAAGCTACCTACCCTGCCAATATGTAACAACAAACTAGGTGCCTGGAGAATTGGGATTTTACTGGTAGGTACCAAGTTGTAGACACCAGATATTACAAATTAACACACGATTGTTGACAAAATATTTCCATACCAACTTCTAGGTGCCAAGACTGCTTATATTATTCATGAAAACAGCTAAAATACACCGGCAATACTGATACACTGACAACTGTATCTCCACTAGGAGTCTTTGAAAAGCCTTCATAACACAGGTTGGCTATGAGACTGACACATGACCAACTGAGATTTTATTACAGCATTCATTAAACTTCCTCCTGCAAAGTAATGACACATTCCTGGGCCTGTAAAGGGTAGGAAGGGTATTTCTGAAGTGAACTTCAGACAAAGAGGACAACTGAGGCAAGGAAGTTCAAATCTCTCTTTACAACTTACTGTACATTTTCTATTTGTTTGCCTGGTTGTAATTCTCAGCTCAAAATTCACTATATATACATATACATACATATATATATATATATATATCAGTGTCTCCTTTTCTGCCTTGGTAAACTCTTAGAAAAAAAAGAAGTGTAAAGCAATGTTCAAGTTTTAATCAAATGAAAGAGAAGTTTATTAGGAAAGAAAAAAATAACTCAAGATATCCTAGCACTCTCAGCATAAATTCTGGATATCTGCAAAAATCTCAACAAAGCTTTTTTTTTTTTTTTTGTCAGACTCAAAATATTTTTGTTATTTCTCTTTAATATCAATCAAAAGAGAATGGCGTCAGAAGTTCCCCCAAAACAAGCTGATTTCATTTAAAACATTTACAGCTTCTTTGCACAAACAGAAAAAAAAAAGCATGAAACAGAAACAAAAGGAAACTGAAATTAATTGGTCTGCATTCTACTTCAAGAGCCTATTTATCTGCATAAATAGAACTCACAATTAATCAGATTTCTTAAAACTTTCCAAATCCTATGATGCTACTAAGAATGTTTCCCATCAACCTGAGTTATGTCAAACATCTTTTAAGTTAAAAGCCTCTCAGCCTTTAAGCCTCTTAACAGTTTTTATGACAATTACTTTGATCGACAGTACAGTTCTGTGTGATACTAATCATAACCAGCACCCCAAGAAATTACCAGGATAGTTCCTTCTTCCAATATTGTACATTGCAGAACAAACAAATAACACATAATAAAAAGATTTGTGATGTACTTTATAATAATCAGGAGTAACAGTCAAATACGATAGGTTCAGAAAAACTTAAGGTAACCTATGGTTAACTAAACTACTGGGAACTTAGATTCCTTTCTGGATAGGAACATGGAAGTTTCTAAGTAGAAACAGAGGAAGTTTGTATTTGCACTCTAGTGATTGCTAATAAGTTAGCAGTAAGGGAACATGCAGAAACATATGACCATTTTAGTTGTGCTGAAGTCTTGATATGTTTGTCATACTTGAAGAGTTTGCTGTCTGAAGCTGCCAGCAGCCAGGTCCTAAAGTCATCACTGCATGGCAACTCAGGCAACCTTTAAGGCTCATGAACAGCAACATTATTTCTATCAGAATATACCTTTTGTTCTTCAGGACTTCCATAAGAGATATTTCAAAGCAAAACATAGTAACAATGTATTGTTGTTAATTGCTTTCACAGCAGTGAAGTTTGCAAAAGCCCTGCAGTAAGTGTTCACACTGGTACCTGAGAAACACAACAGCTGTGGGCATCTAGGAGCCTTCCTGCCACGGCAGATTGCTCGTCTGGGCACGAAGAGAGACAGGGCAGATGATGATAGCCAAGAGACACTGTGAGGGCTCCCTGCATACCTCACTACAAACACAGCACGGTAGGAGAGACAGAAGTTGCAAGCTGTGCAGAAAAGTGTTAAATTTTGCAAGTTGTGCAATGGCAGTGTTAAATTGTCATCTCTTCTATAGTTGCTACACCCAAGTGCCTGTTTCCTCCGACTCCAGAACAGAAATGACAATTCCTACTAAATCCAAATGCATCTTTCCTCCCAGGTGCCTAGACCTTCACAACCATTTGGCACAAGGGACTAAACTACTGAGTAGGTAATAGGCTGAGAATTGTTTGCCTCTCACTTAATAGCAGAGAACTGTTAAGTCACAGGCAAGGCTGCTCATGAAAAAGTGAGTCTCACATGAATAAAACTAGGAGAGGTGCCAGCAAATCCAACCTCCACTGCCCATATTTGAGCCTTAGAAGCTGGAATTAGGAAGGGGAGCAGTTAGGCACACAGCTGGTATGGAGACAGTAGAGAAAATGCCAAGACAGAGATCCTGTACACTCAGTAGATGCAAACTAGATTCGGCAGGGACAAAGTGTACATCCCAGGTTAAAAGCCTGAGAATTACTGGAAACCCTAGGCCCACAGCATTTGTTCTGTACAGCTGATCAGTGAACAAAGGTGATTTACTTTTCTTTCAACATCTACTGCATCTAATGCACACTGTATGCTAAGGCCAGGGCTCCCTGTGCACAGCTACCAGCCAGGTACCAACAGCAAAAAGTCTGGTACTCACCTGGAATCTCTTTCACGAAAGTACCTTAGCTACCAGGGCTCTACAAGGGAACCTGCTGCAAACTGAAGACTCACAAAAAAAGTTTTGAATTTGTAACATTTGATCTCATGATGTCATGGAATCTGAAAATATTTTTGTAAAGCTTTAAAGAATACAAGTAAGGGTAAGTGCTTCAGACTTCTGCAAAGAAAGTCACGTGGAGATGCAAGAAGCATACAGAAAACACAACACCAGTTTTCACCAGTAGGACTTGTTTGTTTGCCTGTTGTAATATAGTAAACTGTTCAAATGCAACCTACCTACAAATTTACAATGGTAGCTGCAGTCTCTCTCAAGGACAGCCCCATAATGCTTTCTTGATAACATTAATAGTGTTTGAACAAAGTGTAAAAGTTTTCTTGGGTAGAAGAAAAAAATCTGAGAATATAAAGTGTGTATACATAAAAAATGACAGCTTTATGGATGTTTGGATCCTTTAGCAGTCCTAAGACAAAACAGTAACAGCAAATTGGAACATCCTCTGTCCCAGGATGCAGAGTTGTTCCTTAAAATCCTACCCACTTTAAACTGTGAAAGGCACCTGGGACAGAAGCAATAGCTTTGACACCTATAAAATGATATGAAGAAGTTTCAATTCTATTTTAATCTTTTATCAACAATTCTGTGTGTGTCTGTCTGTATGATGGACAATTTGAAAAATTAAAGTTTGTGTGAGCCAGCCTGGAATCACATAATGCCATTCTACAGTTTTTGGTTTTTTTTTCAGAGAGGAACCAGGTTTCAAAAGTTTTAATTAGTCAAGTACTTTAGTGTTCATTACAGGTGAAACCTGCCACAACTTGCAAAGTGAAAGTCACACCGGAAGAGAAAACAGCATAAAGAAATAGTTGTGGTCAGAGAGGCCAAGAGTTTTATCACCTTTCCATACTTCTGTTAACATAGAGAAATATGACATTCCAATTCCTACAAGCACATACAAAAAAAAAATACATAAAAGCACACCTGCTTCTTCCCCTGCCCCAGGTTACTGCAATATGTTATTAAATCTTAGGCCCTTCTGACTAATGTTGGTGAGACATCCAGGAAGGAATAAGGAATTCCACTCGGAACATGTGTAACACACATAAAAAGAAAGTCTCATTTTTTAAATCCTGGGATAACTATCCTGAAATAGACGTACCATGCAGAAAACAAGGTGCTTATAGTTGTGCTAGGTACGCATCTACCCTTGACAATCTTCTAGCTCCTGTCAACGCAGAGGAATCCCCTTTTCCTCACTGCTTGTCTACTGTGGAATACATTGTGCACACTGCTTACCCTAACATCTTAAAAAATAATAATAATAATAATAAAGAGGCTTGTTTTTCTTTTAAAGCAGCACAAACACTACAGGGAGAATATGCTTATTTTAGGTGACCAAGCAGGCTGAATTAGCCTGGCATATTTTTAAGCCCAAACTGTTCACAGCCACCACAGTTTCTAAAGCAAAGTATTTGAGTTTTGCCCCACTTTTGAAGTAGTTCTTCCCTAAAATGGTTCCTGTGCTGTGTACGCAGCCAGTAAGCTTTAGTGCAATGTCCTGTGGAAGAGCAGTGTCCACCTCCCAGTAAGTGTCTATTTGAGGTGATCTACCACTGTCCTCGTTAGCCCTAAAACAGTTCAGGTGAGTCCAGTAAGCACCCTGATGAAAGTAAAGTGAGGTTAAACTATCTGCACAGCTAAAGAACCACTTTGGAGCTCTTGTGTGCAGACAGAAGCACTCCAAAGATCCCAGCAGTCAGGACAACAAAGTTTTTGAGTTCTCCAGCCTGACCCACTGTAAGCAAAGGCCAAGAGCGCTGAAGCTCCTCGCCCAGGCACTGAAGATCCGATACTGTAAAGTGGGCAACTCTTGCAAATCATAGGGTTAGAGATAGATCTAATTGTTTATATCTAGTAAAGAAGTTGCACAAGCTATAGCAAGTGAGGTTGGAAGGTATTTCAAAATACTTAGTTGATCCCAGCTTTAGGCAAAAGGATAGACTGTCTGACATCGTCAGTAGATGTCTGCCTATTTGTTCTTTTTTTTTTTTTTAAAAAAAAAAAAAAAGAGAGAGAGAAAAAACTGCAATGAGGTAAATTTCACACCCTCCTCAGGCAGCCTGTTTCATCACCTCGTTATCCTTGCCATTAGGCAGATTATCCTAATATCCAGCCTGAGGGTGCAGTTTGACTTTACACATATTCCCACTCCCCCTTGCCATGTGCTCCTGCTATTCGTTTGCATCCAGCGCAGCCAGAGGGGAGCAGCTTCCAAGGGCTGACCAGAAAATGAACCCTTGGCAAACAGTGTCTCCCAACCTCTCCCCTTCTAGAGGCTTCCGTCACACCAGCTTATGACTTTAAGCTACACACATGTACACCACACTGCACACAAGAGAGAGGGGCATAAAAGGGGGAAAAAAGGTAATGAACAACCAGATGAAGCTGGGAAGGGAGGAGAAGCTGCACCTCCTGGGAGCAGATCCGGGTTATAGCATATCAGATCGAAGATTGAATTGCATTCTAAAGTCTTCCTTGCTACAACTTAAGGCCATTTCTTTGTCCTATTCCCAGTGGACAAATAAAAGTTTACAACTTTCAGCAACAATAACTAAAACACTTATTCAGCTGAAGATCTGCATCTTCTCCTAGTCATCATACTGTATTTGAGCATCTGACCATAGCAGGAACTGGACCCAAGACCCAAAATCCTCCAAAATCCTAGTCAATATGAAAAGGCTAAGATCAGCACCCGCCCTCTTGAAAATATACTAGATATGCAATTCTATTAACTTAGAATGTAATATTCCACTACCGTTGCTAAGGTCACTCCATTCCACTGTTTTAGCCCCTTGGGTCTTTACATCTGCCTGGCAACAGAATGGCAGGTGAATTACCAGCACTTTCTTGCATCTCTACAAATTTACTGTCATAGGAGTGCTATTAATTTTTGCATTACCTAGTAAGGTGAAAAGCAGCAGAGAGAGAAAAGGAACACATGCATGGATTAAGCCAGCCTCAGATTACAGCATTTCTCAGAAGTTATCTTAAAATTTCAGTTTCAAGCAGGGGGAAAAAAAAGTAGGAGTTTCTGATAAACAGATCCTTATGTTCACAAGAGATAGCAAGCATGAAAAATGGCAGCCAGATAAACTAATAGGAAAATATATCCACCAAACCTGAAGAGTGGCAGAAAGCAAGTCCACTAAGAAGAGATCACTTTTAAGAAGCTAAATTACAAAGGGATGCCTAGAGTATCTGAAGGGAGGAGTCAGTTGCGTATCACTGCACGATGAATTTAACTTCCAAGCACTGATGGTCATGTGTTGCTCTTAAACTGTTAACAGAAACAGAGAAGCACATAGCATATAAAGCTGCAAAGAGACACTTTGCCCAATGAAGTCTTTCAAATGAATTCAGCAGCTAGTTCTAACTAAATTTTAGGCCCATTTAAACGTTTCTTATGCGTTACGCTTTCCTTTCCCCTTGAGTCATTCCACAGCTGTGTCTTCCCAACTTGTCACATTGCATCTTCCAAATACCCATTTCCTCCTTTCATTCATCTCTTACTTTTCTTTATTTCGTCTTCTTATGCCTGTCCCTTCCTCTAGGGATCCTACCCCAAAGCATTAGTGTCCCTCTCCCCCTCACTACAGTGACATTGTAAAGTTCCCAAGAGGCACAGCAAAAGTTTACAGACTCCCAACCTAAATTATCAGACTAACTTTGAAGTGATCAGATGGCAAGAATTACTTGAAACCAAATTCTGGAGCAAAATTCATTATTATTAAATGTATAACCTCTAACACAAGATTTAGCGAGGTTAAGATATGAAGTAGTCTTAAACATGCCCTCAAAAGGCCTGTTGAGGCTTGTCACAGCAAAGTCTCTCCAAAATCCTAACAGGAAAGTATCTGGAACCGTGATGTAAGCCCTGTTTAAGTAGTTTAAAATGTTTAAAGAAGCAGTAATCATTAGCCTTGCAAACTCTAAGACTTCTAGGAGATGCATAAACACACACACACACACAGAAAGAAAGAAAGAAAGAAAATGTGGGCTATTTACCCCAAAAAGCATTCCAGCCATCACAGGTGAGTAGAGCACTGATCTGGATGCAGGACTGCCTTCTGGTGCAAGCAGCGCAGCCAGCGTGAATGTGCTGCATCCGCTGTGCTTCAAACAGCTCTATCAAAGTCTAACTTGTCAACAAGTCAATTAGCTCCAACCAAACAAGTGAAAGGGCTGCAAGCGGTACCCCAGTTCACACCTCTTGTCCCCGCGTCAACTGGCTGCTACGAGCACAAGCAGAAGCACCTCACATCTCTGCTCTCCTCAGCACACCCTTCTGAGGGCGGACAGACTGACATATCATCTACTCCAAGTCTGTATTTGCAGGTCTTCTCAAATTTTCTCATAGACCTGCTTCAGACCACAGGCAGCTTATACCCCTGCACTAGGTTTCACCTGAGCTCTTCTCCTCGCTGCTTTGTGCCTTTTTCCGCCCCCCTGCTTTTGCTCTTTCTCAGAGTTTCAAGACTCAGTATGACTTTAAAACAGGGAGTGTTTGAGTATAAAGTTAAACAAAATTTAATAGACTATCCATAAACCTTTTGCCTTTTAAGCTTGTTTTTTCTTGAATGAAGAACAAAGCACCTGCTTGCTGTTGCTGTGGGACATTCTAGATTTTGTGGTCACAGATAAAGTAAAACTTTGTTAAAAAGTTACCTTAATTAGAGCTCTTCATGTTCTCGGGGCATCAACACAAGGTCAGATTTAAAGTAATCTGTTTTTAATTATCCCAAATTTGTGCACTGCTAACACATTTCATTTAAACATTCATCCTTCTACTTTTTTTTCCTTTAAACTAAGACTCAAGCAGGTGTGTTATTTTCTCCTAAATTTCAGGTACAATTTCATCATACCATACTGTTTTTTACACACTGGGAAAAGCGTACCCTCTGTAAACATTTTGTATGCATTAGGAGAAGTGGAGAAATTGAAAAAAACAAACAAACAAACAAACAAAAAAAAACCACATGGTTTGAAACCCTTCCTTTTTTAAACCTACCCTTGTTTGGATGTCCACTTGATGGGACATCTACCTCCACACTCCTGCTGAGCCTAGCTTAACTCGGGCAGTCTGAGTTCTCAAAGTCCCTTCCATCCCTCAGTGTTTCCTACCTAAAGGACAGGCGCCAATGTCAGGAAGTGCGACAACGGCAAACGAGACTTGAAGTGCCTCTCGAGGCTCCCTTGAGCGAGCAGAGTGACACCTCTGCCTGCCTTTCCATCCTGTGCGAGGGCAAGCAGGAGCGCAGCGCTAAGCTCCTGGCCTTATGGCGAGACGCAGCTCTGCCTGCGCCTGTAGCAGGACCCTGTGCCCTGCAGAGGGTCAGCGCGGCCCCTGGCACGCACCACGCTCGTAAACACACATACAGACACACGTGGGCACACGGCTGGGTGTCCACATGCCTTAAAAACTGCACATAGACACAAAGCCCCCTGACAGGCACACCAGGCTCCCGCTCGGACGCTTCCGCCAGAAGTCACTGCACTGATGCGCCCAAGTTTCTTCGGGGACGGAAACTTAAACGCACGCGGGCCTCGGCGCGGCAAGTCCCCCTCGGCGCCGGGGCCGGCCCGCGTGCCGGGGAGCTTGATCCTCGAAAGCGGCTCCGCGCGGGCGGGCGGGCAGGGA